>LR990927.1:17153476-17679600 GCA_905163415.1 Noctua fimbriata | reverse complement strand
TTGCGCAAATGCGGATCAGGCCTTATGCTACGCTACGCTGCGTTAGAGGGAAGCCACACGGGCTTTGCGGCGTCGCAACGCTTTGAATTCAATGTACTGGATGCCACACGAGCACCGCAACGAATGACAACGCTAGCCCTTCGACGTCGCAGCGTTAAAAACTTTCGAAATTATTAACAACTAGTCGTACCTCACCATCTTCACCTGGTGACGGATTTTCAATCCCTATTTTAATATTTTCTTGCTTTCATCATATATAGGTATGAGCATGCAAAATGTTAGCTCGATCGGTCTTGTGATTTAAGTTGTGCATCAATAGACAGTTGGTATAATACAAACCATTTCATAAGTATACAAGGTGTAAACGAACCCTTCACGAAGCCGTTAACCAAGCATTCGGTACATCAAATTAAGTAACTCTACGCAAAAATTATTGCTGGGAAATTACTTTTTTTTTTGGGGTGAAAAATTACGTTTTACGGTAGAACTCAATGTGACGCACACATGTGCTCTTGGAAGTATTTAAAGATACAACATTAACAACTAGTATTACTAAACTAGTACTATAAAGTAGAAACTTTGACCCCCAATATCTCCGACACTAGAAGGCTCCCAGGACTGGTCTAGAACAAATAAATTATCGCAATGACGGGGAAAACTACTGCCTTTCGGCTTCGTTAAGGGTACTTTTACACCCATAAGATACTGGATACTGAGCTGTGCTAGGTTGCCTCTCCGGCGTCGCACCCCAGCCTCCCGCTTCGTCCCTCTGGCCCTTGTCCGACGCGCACTGGTTGCGTCGCCGCCGCCGCCGCCGGGTCGCCGCACGTCATATCAGCGCACGATTTATACGTGGAACGACGCAACGTCACCGCTCCGCCACGTCGCCACATGCCGACAACACCTCGTGTGGCATCACTGTTACGATGGCGAACCTAGCTCACGGCGGTGACGATTGGGACTTTGTCGGCTTCCCGTAACGACATGGAAGTACATAACTTACGATATTGGGAATCTATCAACAGTCTTGGTGTGTTATAGAAGGATACATTGCGAGGTTGTTGAAGGCGAATAATAAGATGAGGTTTCCGGTAAATGGAAATTGTTTATTCAGTTAGTACCTAGTCATGAAATGTTATGCAAACATAATACTTAGTGATCGAAAAACACCCTGCCGCCCACAAAAATATGCACATGCAGGAAAACCATACCATACCATTAACATGCCATGCACCCAAACTGATACTCAACTCGCGTTTCGCCTCTCCACATCCTCAGGAGATGTTGACTCGACGACCGCTAGGGCGCTAAGCCTAATTTCATTACTTACTTAGTAGTCTAGTCGTTCAGTTCAAATAATAAGGCTTAGCTGAGAGCGTGGCTCCGAACATTGGACTCAGATCATGTTTTGAAGTATCCCTTAATAGACAGGTATGTGTTAGGGTGATACCACACTAATCGATCGATCGTCGACCGATGCCATCGATCTATGGTAGAAGGGATTCGTCGACGTGGATCGATAGTTTCTCTCTTTCGACTTCTCCATTCTACCATCGATCGATCGATTGGTGTGTTAACACCCTTACTGAAGAGTTTGTTACGCTACTTCTTCCCAGCTAAGATGCTAAGAAGTGGTGAAGGACGGCCATTTTAGGAGGGGGGGGGGGCTGAATTATAGTATAATTTTGACGTTAAAAAAGTGATAAATTCTCTGCCTAGTTTGAATAAATGTGTTTTGAATTGAGTGTAGGATCGACCTATAAAATATCGAATATAAAAGGGCACAGTACTTAATATCTGTGTAAAATTGTTTACATGTATATTTTCTATGTCATAATAAAAACATAATTGATAATAATATACACATATAATAATAGTACAACATATATAGCGTGTATCTAGAAAGAAGGTGTCTGATGAGATGACGAGTAATAGAGCAATATGGAAGAAGAAGACATGCTTCGCCGATCCCAAATAAATTGGGATAAGGGTAGGAAAATGATGATCTACAGCGTGTATCAAAAAGGTGTGGTATGTCATATTTCAGTGTGTAATTCAGACCATCAAACTAAACAACTTTCTCCATAGAACAGACATCATAATCGCAAAAATGAAATCAGCTGCTCCATACATTTTGGTCGAGTAGGTGTTGTAGTTTTGTTTGGGACAGCAGATTTTTATTTGGGATTTCTATACTAGATACTTAAACATGACCATAATTTCCTGATACATGCTGTATAAAAATGATACCGACGAATTGGGAAATTTTTCCTTAGAAATCTTTTATTTTTTACTTGGCCATTGTGGCCGTACTGTAAGTTCTTACCGTTTAAAAGAACGTCGATTAAATAAATTGCTATCAGGCTACTGTTGATACAACAATGCACCGAGTATCTCTTTCAAGTGCCTGCTGCTTTTTCTTGCAAGACAATTTAATTTTCAACAGAATGTTGTGCTTCATTACATTTTGCGATTAAGATGATAAATCTTGATTACAAAATGCAATGAGAGGAATTGTATTGAAGGGCTAACGTAGTAATTGGTTTAAATTTATACTGTCACTCACGGGTTATCTTCATCTTGTCTTTTTTTTTCTTTCTTTTTCTATTATCTTCTTCTTTTCCTCTTCTTTTCTTTTTCTTTCTTTCTTCTTCTTTTTTATCTTTTTTTATTTTGCTTACTTTCTTTCTTCTTTTATTATTTTTTTCTTCTTTTTAAATCTCCTTTTCTTTTTCTTCTTTCTTTCTTCTTCTTTTTACCTCTTTTCTTTTTCTTTCTTTCTTTCTTCTTCTTTTTAACTCTTTTTTTTTCTTTCTTTATTTCTTTTTCTTTTTACCTCTTTTCTTTTTCTTTGTTTCTTCTTCTATTATATTTTTTTTCTCTTCTTTTCGTTTTCTTTCTTTCTTCTTCTATCATCTTCTTCTTTTTAAAACAGTGTTTTTAATTGGTTTAGTTAATTTCAGGTAAGACCAGATAAACAACACCTACACCTACTTACCACTCTTTGTCTCTGCATCACCTTAAAGTTGACTGATAAGAAATACCTATGGCTTTAAGTAACCTCATTGATGTATTTGAACCGTTTGGGGTTGAAAACTAGGGCCATGTGGTCCGAGTGCCCATCTAGACCTAGGGTGATCGACTCTTCACGTGACCGGTCACCGCGGGCACGGTGGTCACCTGCATCGCAATAATAGCCGACTCGTCATTCTTCGTTTATTATTATGATACTCCGGCGAGTATCATAATCGTGACGCAGCGTCAGCATGAAGTCCACATTCACCCTATCTTTGAACTGTTCAGTCTTCAGCATCTACGACGCCTTTATCTATTCGAACAGGACCGCGCGGTTGATGAACTTCGATAGCGGGTGAAGGATCAACCCATGACCGCTCGCGAGCGAAGCCGGGGCGGGTAACTTGTACCCAATAATAATCAATTCCGGATAGCTTCCATTGTCTTGCACACAGAACTATGTATCAGTACATAATAGAGATCTATGTCTATTAGTCAATTTGCCAAGTAATTGGACAGCTAACCAATTCTAATCAAGACAGTGTACATTTATTGGGCGGTGGTTATTGGAGTTTCATGGATAGGTCTACATTTATTGATGTAATAAGTAGCCATCTGTAACTTAGACATACTAGTCGGCCAGCACAAGTGAAGAGCTAATAACATAGTTTTAAGTCTTATTTATTAACACAAGTTTTGTGTTTATACAGGGTGTAAACAGACCCTTCACGAAGCCGTCAACCAAGCATTCTGTACATCAAACTAAGTAACTTTACGCAAAAATTATTGCTGAGAAACGACTTTTTTTTTTTGGGATGAAAAATCACGTTTTACGGTAGGAATCGATGGAACGCACTCAAAGCATTGTGCTGATGGATGGATTGAATAGTACGAGGTCATTATCCTTCTGCTTCTCAATTTCCAAACTCACTTTACCAAAATTTCCAAAAAATTATAACATTGTAAGCCTTGTAATCTGCAGACTCCTCAATTGTTTTCAATGCATCGTTACCGCGCCAAAGTGTAACGCTTTCAGCGATTTCGCCACGACTCGTCGGACACCGTGCCGTTAAACAATTTAATTCTGTAAGTGTCGAATGCTGGACTTTTTGGCCTCATTATTACAGTGTATTTAGTATTGTTGAATTGTTTGTAAAGTTACTAATTTCTTTCTTTGTCTCCATCATCTTATCTGCCTAGCCTTTTCCCAACTATATTGGGGTCAGCTTCCAGTCTAACCAGATGCAACTGAATGCCAGTATTTTACATGGAGCGACTGCCTATCTTACCTCCACAACCCAGTTAGTACTACGATACCGCTTGGTAACACTGGTTGTCAGACTTTTTGGGCCCCTGACTACCTAACGACTGTCAAAGAACTATAAACTACTACCGGGACCAACGGCTTAACGTGCTTTCCGAGGCACGGAGGAAACTCGGTATGTAATAGGCGGTCACCCATCCACAGACCAACCTAGGCAAGCACGGCTTAACCTAAAGATCGACCCGAGCGTCTGTTATTATTTAGCCACGAGTTCCTTTTTCTTTCTTTCTTTTTCACCTTTTGGTATTTTTTATTAATAGTTATCCACATTAATACTCAAAACATTACGAACACAAATGCAATTCGCAGTAAAAAAAAACCGGCCAAGTACGAGTCGGACTCGCGCATGTAGTTTTCCGTAGTATCGTAGTAGCCTAGCCCCCATTAATTTTTAATTTATTTTTATTGTTACACATCCGTCTTTGGCATTCCCAAATTCCATATGTGAACCAAATTTCAATTCAATCGGTCCAGTAGTTTCTGAGTAAATTGGCTGTGACAGACGGACAGACAGACACGCGAGTAATCTTATAAGGGTTCCGGAAAGAACCCTAAAAATAACAAATACAAATGAATCTGTAGTTTTAATTCCAGCAAATTATCATCTAGTTATTAGACTCAAAACGCACATTTTGCATAAACTCCCTAAATCTCCCAAATTCAATTTCCTTTCATGTCAAAAGGTGATCAAGGAAATAAAGATTGCGGTATGGTATGGTATGGGGGATGAGGGAAATGGGCCAATTTCCAAAGCTATTATATAATGTTGTTACGTGTCATATGGTTATTCGTGACCAGTTATTGGCTCGTAACGCGAATGTGAAAGGGTTTTAAGTTAAAAGAGGAAATGGAACGAAAACGAATTATGAGAAGTTTGTAAGAGGACGGCTTCAAGAAAATGAATTAAACAAATATTATTATTATTCGTTGGTCTAGTGTTCGCAAATGCAACTGCTGAGCATGAGGTCCTGGGTTCGATTCCCGGGTGGGGCAGTGTTTTTGATTTTTTCCATCAGGAATTTCTCAGTAGCAGTCACGGAGTCTGGATCGGTGCCCGGTTGATGGCAATAGGCTCGCCCCCTATTACATCATAATCATCAGCCTAGCCTTTTCCCAACTGTGTTGCGATCAGCTTCCAGTCTAACCGGATGCAGCTCGTTATGCGCATTCTATTACATGGAATTTAAACATAACTGGCGAAATGTGGGTGTACTAATCGGTACGCCTCTGCCTAACCCTTCGGGAAAAAGAGGCGTGATGATGATTAAAAAAAGCATTCTTTAAAATACAATTAAAGAAGAAAATCATCTTTATTCGTTAAAATTACGAGTATACGAACTTTCGTGTCTGTGCTCTTTACCGTTGAGGAGTTCTCTCGTGAGGAGATGATCGTGGCCGTAGGATCAGGTCATAAAAATGTATTGACACGAGAACCAAAGGTGTCTGCAAAATTTTAACTCAAACGTATGGGGGGGAGGGGGGCCTGCTTTAAAATTCAGTTGCACGATTTGACCCAAACTCAAAGCATTTATTTCAATAGATGGCAATTTAATAAAAGCTTGTAAAAAAAAGAAGAAAGTCGATCACTTACCACCAGGTCGGTCGCCTGCTTGTTTGACATCCCATCTTCATCTTTGTGTCGCTGGCCACCCCTTGGTATAAAAATTAAGTCTTCAGTAATTTTTTATTATAACTATTGAAACTAAGTTAGGTTTTCAGTAACCGAGGTACAACGAGGTAACAGTCACTAAGTTATAGTCAGAAGTTTCGTTTATACGGGGTGGAACGGACACCGACGCGAAAACGGGTATCACGTACTCAGTATGTCATTCTGAGAGCCCTCCCCACATAAAAATTTCTCATCGGTTATTAAAAAAAAACAGCTGTTCTCTACAAAAGTGACACATTGACACGGTCAAAATGTATGCAACAGCAGATTTTTTGTGATTTACTGAATACGTGGTAACCCTTTTCGCGTCAGTGTCAATTCCACCCTGTATTTTCGTTTCATTTTCCTAAAATAAACCCATAAAACAAACAAAATTAATATTCCTAAAAGTACTGATTCCTCTCAGTATTCGTTGAAATACGAATACCTAATAACAGGCGAAACCATAACAAGCGCTGTAGCTTATTAGAATATCGGTATCCCAATTGACTGCGTAGTTGAATTATTCCGAACAGTAAACTGATATTCAGCTGCATCCAGTAAAACCACAATTCAGATGAAAAACACAGAATAGATAGAACATTTTGGAGTTATTCTAGGAAAATTCAGAATTTGTTTAGAGCAGATAGAGAGAATTTAAATAACAGTCGCTCTTGTTGATCTTCAGGTTATGCCGTGCTTGTGTAAGTTGGTCCGTGCATGGGTAACGACCCATTACATACCGAGACGAAAGTCTCAAGACGAAAGTCTATGACCAGTGTGTGTTGCCAGTGATTACTTACGGGACCGAAACATGGTCGCTCACAATGGGCCTTATCAGAAGGCTTAAAGTCACCCAAAGGGCAATGGAGAGGGCTATGCTCAGAGTTTCTTTGCGTGATAAAATCAGAAATGAGGACATCCGCTAGAGAACCAAGGTAACCGACGTAGCCCGAAGAATAGCCAAACTGAAGTGGCAGTGGGCAGGGCACATTGCTCGCAGAACGGATGGCCGATGGGGCCGAAAAGTTCTGGAGTGGCGACCGCGAACCGGAAGACGCTGCGTTGGAAGGCCTCCCACTAGGTGGATCGATGACCTGGTGAAGGCTGCAGGGATCCGCTGGATGCGAGTCGCACGGGACCGGTCAATGTGGCGACACTTGGGGGAGGCCTATGTCCAGCAGCTTTCGGCTGAAATGATGACATACCGAGTATCAAGCCGTTGGTCCCGGCTGTCAATTGTAGATATTTGACAGTCGTTAGGTAGTCAGTGGCCCGAAAATCTGACAACCAATATTACCAAGAGGTATCGTATTACCCATTACTACCTGGGTTGCAGAGGTCAATAAGCAGTCGCTCCATGTTAAATATTGGTATTCAGCTGCATCTGGTTAGATTGGAAGCCGACCCTAACGTAGCTGGGAAAAGGCTGGGCAGGTGATGATGAGATAGAAAGAATTTCTCGAGAGACAAGTTGTAGGCTCTGTAGGACATTCTGACATTTTGATTGAAAATGTCTTTCAGGTGATTATAATGAGGCCAGAATTTCTTCTTAAACAGACTAGGATTAAACTTTGCCAACCAGCCAGCACTAGTAGCCCACTCCTAGCCCACTGTGTTGGGGTCTGCTTCTAATGTAGCTGAATGTGTGACCACCACTACTTTACATGAACTAATCTGACGTCCACGACTCAGTCTCTCTCCCGTTGGTAAGACTGGTTGTCAGACTTTCGGGCTCCTGACTAGCTGTAACAGCTGACAAAGATCTACAAATGACTTCTGGGACTAACGGCTTAAAGTACTTTCAGAACCGCGAATGGAATTCGCTATGTAATGGATGGTCACCCATTCACGGACCGAACTCGGCAAGCGTTACTTCAAGTTGAAGATAGACCCGTTCGGCTGTTATTATTTTAGCAATGAGATAAATTGCTATAGATATATACTCATAGATTAAATTCCCGAATGCAGGATCAATTGGTAGGCACTTCATATCGGAGCGCACTGCAACTTGTTCTGGCTGAGTTTCAATTTATTTAACTTGCGAACCCAACTGGCTGACTATCGATTTAAACTGCTTTATTTAAATCTGGGATTTTAACGTGGAAGTAATTAATTATTAAATCTGGGTTGCAGATTGATTTCTTATCTTTTTAATTCAATTTGAACACACGTTAACTAAGTTATAGAATCAGGCGTTACTTTGCGGAAGTTCTTGACATTTATTTATTCATTTATTGGATCTCCAACAGAAACTACACAATGGAATGTTGTGCAAAATATTTAGTTTTAATTCTGCGAAAAAAGATACGGGCCTGGATGCGGGATCCATTCCTGCATGTGCATATTTTTGCGGGCGGGATCCTGCATCCTGGTTTTTTTTACGCATAGTTAAAATTAAATATTTTGCATAACATTTTACAAACGCTAACTTGTTGCCCTTGTCTCATATTTACTTGAGGTCAGTGCAACAAGTTTTCTTCTTGCATTTCCCCTGTCAGCCATCACGCTATCATTCACTCTCTTTTCTTTCATATCATTACTCACACAATTCATCGACCTCTCCCTCTCATTATGGAAGTACGAGCCACCGAAACTTATGGTAAACAGAAAATTGGAAAGAAATACAACCAGAAGACAATGGGCCAACCATTTATACAGGGTGTAAGGGACAGCCCTCCACAAACTGATGGGGTAAATTCAGTATATCATACTAAGATGACCGGTACAATAAATTATTTCAGGAATGTTGTGGAAATCCAATAAATTTGATTTGTTTTATTTCCTCATACGCAATGTATCGTTATCGTTGCAAAACGTACGTAGCGAACGGCAAGCGCGACGATGAGTTCGATGATATCTGTAACTAGGCAGGAAGTGAACAGCTGATTTCACGCGTCGCTCGTTAGAGTATTTCAACATTCTTTGTTGGATTTTTGATTTTAGCCGTATTATTTACATAAATGGAGTGCTGCGTACTGGGAATGTAATTTTACATTGAAATAAAGGAATACTAACTGAAAAATAAAACCGGTGGAAAATTATTAATAATATGGAGCTGAATGCATCCTGTCGGTTTGTGCAGGGCTGTCCCTTACACCCTGTAAACCATGAGCTCTTCATCTTACAACAGGATGAAGGTCATCCAAAGTAGAGTAACCATGGTGCAAGCCATATATTGAAACAATGGGTCTACTAGCAAGTTGTACAAGTTGGCATTTGAAGCCCTGAGACCCTATCTAGAAAAAGAATTTAACAAGCAAGGATATATGCAGGTACAGCTATGCTTATCTGTGATACTAGGAGCCAGTACATTAACCCGTATCATGCGCGTAAACAAGTTTATCTAGATATGCAGTAAGTATTGCCGTCTGCTGCGTATATTATCAAAATGTCAACAGGAAACATTGAAGACAGTTTGCAAAGTAAATATAAGAAGAATTATGCCATGAGTTTAATATCCTTTTTTTTTTACTTAGTCTCTCGCCCACTGCGAGGCAAAGGGCTCCACCATAGCCTTGTACTCTTCTGTCTGTGCGGTTTTATCTGGCCAATCTTTCACAAACGCCTCTATAGAGGTCAAAACGCCAGCACAAATAACCTTACGGCACAATTTTTAATCATGGCCCTACAACTCCTGGTTAAGAGACGCACGAAATCGGGTAGTACTGAGGAAAAGGGGAGGGGGAATAAAAGGGGGGCCTGTACCCAGCTGTGGGTGATTCTGGGCTGAAATAATGTAGATGATGTATTTTAATCTCCGAACATTGATTTTCATATTCTTAAGTAGCGACCCGCCCGGCGTCGCACGGGTGCAATATACATATAAAGCTTCCCCCTTTTTTTTTTTTTGGGGTGGGTAATCATCAAATGCCCCCCCCCCCCCCGCTCTGGGTGGGAGCGGAAGGGAGTGTCAGACTTGTACTGACTAAAACCCATCCATGTTCCTTCTTTGCCCTTTGTGTTCCAGGGCCGCGGTATCTCTTTCGAACAGTCCCGCAGCCCTGGCAGGCATCGGCCCATGCGCCCCTACGTGGTTGCTGACATCTCTTTGAGGCGCACGTGGAACACGAACGCGCCGTCGCCACGGTCCGTCGGCATAAGACGGCCGGACGGCGAGCTAGCCCATAACTCACGCACGATCTCATGGTGACAGTCGTTCTCTCCATGTCACCATGAGATCGTGCCGGAGGTCTGTATCTGGTCGGCCGCGGCAGCGGAGTTTCCCCCCGACGTCGTGCCTCCGCGCACCATTCATGGAGGCGCGCGAGGACTATCGCCTCCAGATTCCATGGCGGCAATCCGGCAAGGAGGCTCGCCGCCTCACCGGAGATCCTGCGGTACCTCCGGACTAGCCTTAGGGCTGTCACCTTTTGGGGTGCGTTCAGGTAGTGGGCGGCTTACCGCCTCAAAGAACGCGCCCATACCGGGGCGCCGTAAAGGGCCATGGACCGCACGACCACCGCGTAGACCCTGGCAGAAGGCGTTTGGACCCCTCAGGTTGTGCAAGAGCCGCTTAAAGGCAGTTAAAGCTTCCCCTTGAATGACTCTATCTATTGCTGAAACCTGCATTAAAATCCGCTGCGTAGTTTAAAATATCTAAGCGTATAAAGAACGGGATCGACTTTGTTTTATACTATGTTCGACTCCCAATCAGATTTATGAATAAAGTTAAAGTCCCCATTTATAATGACAAGTGGACCATCAATCGTACGACTGGCCGCAACTTTACATGTAATAAATTAATGCTTAATCCGCTGTAGTTTGTAGCCTCATTAAGATAATCGTTTAAATTCGGTCAACATTATTAACTTCGTTACAATTCGATGCCCAGTAGATTGTTGAAAAAGATTTTAATTTCCTTTTAAAGCAATAAAAAGCTTGTTAATTCAGTTCATACTTATTACCAACAAGAGCGATTATCTCATAATGGATTGGTTAAATATTTTGAAACCGCCAAACTGTAGGTTTAATATTCAGGATAAATACACGAACTGAATCGCATATCGTTTCAGCTTTCATGATTGGAGTTTAATTGATCTGTTCCGTTTTCATTAGTATTCCCGTTTCAGAACATTTTTCACGGGAATGTGTCAACGGGTTGGATAGAGGACATGGGTGATAAATTCCAGGTCTGGTTGGTATGGGAGACACATGTCCGTATGTTTGTGAATTTTATGGAAAACAATATGACTTTATTTGCAAAAGAGAAGTAGTAGCTGAAAACCCCATGGCCAGATTTGAAACAAAATAGACGAATAATGAAATATATGATGGATGCGGTTATTCATCGATATTTTTTTATTGATCTATTATAAAAAATTATTAGGTATAACGGACCACCAGTGGCGAAGGTTCCATACAACTCGATTCCTACCGGATTCCCTTTGAAAAATGGCAAAGTCAGTATTCTATAGACAAATATATAGTCGCATTAAAGATATGTACTCCGGCTTACCTCTTACATAAATTGACCCTTCGCTACTGTGGACCACGTTATGTTGTTTCATGGCTTGAGGCCATGTCTATCGTTATTATGTTATCAAAACAATCCGTTTTGATCGACGATATACATATATCGGATTACAACCGGACATAATTAGGAGATAATTAGCAGGTTTGGGTGGTAATCTAACACTCTGATTACCTACTAATTGGTATACGATGTTACTGTACACAGGTGACTCAACTGCCTATCTACTTAATACATAATCGCTTAGTAGAACTAGTAACTACGTACCTACAAAGGATGGATGACATGTGATTCGTGCTTGAATTAGTAGTGCTAGTTTCCTTCATTTCCTTTCGCGCAATTGCGGGGTACACGCTTGCGGTTGTATGGACGCAAACTACAGGCAAAATATGAAATTGCGGCTGAAATATGCCCCGAAATCGCGGTTGACACCACGTTTGAGGTATGCGCCTGGCTTTTTTTTTTTAAAAAAAATGTTGCCCTCCGCTAGGAATTTCTTCTGTATCGTGGGTGTGTTTACAAACATTTAGACTCACATACACAAGCAGTCAGACCCGGAACAACTACCTATAAAATATACAAACAGTGTAGTGTGGCCATAGAAATATTTGTTCCGTGCGAGACAATCGCTCAGCCACTGCGTTAACCGCGTACCCGTGTTTTACTCTGAGATTTCAAAAACTAGAAGAAACACATCTTTGGCATTGCAGGTTGATAGCTTATAACCATTTTCCATTAGATGAAATACTATAGCAGGTTTACTTACCAACTGGAAAAAAAGGGTAAGTACCGCTATTCATCATTTCAGCCGAAAGTCCACTGCTGGACATAGGCCTCCCCCAAGAAGGGGGGTTTTGCCATAATCGCCACGCTTGGCAGGCGGGTTGGTGATCGCAGTACCGCTATTATTCATAATCATTTAAATACCTACCTTTAGCGTTCAAAATAAACACGCTGTGACTATAAAACGTTACATAACGCGTTAAACACCCAATTATAAGCTAATGTGTTTTAAATAATCCCCTAACCATAATTACTCGTAGTTTATTTGTTAAATCAGCAACATTTTGTTTGTTCGCGTGACCTTGGTTTTGGTAACATTAGGGGTAATTTTAGGCACACAATAATATGATTATCGTACACTGTTGTTAATGTTTTTAGAGGTCAAATTATTCGACTTTCTAGAGTTTGGAAAATCTAGCGAAATTTTTTTAGGAACCGTTTCCATTGTTCTTGGACCGGTAAAACGGGGTGAATGCGATACGACTTGAATACGATACTGAATAGGGACAAAACTTTTAACGGTATTTCAACGTTGGTTGAATACAAATAATATGAAATTACAAAGATTTTAGAATTATTATTGTTTTAATTTAATAAAAATAGAGTCCTTTAGACTACTAATAACATTATATTATTGCTGGGAATCGACTTTTTTTTTTGGGTGAAAAATCACGTTTTACGGTAGGACTCGATGGATAGCACTCAAAGCATTGTGCTGATGGATGGATTAACTAGTACGGGGGTCGTGGAGGTGTTTAAAGTAAAAATATTATATTAAAAACATCTATTTAAAAAAAAAACTTGTGAACAAGTTGGAACTTTGACCCCCAATATCTTCGTAACTAGAAGGTTCGCAGGTATGGTCTAGAAAAAAAAAATGATCGCAAAGACGGGGAGAACAAGTGCCTTTCGGAAATGTTAAGGGTCTATTTACACCCTTTATAAAGACTAGCTTTTGCTCGCGGCTTCCTCCGGGTGTATATGGTCTTCGGGGATAGAATTATCAAAAACGCTGAGGCATGTATAAATTAATTTTCAATCGCACCTAAACACAAAATTTGAAGATCCTAACTTCAAAACTGACGGACTTTTATATAAACTTCCATCGGATATTTTACACCTTTAAGGGTGGAGTTACCAAAAATCCTTTCTTAGTGGATACTTACCCTTCACAAAGAACACACCCTCCAAGTTTCATGTCTCTAGGACCAGCAGTTTGGGCTGTGTGATATCACCCAGTCAGTCAGTCAATCAATCAGTTTACCATTTTATATAAATAGATTTAAGATTTATTAGACTAGAATTATAAGAGAAAACAATGATTTCGGTAAGGGTGTTCTTTAGCAGAAAACGCACTTAGCTCATACAATCATAAACGGTAACAAGAAAACCCGATATTTTCCAACCGTTACTGTACATTTATTTCCAGTACCGTTCACAAGCCCTGCTTTGTTCGCAATGGCTATGTAAATGAGTCTGAAACGTGGTAAACACCAGGTAATTTGTATCAAGCGCCGCATAATTGAAGGAAATGTGCCTAGGTATTAGTTTTAAGTGTACTGCAATGGTTTTAACATAAAAATGGAGAAGTTTGTTCTTGTTACAATGTTTCTTTGTTTGAAAAACATTGTTTGAGCTCCTTGTTGGTGACTCTTTTTGCAACGAAACGTTGTATGGATTATGTGAGGAATGATATGAAAGAATGCCGGACAAGTGCGAGTTCGACTCGCGTTGAGAGGGCTCCGTACGTTTATAGATTTCTTATGGGTTTTCCTGTAATCTATAGGCAAAGAACTGTTTTCTGTATTTTTTTTTAAATTTCTGCCCTGTAGATTCGGAGTTAAGAGGGGGATGGTCAATTTTGGCCTATTTTCTTAAATAACTTCAAAAATATTTATCTAAAAATTATTTAAAAAAAATGTGTGATGCTCACAACCCTTTCATTTGATATGTAACACGATATAGTTCTTTTTTTTCATTTTCTAATTTACCCCCCGAAAGTGGCCCCATGTTAAAAAATCATTAATTTACGTTACACGTCGTCTTTGGGTCACCAATTTCAGATGTGTACCAAATTTCAACTCAATCAGTGCAGTAGTTTCGGAGTAAATTGGTTGTAACAGACGGACAGACATACAGACAGACATCCTACAAGGGTTCCGTTTTTTCTGTAGTTACGGAACTCTAAAAAGGATTAAATGATAGCGTGACGGTTGACAGAGGAGAATAGAAGAAAAAAACGTGTTGCGCCGACGCCAAGTAACATGGGACAAAGGCAGGAATATGATGATGTTGGTCTGGAAAGTTTCGGTGGGTTATGAGTAGTATTCGCAACCGGTGTGTGTATGACAAGAGGGATGAACGTGGATGAAGCACGATGAGTATGTAAGGGTCGTAGTCTTTATCTTCCACGTGTCGCTTACGCGACAGTATATTATATATTATTCGCCCAATACTTCGCCACTTCTTAGTACAAGTCGTACATACTGTAGTGTCTGCCACCCGTGCCAAAGAGACGTGATTTTGTTACCGAATATTATGAATAGAGAGATGAATTACCAGAGTATTATGAATTACCCGGACTTCACCTACGGGTAATTCATTCTTCATTGTGTTTCGGAATTGAATGACGCCTGTCTGTTGTTCTGTATGGTGTCCGGACGTAAAGAATAGCACCATCCCATATCTTCCCGTGGGTGTCGTAAGAGGCGACTAAGGGACTTACCAGTGAATGGGCAGCAGCGTTCTCTGTGTTTTTTTTTTTTTTTATAACAAACATACTGCGATCGCCAACCCGCCTGCCAAGCGTGGCGATTATGGCAAAACCCCCCTTGGGGAGGCCTATGTCCAGCAGTGGACGTCTTTCGGCTGAAATGATGATGATGTCTTTTCCCATTATGCACGATTTCATCACTACATCGGAATTTTATTATTATGATAAAACCCTGTCATTTTTTTTTACATAAAAACTTTACGTACCCACGATACAGGAGAACTGCCTAGTGAGGCACGAGGAATTTCTCCTGTATCGTGGATGCGTTTACAAACATTTAAACTCACATACACAAACAGCCAGACCCGGAACAAGTACCCGTAGCCCATACAAATATTTGGTCCATGCGGGAATCGAACCCGCGAGACGCATCGCAGTAGGCAATCGCTCAGTCACTGCGCCAACCGCGCCGTTATTATCCTTCTGGTTTCAATTTCCAAACTCACTTTACCAAAATTTCCAAAAAATTATAACATTGTAAGCCTTGTAATCTGCAGACTCCTCAATTGTTTTCAATGCATCGTTACCGCGCCAAAGTGTAACGCTCTCTGCGATTTCGTCACGACTCGTCTGACATCCCCTAATGAATGCTCCCCGTTTTAACAAGCTAATAATTTTCACAATGAAAATTTAATCTCGCATAGATTAAGGGCAGAGTTGTTGATTTTGTTGGCCAAACAAAATGAGTGTAATTGCTTTTAATGAAACTTATAATAAGGGGTGTAAAATTAATGCCTGTGTTTTAAAAAAAATATAATTGAGTGTTTGTTTTAAAATTCTGGTCTTTGAAAATGCTGTCTATATCAAAATGCAAATCAAATATACACGTGTACAATAGAAAAATAAAATCCTAGTTTGCCAAAGGGCCATGGAACGAAGCATCCTAAATATTAGTCTGACAAGTCATAGATGCCCTTCATTACGCTAAAGCACTGAAGTGGAGACACATTAAATACGTGTCGAGTATGAATGTATTGGTTAAGGATGCACGTTGCATGCTAATTTTCACACATCCTGCATGAGCATATTTTTTGCGGGCCAGTCTGGATCTAAAACTAAATATTTAGCAGTACATTTTAACCAACCTGTTCAGTTTATCTCCCTCCATGATGAAGAGATATTGTGCTACTGCCTTTATCTGTCTATAATTATATTTTAGAGAACTCTATTTTCTATTATTACAGTACAGTATTTGCGGTTGTCACTTCCCTTTCTGTGAATGATAATCGTGCCGTAAACACGTGATAATGGCCGAGAGTTTCCACGTGCTCTAATTCTATATATTCTAATTGTTCTTCATTCTAGAATAAAAATTTGAATGAAGAACAATCGAGTCAGCATAAATTATCACTTCTAAATTATTTGTGTTCAGTGTAATCTTCTTTTTCTTATAAAGCATTTATATTAATTTATTGCAACTTGATAAAATATAATAAATCCATAGAAGGTTGGTAAAAGAAAAATAAACTTATAGTATTTGTATTTTAGACACAATTTTTTATTATTTATTTACATTTAGAAACAAGCTTGTTGTTCGAGATGCATCTCCGAACTCTAGCCCCAAATATAGCACGAGAAACATTGTACAAAGGCGAATTTAATGGCTTGGGCTTTTTCTACCAGTTTAGCTTAGGGATAACCCTATAGTAGACTGGTAGAAAATGCCAAACGCAGAGATAAAACATAGCAGCATTTGCTTGAGCTGTCATCTCAGTGTCTTACCTTTTCTAGCCATTATAAAAAAAGAGTCTGAAAACATCTTATAAACCAACCAATGAACCAAAAGAGTACTTTATCGTGATATCACCTAAGGTTAAAAAAATACTACAGAGTTTAAAATATACCTTCCGCAGTAAGCCCTTTTAATTTGCATCTGATATAAATCAACGTCAAAGCTGGGCCCTAAATTAGGACCAAATTACGCAGTTCTGTTGGAAATTAATTAAACAAAAGTATCATTAGGCACAGCTAATTGACAAAGCAAGATGTATAAGAACTAGGTGGCCGATTTTGATGGATAAAAGTATGTCTTTGGAAATGTTGATTCTTCTCACTATTTTGACATAACAAGATAAGCAACGAATTTTGATTCAGACTTTTTAATAAGCTTTGCTATTAGGTGCTACAGTAAATAGTGCAATTCCTCCTCTCTGTGAGAGTATGTCGTGATCCACCACGCGGGCCCAGTGCAGATTGGTAGATGTGTTGCGGCGCTACAAAAAGTACTACAGCATCATAGTAGAAAAAGTAATACAGCGCCATCTATGCCACAAATGAAGAACTAACATCAAATTCCGAAAAGGCGCTATTAAAAGTTATCCGCGACTTAAGACCATATAGAAAAACCCGAAAACAACAGACTGTCGTAATCTCCGGCCGGTCGTCGGAGAATCCTTCCTTTTCTATGGGGGGTGAATAACTTTACTCCCTGTTCTTCACACCCCTTAATAGGTATTTCACCAAATGAAATGAAGATTTGAAATCATTAACTATCTCAAACTTCCCAAAATGTAAACTTATCTAGCACCACTTCCACTAATTCACTGCCCCAAATCAATTACCAGCATTAACCCTTCACCAGCCCACGCCACGTCTAAACGGCCAACAATCCAGTCCACCTAACTTAATCAGCATCATTCCATTGACAAACAATTACGGACGTGCGGTTTCCCGACACGGCCAATTTGCCGTAAGGGAGTGAACGGCCGATTGACGCACATTTGCATGACAAAAGCCGGTCCAACGGTCCCTGACGGCCGGTCACCAGCCGGTTTTGACGTAACGTGCAACGGAGACGAAATGACGTGACGTACAAAACGGCCACTGAAGTTTCGCCTTTTTTCCGCCGGCCAGTGACATGTTCATGGTCTCGATTTTTGTATTTTTTTTTTGTTTTGCGGTATTTTTGTTGGTGCTATTTTCGTGTGGTGAGTGGCTGTTGTTTTCCGTCATGAGAGGAGATTTTTCCCTGCCTTGGTTGTTAGAGGGTAGGTTTATAATTTACGTTAGCGTATTTAGACTAAAAAATCCAAATCCGCATTTAACATTGAAACAATAAATTTCACCACGAAATCTTCAGTATTCTCTCGTTCAATGCAATATAGTGTTACATCTGATTATTGATTCCACTTGAAGGCACCTGTCTTATAGCCTAACAATAGCCTCTCCGCCTGTAGCCATACAATACGATGCAGACTGTATAGAGTAGGCAAGTACGCTAGAGTATTAATGGGATAAGCTATGGATGACAATAGGTAAATATGGCTCACCGAGTTTTAAGAAACGCTTGGTGTGGTAGAAGATCGTCTCAGTCATTCACGCCTCTTTGAAATACGTAAATAACGAAGAAAATTGATAACAGAAGCACTGTGGTTCGAGACATTTTCTTTACATTCAATGTAACAATATAGCTTTGTGTAATAACGACTCAGGTGCATTCGTCGTAAAAAAAGGCGGGCAACGTGCTTCACTACCGTCGCCGGTCTGCCGCCCGGTGCGCTTGTTTATAATAAAACTTGATTTGTGGCCGTTTAAAGAGGTTATTTGATAAACAAACGACTGTTTTTGTAAAGCTAAAGAAACAAAAAAAAAAAAAAAAAATTTTCTGGGAATTTCATTTACTGATAAAATTATAAATAAAAAGGTTCTTGTGATGATATATTTTTTGTACGAAATCTAAAACGCTAAGCGGTTATTTTTTGTTAGAATAATCAACTATATTAGTTTATCTTGCCATATTATATTTAATTTGAATATATTTTCTTAAAACAATAGCCTAAAATAGCTGTTTAATGAGCGCAATAAATTCCCTTATAATAGACAAAGTACTCGTCAAGACGAATCAGACGAGGCTAAACTCGATGGGGCTATGTCGTTTTATAACGGACTTCCTTTGGCCACCTTCCAGCTCCATCATCAGACCCTGGATACCATTTAGAGATAAAGTACTCGTCAAGCCGAATCAGATGAGCCCAAGCTCGATGGGGTTATGTTGTTTTATAACGGAGTTCCTATAACCACTTTCTAGCTCCATCATCAGATCAGCTCCATGTCATCATAATATTGTATTGTCACGCGATATTCATATGCATGCAAAATTTCAGCTCAGTCGGAAACCCGGAAGTGTGTAAAATTTAACTTGCAAGATTTGATTACAGTCAACGGGACAGGTGACTCTAAATAAAAGCTTGTAATAAAAAGTATTTCAATGTTTTTCGAACTATCTGTTCTAGGCTAGCTGGTTCGGATTGCGATGTTTTAAGCGCTCTGTAGTCTTCATACTGTGTCTGTTAAACGAAGTAACAATACTGTTCTGGATTGGCATAGGCTATTAACCACTCGAGCCTTTCAATCTAACTTCACTATACCGCGAGGATTTCGGAATTGGCAGGTGGATGTGCCGTATCAGTTACTGTGTTGCCAGCAGCCGTTAGCCGGTTGGAGTTGTGTGGTTTTGGTGTTAACCGCAAAATGTCTGAAGGGTCTGTTTTAATTCCAGGATGCTATATATTAGATGGAGCTGAAAGAGTGTTTAGCTGTGTCCCAAACTATGCGCCATCGCTTATCCTCCCCTTTTAAAAAAATGCAAAAATAAATAAATAAATAATATAATATTTGGCGACACTTGGGGGAGCCCTATGTCCGGCAGTGGACGTCTTTCGGCTGGTGATGAAATAATATAAATATAGCAGTGATAGCTTAGTGGTATGACTGTCAACTCATAGGTCTCGAGTTTGAACCCAAGACGAGCACCTCTTGTGTATTTTTAGAATTCATATGCGTATTGTGTAATTATAATTTGCTTCGGTGTAGGAAAACATCGTGAAGAAACCAGCGTGCTTAAGAGATATTTCTCGACAGCATGTTAAGACAAGTCAGAGGCATGGGGCCGGCATAATACCAGTTTGGTATTATGCCGGTTTTGGTACTAACCACACAATAAATAAAGAAAAAGCCTAAAACATGTAGCCAAAGTGACATCTGCGCAGTCAGCGAGGACGCCGTGGAACTGTCGAAGTACTAGGCTGACGAAACAAATGAAAACGAAGAAGAACAAGCATCTACTAGATAATGTACAAATGATTTGCAATCAATATTTACCAGGTAACTTCTTATAATAGTTGTATAGTTCTGTAGTTAAAGCTGAAAGCGATGCTGCTAAAAAGCAAGCTGCTCAAGCTAGGAAAAAGAAATGAAACATGGATCTAATTAGATCAAGACTGAAGTCTTAGGATGTTTTCATATGATGTAGTAAACAATATGTATGTGCAGTAACTGCGAGAGATCTTTAAGCATAGTGCGAGGAGCATGCTAAAAATAAAATTTCATACTTTGTAGTGTTTATAAAGTTGCATTGTAGTGTTCGCTTTCTAAATAAGTCTATACCAATTACTTATCATCATCAATTGAGCTTGTTTCATATTCATGACCAGATCAGATTGAACATTAATTCTGGCTTTAGATAAAAACACCTTCCATGTCACATTAATATTCGTATCACCCCTATCCTAACTTTCATAACTCAGGTCATTTTAATCCCTAAAATAACGTAAAAAGCTCTCTCAGCCCTTTATCCTCATAAACAATTCATAATTGAGTATTAAAGTAAAATAATTAACAACATTTAATATTCCGAGCACACAGCATTTGATGACAAATAGCCGTTCATAGCCGTTCTTAGCCGCAGTCAAATGGGCCACGTTCGGCCACGTTGGGCCATTATGGGCCACGTACCACCAATGTAAATTAGTTATGAGTGATACACCGGGCTTGAAGTTATACAACGTGGAGTTAAAAGTTAAATTGGCAGTTAAGGAAAGTTAATTAAAGTGAATTAGGGTAATAAATTTAGTTGTGGGCACCGCTACGAATGTATGGTTCTCGTAGCGCTTTCGTAGCATTTTGATAGTGTATTGTATATTCGTAGACGATCTTGTAATAGCCGTCTCTGTATTTAAAGTCGGACGGAATTTATGGAGTTACGAAGTTTTCGTCGCGTAGTTTTCGTAACGGAGGTTTCGCAGCAGAAGTTTTATAGCGAAGGTTTCTTAGCAGAGATTTCGTAGCACAGGTGTTGTAGTGAAGATATTGTAGCATACGTTTCGTAGCAAAGGTGTTGTGAAGATTTCGTAGCAAAGGTGTTGTTGTAGAAATATCGTAGCATAGGTTTCGTAGCAAAGGTGTTGTGAAGATTTCGTAGCATAGGTTTCGTAGCAAAGGTGTTGTGAAGATTTCGTAGCATAGGTTTCGTAGCAAAGGTGTTGTTGTAGAAGTATCGTAGCATAGGTTTCGTAGCAAAGGTGTTGTGAAGATTTCGTAGCATAGGTTTCGTAGCAAAGGTGTTGTTGTAGAAATATCGTAGCATAGGTTTCGTAGCATAGGTGTTGTGAAGATTTGGTAGTACACGTGTTGTTGTGAAGATTTTGTAGCAGAGATGTTTTAGTGTAAATTTCGTAATACAAGTTTCATAGCAGCGATGTTGCTGTATAGATTTTGTAGCAGAGGCTTCGTAGCAGAGATGTTTGTGTCAATTTTTCATATTGATACAATTTCACAAGCCTAGGTATAGTAATCGCTAAGAAGCTTTTCATAAAAGTATGGTAAAAGAATTCACAATAGATTTATAGCACGTGCTACGCACATCCGGCTCCGAAAAAAGGCTCTTATCACATTTTTAATTTCAACGTTCTCAAGGACATTCACCTCCTCTCTTAATAAAAAAGAGGTTCAAAGGAAAAAAAAGGTTTCACAACTCATTCGTTCGTGTGTAACCTTTCCAGCGCTTACAGCGATTGTACGAAGCGCTCTCAAAATGAGAGTCAGTTCATTTAACATATTAGGTTAACCGCGCTTCAGCGGATTAGCTGCTTTGTGCATTAAGTTGAGTCTTTACATTGGCTTTGCTTAGTTATTGATGAAATACTTAAGTATTGGGATATTTACGTATGTCATCAATATGATATGTGGACAAAATTAGATTATAGATTAGAGACCACAGGCTTGTCGGAAAGATCTAGTCCTATGGGTAATAAATGTTATAATAGGTACAGGATCTAGGTTTTCTTGCGTTCTTTTTACGGTGATTTTTTGAATTATTTATTTGTACCTACAATTTTAGAGTTCTCATTCCTTGTCGAGCGGAATAGGCAAAAAATATCGTGATAACCGATGTGACGCTTTTAAAAAACGGTGTTATTTAACGTGATATACAACATTAGTTTTAGTATATGCGAAAACTGAAACACGTTTCTAGTATTTTTATGTAAAGAATCTTTATACAAAATTTGAAAACTGTATCATGAAAAATCACAAAGTTATAAGTTCTTTTTGTTACCTGGCTGTCCGCACAAAAACATGACCACCAAACGGCGCGCCCGCGCGCGCGCCTCCAGCGTCATTTTGAGCTTATTGATAGTAATAATTTGACAGTAGATACCTAAATGATTGCGATAGGTCTTAGTGTCGCTCTGTGTCCAACTTGTAGCCTTTTTTAAATATATCTGGGACAAAATATAAGATGGTTTAATAATTATTGAAATCGATTCAGTTACTTTAACTGAACAAACTATGTTCATGTTTTAGTTAAGATTATAAGGCAAAAAAGTAACACTGGCCACGTGGTCCCAAGAACATCTCAGTACGTAACATAAATCAACATAAATTGCCAACGTTTGCCAAAGAGCGATGAAATGTCACATTCTCAATATTAGGCTCTCCGATCGAATGTGCAACACCTTGATACGGTCTAAGACAGGCATCGCCGATGATGGTGATAAGCTTGCGAGGTTAAAATGGGACTGGGCAGGTCACGTTTCTAGGATGAAGCCGGACAGATGGCGGAGATAGTCACACAGTGGGTGCCTGAAGACGGCCGTCGTAACAGAGGTGGGCCCAAGAAACGCTGGCATGACGATCTGGACTCATTCTTAACGGATTCTTCGGAGAAGGCAAATGTAAAAGAAAATTGGAAAGCCATGGGGAGGTCTTTGCCCAGCAGTGGGACAGAGTAGGCTGCTAAAAAAACATTATTCAACCCATTAGTCATTTCTTCCTTTTACTAGAAAATCATAGAAAACACAAAGTATATTTTAAACTTAAAGTAGATTTGTTGAACTATTCGCCCGCAATAAAACACTTGATCGTGGTAGCGCATCGAGCAATCACTATAAAATGTAAACTTTGCTCAAGTCTAAGAAATTGATCTAACAGTTTTCTTCCATCGGTATATCGTTTACAGCTTAGGAATAAAACGAGTTTACGAGTTGAGTAAACAAATGAAATGTGTTTGGTTTCTATTGTTTTTTGATCCTATACATCTGAGGTTAGTCGTGAGGACTGAGGAGCTCGTGGCTAAATAATAACAGCCGCTCGGGTCGATCTTCAAGGTAAAGCCGCGCTTGCCAAGGTCGATCTGTGGATGGGTGACCATCGTTACATACCGAGATTCCTCCGTGCCTCGGAAAGCATGTTAGGCCGTTGGTCCCGGCGAGCCTCTTGTTAGTAATCGGGCACTACTCAGGCAAAACTAAACTTGGGGGTACTGCTAAGAAATTCTTATTGGAAAGCCCCGAAACTAAACAAATTGACCTCAGAAAGTACCGGTCTATTTTATTCAAAGATTTTCATGTCACTTTTCAAGTATCGAAGATTTAAAAGAGTTTCTACAATGGCATTTAAAGAACGAAATAAAAACTGAAACCTTTTCAAAGCCATTTAACAAATTCCGGTACATTAAAAAAGTTAAATTTTCACTCGAAATATGAAGATAATGGTGTAATTATTTTCACACAACTCTGAAACAAATGGCGGTGCTTAAGGGCAAGTCGAAACAGACTATAGGCATTATAATATTCTGCATACTTATATCATAAAAAGTCTGTCTATCTTTCTGGTACTGCCGATTTCACTGACGGTCTACCCTTTTCACCCTTATGTTCTAAGTAATAAGATTGAAAAGAGGTCGACCGTTAGTGAACTCGGCAGTGCTTTTTCAAGCCTTAACAGGAGCTCGTGGCTAAGTAATAACAGACACTCGGGTCGATCTTTGGGTTAAGCCGTGCTTGCCTAGGTTGGTCCGTGGATGGGTGACCACCTATTACATAATGAGTTTTCTCCGTGCCTCGGAAAGCATGTTAAGCTGTTGGTCGCCGCCGTTACAGGTAGTGAGTGGCCCGAAAGTCTGACAACCAGTCTTACCAAGGGGTATCATATTGCCCAGTAAAACTGGGTTGTGGAGGTCAGATAGGCAGTAGCTCCATGTAAAATACTGGTTTTCAGCTTTATCCGGTTAGGCTGGAAACCGACTCCAACATAGTTGGGAAAAGGCTTGGCAGATGATGAGAGATCAATGACCCATAGTTTGAGCCAGACCTAGGCTAGGACACAGGATTGATTATCCCGTCAGTAAACACCCGTTAGATAACTTCCAACATACGAGTGAAGCCGAAGGCAAAATCAAGTTAGGCATAAGAGTATTATAGTCACATACGCCGTCTCACTACAGTCGTATTTCAGTTTTGAATAATCTTATCTCGTTTATATGTGTTCAGAACATTTTGAAAATTAACCTCGCAAATCATAAAACACACATTTTGTGAAAGCCATTTTAGCTAGCTTAGCACAATTGTATTTTATTTATCAGATTATTGCTTAGTTTCTCTAAAATTAACACTATCGTCGTAACAAACATGTTGGGTCTTTTCCTTCATAAAGAAAACTTCAAATAATTCGAATGTTAACTTTTCCATGAGTTTTCGAATTTTCCCCTGACGGAGTGACACCTTTCATTCAGAAATAAGTGACAACCCATTGTCCGAAATAATTGAACGCCACGACCGCGATGGTCCATTACGCATTTTCGCCAACCATAGAAGAAAATAATGAGAGGAAATCCTCAAATTATTGTGTAACTGTCAGCCGATCTTCAAAAGACCGCTGAAGAAGGAAATTACTTATTTCAGAATCACTGACGAATTATATCGAGCTACTATGGTAAGAGTGGGCAACAAATAATAACGAACTGAAAAGTATTCGGTACCACATGGACATGTCAACCGAATTCACACCGTATGATTCTTTTTTTAGATTTCGCGAGATTATAAACTGTCAAAAATTGAGAACAGTTCATACTAATATTAGAAATGCGAAAGTTAATTTGTCTGTCTATCTTTTACCGTTATACGGTTGAACGGATTATAATGAAATTTGACAGACAGGTAGACTATGGCCTGCGTACGTACAAAGGATTATTTTCTTATTCCAGTAAAGTATGTTCCAGTGGAATAGTTTCTGACTACCACGAAGGCCAAGCCGTGGGTATAAGAAACTCCACAATAGAACCCAGAAAATCGATAGTTTGTAATCTATTAGTGTCTGCCGTCAGAGTGCAGCTTTTTACAGAGCTCGCACTACCGGCCAAAAGAAAAAAACTGGAAGAAAAAGGAATTTCTCAGTAGCAGTCACGGAGTCTGGATTTGTGCCCGGTTGATGGCAATAGGCTCGCCTCCTATTACATGGGACTGAAACATAACTCGCGAAATGTGGGTGTACTATTAGATACGCCTCCAGCCTAACCCTTCGGGGATTACAGGCATGATGTTATGTTATGTAAATCATCGATCATGTAGCTAGAAATTTCTAAGTAGATCATTCTGTGCCACTTAAGTCAAAAGACATTAAAATAACTCCTTAAACATTAAATTCAAACTTCCAACCGCTTACAGTGAACAAAAAACTTCATAACGCCGTACAATCCGTAAATTTTTATGATGAATGTAAAAATTTTGTTATTTTTTCCTCTGGCAGTATTAAATTGCGGGCAGGTGCAGGCCGCCATTACCCTGAGAGTCAATTAAGGCACCTAATGGTGCTTGAATCCCGACTGGAATCTCATTACAGGCCAAGTTGGGATTATTGGAGATGACTGTGTTTGTTATTCCCAACTTTCAACGTTTTATTCAATAGAATGGCTGATGAGATTGTGGTGGTAGATAGATAGGATGGAATTCTGCCTCGTTGTTCTCGTGGTCTCCTAAGCATTCGATCCTTAGGTCGAGCTAAGTGTTATTGAGTTTTTCCATCAGGGATGTATTGCTACTCTGTGTGAGTCTGGATTTGTGCCTATTTGGGTACATCTCTGCCTATCCTTTTGGAGATTACAGGCGTGATGTTATGTCATATATAACTAAAAACGTTTTTGGGCAAATTTCACTAATGATACTGAACGTGATCAGCTAAACAGCGTTTATGAGCTGTCCAGTGTCAATATTCTTTAGCAACTAGAAACCTTCCTCAGAAATATTAAAAGCTTTTGAACGCCGTTTAGAGATCCTGATGAAGTTCTGCTTTTATGTACCATAGGAATATTTTGTGACCTCTCCAAACCATTTGATTGCGTAAATCACGACACATTACTTTTGACACTTGATATGCAATGATATTTTAAGGAATTAGGTGCATACAAATATTATTTTTGATGAGAACATGGTACCTCAATGGTGAGTATTTCGTGTCTCGCTAGATGTATTATAACTATAAAATTTGACCTAAATACTCTGTGATATTGGGGCTCTAAGCTTTGAAGTACCTTTGTTGTCCTTTGAGGGCTTTGCCAGAGGTAAAATTAGTAGTAACTCGTTTTAATTATTTGTGAAAGATTTCTTGTACAACTTTGAATATTTAGAGTGAAATGAAAATGGTTTTATTAAATGGAAATAGTATACAGGTCCCAATTATGTTGGGTCGGCTTACACTTTTAAAAAATGCAACTACCATAATTTTACCTGCAAAGACTGCCTATATGACCTCTACAACCAACTTTCTGGGTAATATGATATCTCTTGGTAAGACAGGTTGTCAGCCTTTCAGGCTTCGGACTACCAAAACTATGGGTATTGTATTGTATTGTATGACGGGCTGGTGTCCGCAACTCCACGTCGAAGCGCGTATTTTGCGTGCGGGTGGGAAATTTATTCGATCCACCCCATCTCCCCGAGAAAAGCCAGCAGCGCCTTGATGTTGCTGATAATCTCGCGGAGAGTACCTGGGTTACCGAAGTACTTTGCCCTGTATGTTGCAACCACTGGGCAATGAAGAAGCACGTGGGCTGCTGTTTCGTCTTCCTCCATGCAGGCTCGGCATATGGGGCTGTCTGTGACTCCTAAAACTATGGGTAGTAACCCATCCGCGGACCGATCCCGCCAAGCGCCGCTTAACCTTGAAGATCTGCTGTTATTTATTTAAGCACCACGAGCCCGTCCTTCGTTTTATTTACCACTAGCTGTTGCCCGCGACGTTCGTCCGCGTTTTATTAATATTAAAATATGAGTTCCCATTTGAATCGGATTTTGGTAACATTTTCAAGGGTTTTAGTTGTTTTCACTAAACCCTAATTAATTTCTTAAAATAATAGTAAAGCTTAAGTTACTCCTTATAGTATGGTTTCGGAGGTAAGCCGGAACAAACAGATTGACAGGCAAAACAATTAAAAAATGTTTTTTTTTATATAAGTACCGTATGATAATATATTTTCATGTGTCAAAATCAAAACACAAAAAAAAACACAAAAAACACGCAAAACAGACACAAACCATGCTATTATTTTGAAATTACAAACAGACAGTTCAATTTTATTTATTTGTATAAATGTATTCAATTTCTCCTTCCACATTTCGCACTAGACCGCGAAATGTGGAAGGAGGGAAGGGAGGCCTTTGCCCTGCAGTGGGACAACATAGGCTTATAATAATAATAAATAATAAATGTATTGACAAATAGTTTTCGAATACGAAAATAAAAGCAACCCTTTTGCGTTACATTTGCGCGCGATCTGAATTCATATTCGTGTGCATTTCAATTCTCGTTTGTTAAAAATATTCCGCGCTATATTTATGTGTGCTCATTGAAGCAAATACGTGAGTGTGTTACATTTTCTTTTGTATTCACCTTTTGGAAAACTACTTGCATTCCAACTGGGTAGTTCTGTATAAGTGTAAAGGAACTTTTAGAATTGAAATAAACTTTCTTTGTTATGTTTTTCAATTATGCCCAACGGTTTTGTAGAGAATATAAAAAAAGGGTTTTGATTCGTAGAATCTGTTGAATGCATTTTCTCATTGCTCTTATCAATTTGCGCAGTTCTACATTTGTCTTGTATTATTATTTGAGGCCAGGACCCCTAGGGGTCGTTGTGATAGGGCACAGCAAAATCGTAATACAGATGTCCGTTCGGAGAAAAGCTGCATTCCTAAGATGGAATATTAACGAGCCGATCCGAATATATGAAAAACTTCAAAAGACTCCAAAATGAGTTTGCCGATAAGCATGAGCCAAATGAAAGCCGAATACATGTAGTGATTGCTTCTGGTTGACTTTGTTATTCACCATAAACGACTGTCATAGTTATACGTAGGGACAGTTGTCTTACTCTCTCGACTGCTGAGCATGAGGTCCTGGGTTCTATACCCGGGTCGGGCAAAGTTTTATTTGATTTTTCCATAGGAATTTCTCTTTAGCAGCCATGGAGTCTGGATTCGTGCCAGGTTGATAGCAATATTACATGGGTCTTAAAATATAACTGGCAAAATCCTCTGCTTAACCGTTTGGAGTTTAAAGGCGTGATGTCATAATATGTGTTATGACAGACGTCTTAAGCTGCTCATCAATTCACAGATTACCTAGATTACTAGGTATACAAAGAATGGTGCACCTACTGCATCTCTTCATCAACCCCACAATTGATAATTACCTTTCTCATTAGTACTCTTATCTCCATTTATAATCAGTCTCCAAAGAGAACTACAGCCTCTCACAAAAGCAGTCCTTTTAAAGACTCCTGCGGGATGTAACGCGGAGTAGCAGCACGATAAAAGTTTCCATTTGAGCCGGAGATGCGTAACGAGGTTCTTCTTGGCGGCTGAATGAAGGGCCTCTTTCCGTATTCATATGATCCCACGTGCTTTGGCGGAGTGGGAAAGGGGATGGGGATGGAAGGTAGGAACTTGCAGCGAGGTGGAAAGGTAAGGTGTGGAATTGCATAACATCACGCCTTGTAATCTCCGAAGGGTTAGGCAGAGGAGTACCTAACACCAACACGTACACCCATATTTCGCCAGTTATGTTTAAGTCCCATGTAATAGGGGGCGAGCTAATTACCCTCAACCAGGCACAAATTTAGACTCCGTGGCTGCTACTGAGGAATTCCTGATGGAAAAATCAAAACACCCGACACGGGAATCTAACCCAGGATCTCCAGCTGAGCAGTCGCGCTTACGACCACTAGACCAACGAAGCAGCCAACAAGAAGAGGTGTGAAATTGTCCTAGAATATTGGAAGCATTTGGAGCAAGCCCACCGTTTCGCTACCAGCTACTCGCCCAAGTAACACGCGCTTTACGACAGCGACCGCGGAGAAAACAAATGAATGAAATTGCTTACGTCACTTCACAAGTCACCGTGATGCGACTTGCGACATTAGGGAAACAAGTGAAACACGCACGTGTCTCTTGACGCCAATCGCATCGCCTGAGATTGAGAACAGAGCGTTAGAACGTTGGAACCATTACGAACAAGCAAAACACCGAGGCGGGGCCGAGACTAGAGGGGGGGAGATGTGTTGCAAACAATATAATTTCGTTATTCACACTTCTTGTCTCCACTTCGCTTAAGTAGAAACTGTGGAGCAGAGAGGGGAGGTGTTTCATATTTGTCTAGGCCATCCTTCACACTCGGCAACAGCGCACAGCGGAGACGCGAGCGGCGTGCGATGTGGGGTGTGCGGTGGTCGCTAAACTGGCTCTGAGTAACCTATTCACACATCTCTGCTCTGGTCTAGCCAATACGCATCTCCGCACAGCTTCGGAGGATATACCCAAGCTCCTAAGCATCTCCTCTCGTTTACGCTTTGGTGGAGTCCGGGCCTTAGCCGTGGCCTTGGATAATTATGATTTCGGGGTTAGGCAAA
This sequence comes from Noctua fimbriata, assembly GCA_905163415.1. Taxonomy (NCBI): domain Eukaryota; kingdom Metazoa; phylum Arthropoda; class Insecta; order Lepidoptera; family Noctuidae; genus Noctua; species Noctua fimbriata. The sequence continues at coordinate 17,649,625 of LR990927.1, read as the reverse complement.
ATCATTTTGAAGTTTTTCTTCAGAAAATTATCAACTAACTTTCTTGTCTGTTCAGCCATTATTGACAATTTAACCTTATTATTCTTTCTAAAACGTGATGAAAACCCAATTCCAAAAATTGATTCTAAGCCCTAGAGAAACCTCCAAACTCTCAGTCACATCACAATTATTTTATAACTGAACTCCTGAAGTAGCAATACAGCTATTTACACATAGTTTATGAAGATCTTGCCTTGCATCATCATCTGCCTAGCCTTTTCCCAACTATTTTGGGGTCGGCTTCCAGTCTAACCGAATGCAGCTGACTACCAGTATTCTAAATGGAGCGACTGCTTAGTACTAGATAATACGATACCCCTTGGTAAGACTGGTTGTTAGACTTTTTGGGCCACTGACTACCTAACGGCTTATAAAGATATACGAATGAGAGCCGGGACTAAAGGCTTTACCTGCTTTCCGAGGCACGGAAGAAACTCGGTATGTACTGGGCGGTCACCCATCCACAGACAAACCTAGGCAAGCACGACTTAATTTAAAGATCGACCCGAGCGGCTGTTATTATTTAGCCACGAGCTCCTCAAGCCTTTGCGTTAAAAGGAAATAGCCGATTAGCCGATATCCGCCTTTGGCTTGCGTCCTACCACTCTTAGCTTTGCTCCGTCGACCCCTAGATGAACGGCGTATGAACAAAATGCAATCTCTCCAGCCACCGCTTCAAAGATAAAAAAGATGCACTTTATCACACTCTTACTGCTTACAAAATAAGGTTAGGTTTCGACTGGTGTTGCGACAGTTACGTTGGTTTCGTTTGAGATTTTAAAATGTATGTTGTGAATAAAGGTTTTTTAGGTTATCAAATGGACACTAGACCATTGAGCTGGGCTATTTTGGCGCGAGTTTGTGATTGCAAAATGTTTGTATTCATGAACACAAAGGTTTTTGCTTTGAAAAGCCGCTTTTTGTAAATCATTCCGAATTCGTTTGCAGTATAATAGCTCTCTGTGGAATACGCTAGCATTGACTGCACTATTTTGTATAAAATAAACAAAATAGCTACGACTATCGTAAGTACAACTGAATTTTCATTTCGTTTTTGTTTGACTAAAAACACCCATATTCGGCATCATCATTTTTAGCCAGTTATATCCCACTGCAGGTCAAACCTCCATTTTTTCTTCCACTTATCTTTTACCCTTATTTTTTTTCAAAAATTATTATTATTCCTATAAAACTCCGGCCATGAAAAAAATATTAACCACATTATACGGTGATAGGAGGGCTAAACTACCCAAGATGTACAGAACATATGTATACAGTGTGTATTAGAAAAAAAAATTGGTTCCTTGGAGAGTTGTTCAGTTTGATGATCTGTACCACACCCTTAAATATTTATGACTACAGTTTACTAATGCATGCTGTAGATTCAAGCTTCATCATTCCTAAAGACTACTTTAATGCACCAGCTTAATAACCCACCAGTTTTCAATATCCATTCAACCAGTCTCTGATACATTTTCCGATTTCCTTTCACTCTTCACAAGACCCTGCTTTCGAAAATAAAAAAGCCTTTTTAAATATTCATAATACAGCGATATAGCGAACATGGGAATCCACTCAATATTCGTTGCGTGCATACATGCTCTACTCAGGGGCGATTCGCTCATAACTTGGAATATGTGGCCGAGGATAAGACCTGGTAATGTCTATACCTATAGTTCGGTCGGGAATGATGTGCCATAGTGTGATTTGGCGATGGAAGCGCGTCAACCAATCACATGGGGATGATACCAGCTGGATGATGAAAAATAACACTAGGGTGGAGAAAATTTTGGGACAAACTTCATTCAGATTCCCAGCTATGTGCGCATCGCTTCTGAGTAGGTCTACTCAGAAGTGATTCGCTCTTAGCTTGGAATATGTCAGCGATTAACGTGTAAGCGTTACATCAGATTGAATACACTAAGTTGAAGTTAGAGAGTGGCACCGGTGACTGAAAAAATGTGAGGTATTCGGCTTGATGTGATGGAGAGGAATGACAAAAATGTTGATGGAAAAGTTTGGAGTATGAACATGGATGGCTTTGAGAGTAGAGGAAGACCAAAGAGACTATGAATGGACTATATGAAAGATCCTATGAATTAGAACGAGAAAGCTGCTGCGGGACCAGTTCCCCTTTAGAGGTATTTCTAAAGCTATGTCTACGGTTTGAAAGCCCTCAAAAAAGAGTATTTATTTATGTAGGTTTTAGAGTTCCGTACCCGAAGGTAAACCAACGCGACCCTATTACTAAGCCTCCGCTGTCCGTCCGTACGTTCATCCGTCTGTCTATATCTCATGATCCATAATAGGTAGAAAGTTGAAATTTTCACAGAATGTGTATTTCTGTTGCCGCTATAACAACAAATGGCAACAAACTGTGAATTTTAATGGGAGGGAGCTAAATATGAATAAAACAAACTTCCCTACATTAAATATTCTTATCCATATTTAGCACGATCTGTACCCGGCGGATAAGTACAGCCAAGCGCGCTTTGACTGCGAGATGCATTTCAGTCTGCATGCACTGGTTTGTTACAAATTGTTTACTCTGCTGCACGGATCCGCTACTTATTTATTATTAACTTTGTTGAAGCTTTCAGCCGCTTTATTTTATTTGCTACAACGATTTATTTCGCAAAGAAGTCCATCTGCCTAGTCTTTTCGAAATAATACGCAGTTCGCAACTCACCGTGCGTGATGCGACCACATCGTCCGTCATTGCCGAACCGCAACGCGTATTGTGAGCCATCATCAGCCTAGCCTTTTCCCAACTATGTTGGGGTCATTGAGACATTATTGGTTTATAAATTAATATAAAGAGTTTTCACTCTTGCAAACCTTTCAAATGCAGTTTTTATACCTGAAACTGATAAAGCACCTAATCCAGTGTAATAATTCAATTCATCGCCAATATTTTATTGTAACACAGAGGACCATTTATTTATTTATGTTGATTTATCGCTTTTACCGATAAGACCGCCCATTGTGTCACTTTGTGAAATGTCTTCTTTTATGAATGTTACTTGTATGGTGTACATAATTAAGAATATTCAATTCTATTATTCAAAACAGTGAAATATTTGTCAGCTTTTCAAATCCATAGCTTTAATTTACCTACTCTTAAAGTGCGGATATATTGTCTTACTTAATAAACAAAACGCTCTTCAAGTCAAGTCATTCCAGTTTTTTCCTTGTTTCTGCCTTATTTATTATTTCATTTGGAATTGGATTTCATTTCACACAAAGGATATTAATTTATTTCATTCAGCTCCGATTTCTCACTTAAGGTGCTTTGGATCATTTTATTATTTTCAGTTTCATTTTCAGCTGTATTTAATACTTCTTGGAAAGGTCCTACTAAACTTTTACAAAAATTTCAGAACCTTTAGTACTTCTTCAATCTTTGACCACCCAATGCTGATTGAAGGTCTCTTCCAAATCTTTCCACCTTGAGTCTAAAACGACACAAATCTCTCATGAATTATAATTTCTTTTCATTTATAAACTGGTCCGGTGGGGGTATTCCCATGAAGCCATGTGTGACTGCGGTGCCTCAACGCAAACTATGGCTCACCTCCTGTCCTGCACTATGTGTGGTTCCACGTGCACTTTGTGGGACCTGTCCGAGGCCACCACCAACGCAGTCAAGGTGGCAGTATTATTTTCAAAACAAATTTAATTTAAAAAAAAAGGGAAATCATCGACACGACGAAGAAGATTTATAAAATAGTTATTTTTTTCAATTCACGTTTTATTAGTATAAATCATGCATTACTTTAATTAAAATCATCATAATTATCTACATAAGATATAGATAGTATTTGCGCATGCCAAATGTCATTCAAACCCGTTAAGCGGTTTATATATGATGGATGGAATAATATACCCAACAACGAATATGTTCTATAACTGTCACTGGATTGACATGTTAAGTGAAAACCGTGGAACACTCAATCCTATCCACAAGTCGAGCCACACATCTAAAGCTTTAGTAATTAACTAGCAATAGTACGCCCTAGAATAAGAATGTGTAGAAGTGAAACTTTTGATCCAAGTGTTTAAAGCCGGCTTCTCTGTTCCCTGGTCATTATAATCTGGATCTATTCAAAGTTCAAGTGAATCGGTTTCTTCTAGGCAAGCGTGCTCCACCTTAAGCCGCATCATAGCTTCTCTTCAGGCGAGTTGCGGTCAAACGCAAGCCTATTTCGTATAAAAAAATTAAAAAATGTAAATGTCTACAGGTTCAGCATATAAGAAACTTTAAACGCAGCACCTCAATTGTGTTTCTAAGAAAATTCGTTATAAGTACAGTGTTTTATAAAAAGTATTTTCTTCATAACAGAAAAAAACACATAACCATAATCAGCCTATAATGTTCCCACTGCTGGGACACACGGAAAAAATCTATTCAAAAACGCAATGAATGTTTTTGTATTGACAATATAGATTCATCGGACGTTCTGCGTCTTGCATTCTCAGTATGTCAAAATAAAAAAGTGCCAGTACGATATTTCACAAATGTCTTCGAATTCTTAGACAAAGGTTGTCGGTGTTCTCGCGGCGTTTCACTTCAAAATTTTGGGAATTGTGGTGATGAAATAAATTGCCTGAGTAATCATAATTCCGAGCCACCATTACCATTGAGACACCACTTCTCGACTCATTTCACATCTAGACGATTATCTTAATCTTTGGCCCTACTCAGTATATAGAGCGACTGCCACTTAAGGTCCAATCAACAGGTTGATTGGAGGTCGTGACGGCTTCCGACTCAATAAGGACATTGCTTGTCGGCAGCTGGCAAACACCTGGAGATATTAGGCGGTTATTAGTAGTTGCTCGTTGTTTACTAGTGCTGCGGTGTACGGTTAGCGGTTGAAGGGTTAGGCTCGTTAGGGACCGCTGGAATTTACAAGTTTTGAGTTGAGGGGTTAGGATTTCGGAAAGTGTAAACGAGTAATTTAAGTAGATGTAATGCGCTAATCTCAATTTGATAATTTTTTAACCACGAAAGTTTATAATATTAACGATTTAAAAATCAGCTGGTCCATACATTTTTACCGTGTAGGTAACCATTTATGCGTTGATGTTCCTTCGTCCCTGTATAGAGGAGACCGCGAACCGGCTAATGTAAGGTAAGGACGCTTTCAGGCCGGTGGCAGCTGGGTGAGGATTACCGATAATCAAGTTGAATGGCGTATGATTGGACAGGCCTCTGTCCAGCAGTGGACTGCTATAGGCTGATGATGAACATAACCTAGTGTCCAGTCGCTGTAAAATAGGAGGGTCAAATTGAATAAGTTTGTGAAACAGTTTCTTAGACATTATGGGTAATTAAAAAGTTGAAAGTCGTGGTTTTCTGAACTATAATTTCGCCAAGACTTGACTTTTAACAAAGAGTACACCATATTTCACTAACGACCTAAAATCATACTAAAAATTCCAAGGACTCAATGTTCATGTTACTTTACTGCTTTAAGTACTAATTTTGTAAATACAACCGCCTGAAACAACATTGTAGCGGAGAATAAATACGGCTACATTGTTTGGAGACAGCCCAGGTTACGTCGCGTGTTGACAGCTCAAGGTCATGGCGCCTCATGACAATAGGGTTATCATGACAGGAAAATGAGGAAATTTGAGGGATGTTAATGATGTATTGGGGAAGATAATGTGGTAAGAATCGATTGTTGAGTCATTTCGATTGATATGTTTAAAACTAACACAACACGGTTTTTAAGGTGCATAATTCAAAAATAAAATGAAATTCAATTATACTATTAAAAGTCGAGAAATTCAACAGAATGTACTAGCTTGATGTGCTGGCGTCTTTACATTAGCAAAAAAAAACATGTTGATAAAAATTAATCATACAAATAAAAAATAAATCATGTTAATAAAAAATAAATCAAGTCAATAAAAGATAAATCATGTAAATAAAAAATAAATCATTTTAATAAAAATAAATCATGTCAGTAAAAGATAAATCATGTTAATGAGAATAAATCATGTCAATAAAAGATAAATCATGTTAATGAAAATAAATCATGTCAATAAAAGATAAATCATGTAAATAAATTATATTAATAAAAAATAAAATATAGATTGAATAGGCTAATTAGTACCAAATCACAATAATTGGAAACATGAAGTGCATGATAGTGTGTTGTGATAGAGTGTGTTTGTCTTTGTGGGTGTGTGTGTGTGTGTGTGTGAAGGGATTAAATGTTTGTGTTGGGTCAAAAGGTACTCAAAAGGTATTGAACTTTTATTTACTCAACTTTCAACAACACAACATAATATCACACGTGACAGCCCTAGCTACATCAAAATCAAAGTCCCAAGTTGTAACCACAAATCGTATTGCGTTAGCGGAACATAAAAGGTAAGTACAAAATATTGGGTTGTAATACTTGTGGGAACTGTTGCTAGCAGTATTATGAATTCAGGGTTATTCGGTATTTTTGTGGTTTGTATTATAGATGTTTTATGTAGGTAATATTTCTTGTTGTGAACTGGTGTTTCTTTGATTTGTGAGGTGTAAAATTACTTAGGTATGTGAGACTCTTGAAGTCCTAATGAAGACTCGTCTTTCGGAGGCCTTTCAGGAGGTATTGGGTGTTAAGAAAACTTTTGACATGTCTCGATGAATGTAGGTTCCTACTCTGTGTTTAATGTTTTATGATTAATCCAATAGTCTTTTAGGCGGTTATGTTCTGAGTTAACAGTATTATTAAAATCGATAAATAAATACTTTAAAGTCGAGTAACCGAGTTTCATCATAAAATTAACTTGGATCAGAACGGAGATCATTTACAATTTTAATCCAGGTACTTTTTACCCTACTGCGGCGAAATCCAAAAGGGAGGTAATGGTTAATAGCAAGGTGTATGAATGTGGACTAAATTTAAGGATCGGAGCCATTGGCGTTCTCTAGAGTCTGCCTACCTCCATGGTAGATAGGTGTGAGTTTTTGTTATGAATGTTTAATAACCTTTCATCTTAACGTAGATACAGCGTTATTTATGAGGAGCTCGTGGCTAAATAATAACAGCCACTCGGATCGATCTGCAGGTTAAGCAGCGCTTGCGTAGGTTGGTCCGTGGATGGGTGACCACCCATTACATACCGAGCTTCCTCCGTGCCTCCCAAAGCACGTTAAGCTGTTGGTCCCGGCTGTCATTTGTAGATCATTGACTGTCGTTATGTGTAGTCAGGGGCCCCAAAAGTCTGACAACCAGTCTTACCAAAGGGTATCGTATCACCCAGTACTAAATGGTTTGTGGAGGTCAGATAGGCAGTCGCGCCATGTAAAATACTAGTAACCAACTGCAGACTGGAAGCCAACCCCAATATAGTTGGGAAAAGGCTTGGCAAATGATGATGATGATGTATACAGCGTTATTTTTGTAGTTTTATAAGAGAATTAAGAGATAGTAGATTTTTTTTCGTGATTACGATGTGTGTTACATAGAGAGAGTTGTTCAGTTTGATGAGCTATACCACACCTTTATACCATACTTCACTTCTTGTAAAAATAACTAGTTTTCAAAGGTTTTAATTTTCCTGATTTTAGTGCACAATATCAAACGTGCAATATTAAAATTATTATTGACTTCGTTAGTAGCTTCCTGTTTGTTTCAAAGAGGAACGATTAATATCAATATTGATAAAGTTGGGACGGCGAGGAGAATATAGGCCAAGATACTATGTTATACAAAATTGTTTATAGATTTCCTCATAACTTCCTTATGTTATTTAAGGTAACTTATACAATGCCTTTAGGAGTTTTCACAGCAAAGGATAATCAGGCTTTAACGAAACATCTGCAAGGACACCGACCTCGAATCCGTCAATCCACCAATCAGGTCCAGTCCTGTGGTGGATGAAACATGTCTACGAATTTTTGACCTTAGGATTTAATTTTGTTTAAGAAGACGTTGCCCCACATAAGGAATTTCTCCTGTATCGTGGGTGCGTTTACAAACATTTAAACTCACATACACAAACAGCCAGACCCGGAACAACTACCTGTAGGCCATACAAATATTTGCTCCGTACGGGAACCGAACTCTCGACACGAAGCGCAGTAGTCAATCGCTCAGCCACTGCGCCAACCGTGCTGTCAAATTATGTCGGTCTCCTTACGATGTTTTTCACAACCATTTTAAAAGCTGGGTAATGAAATAATTTGCACAAAGTAAAGCTACTACTTCTTCGAAAAGTATTAAAAGCGGTGCAATATGAACTTTGTTACATCGCTTTTAGGTTTAGAATGCAGCGTTTTGAACACGTGGGCTTTTTTGTGTTCCATATATGTTCATCGGTGATGTACTCGTATCTATCAATTTGCTCATTATTTGCCTAAAAATGAAATAGTATGAATGAAATAATATAAAAAAATGAAAAAGTAAAGAAAATGTAGTGACAGATATTGAAAACAGTATCCATATATGGTTTGGTCATGTTGATAGGATAAGTGAAAGGCAACTAACAAAAGGTATTTGCAAGACAGATGTGAGTAGCAATGCCGGGAGGGGACGCCCTAGAAGGACATAGAAGGATATACGAACGTGGACGAGGCGAAGGGAGTATGTACTCGTAAGGATCGTAGCAGGTCACGTTCTGTGGTTTCTGCCTACCCCCATTGGATTAAAAGGTGTGAGTTTATGTATGTATGAAATAGTATGGAGGTACAGTAAAACAAAGTATGAGTTGGAGGACAATATTTGCGGCTCAACTTCAGATGCTGGTGGCCACTACGGTGTGTACCACAATAGCATTAAAATTAAGCTGACAGATGGTGCAAGTTGAAACATGTTGGACTTGACCAAATTCCGTTTCTAAAGACCAATTTTATCTGTGTTCACTATTCATAGCTCATGTCAAACATGTTGGTGTTATTGTCATTTAATGGTGATTATTTTACTCACCTTCCAGTAAAGTAAAATGGTTTAGTTTCATTACCCAGAGGTATGAATACCTTTCCCATCACTAGGTAGTAAACGAAAGAGATAGTAACGATTTTTGGCTGAATGAGTCATTATCATCTGAGTATCGTATTACCCAGTACTATCTGGGTTGTGGAGGTCAGAAATGCAGTCGCTCTATGTAAAAATACAGTATTCAGATGCGTCCGGTTAGGCTGGACGCCGATTCCAACATAGTTGGGAAAAGGCGAGGCAGATGTTGAGTTATAATTATCTGCATAGTCTTTTCTAAACTATTTTGGAGTCGCCTTCTAGTACATGATGTTGCAGCTGAATATTAGTGTTTTTTGGGTTAATATATACTTTGGAGTTTTATTTTCTTTTCTCTCTGTCAAATATTGGATAATTTAATCTGGAATGTTTACGTAAACGCTTCATCTTACGGTTTGCACCACATTCACCAAAGTTTAACCGCAGTCACTATTGTATAATAATAGATAGTGCCTACAGCACAAATTTGTCTCAAACGAATGTCTTGCAAACTGAAAATATGCAATATTCTGCAATATTGAAGACGCTGACAAACGACTCATGTTGTATAGCTATTGTAAATATAGAATCACTGTTATTAATTTAACCATTATTTTTTTAGTCTATAGTCAAGCTAGGATGGGAGGCTGGCGTACAAGAGATCTTGATGAGACTCGCACAGACCAGGGAAACATAGCCCATATTTTTTATCGTCTCATAAAAAGACCTCCATCTGTCTTGCTGATCACGCCTCATCATCATTAGTTTCAGCTCATTTCGCAGCATTATATTGGAAGAATCTTATACACAGTGACTTTTTAGTCGTCTTACAAAGGTGGTCCACTCAATGTATCTGACATAAAATACCTCTAGGCACTTTTTTTTTAACAATTAATTAAGATAATAAGTACAAAGAAAAATAAATAATACATTAGAATTATGAAACATCCTGTAAATAATGTTTACGTGTGAAACGGTAGAGCCTACGTACCCTGCGCACGAGTCAAGTGGATCATCGCTTGCAACAGGGTGTTTAATGTACATCATGCGGCATAATAATTAATGATATTTTATTTGTTAAGAGGTTCCTCTCTCAAGAGCCCTGACCACCGGTAGCTTGGACCCTGTTCCCGATGCCGGTGGGCTACTATTTTTTTATATTTTTAAATGTTTTTTTATATTACTTTGTATAATCCTTTATTTTTTTCTGTGCATATATTTAAAAATGTAAATTATATGCACAGAAAAAAATTAAAGGAATAAAAATTATATTTTTATTTTTGATCTCATAAATACCATTTTTTATAAATGTTTTATTAGTAGTCATTGGTTAATTATTATGCCGCATGATGTAGATTAAACACCCTGTTGCAAGCGATGATCTACTTGACTCGTGCGCAGGGTACGTAGGCTCTACCGTTTCACACGTAAACATTATTTACAGGATGTTTCATAATTCTAATGTATTATTTATTTTTCTTTGTACTTATTATCTTAATTAGTTGTTAAAAAAAAAGCGCCTAGAGGTATTTTATGTCAGATACATTGAGTGGACCACCTTTGTAAGACGACTAAAAAGTCACTGTGTATAGCACAGGTGGTTGATATGAATGTTACTATTTTATCAAACTCCAATGTCCTAATAATTTGCGATACCAAAACATCAAATCCTTAAAAATTCCGGTACAAAAAAAAACATGTTTTCACATATTCCGCAAAGAAAACTTTAATTCTAGCCAACACTATAAAAAAAAACCCAACGTCGTTAACCAAAAGACATGAAACATGCAAAGCGACAATTTAAAACGAAAACTACAAATTAAATTACTGGACAAAGTCGAAAATGACTGTAATATTCATCCCGTACAACTGAAAACTGGTTTTCAGCGGTTCGCTTTATCCGAATTTCAGTCGTTGGCGAGATTAATGTAACGGAAAGGCAAGCAACCAGCCGTGAAATCGTCGCCAGTTCCTCCCAGTTATTAAGATTATGTCTCCACTCGATTATTGTACTTACTGCAGAGTGATAATATTATATTGTTGAAGGTCTAATCTTAAGGTTTTTTTATTGCAGAACATAACGTAAAATAAAAATGAAATATTTCACATGAGCCTAGATGGGCATTTATAAAACGTTGACAAAAAGGTGCACGGTTCGAGTTGGTTGTTTCCTATGAAGAAGAACCGGCAAGAAACTCCATGGTTCATCACGCCCATAATCCCCGAAGGGTTAGGCACAGGTGTACCTAATAGCAAATCCCCATTTCGCCAGTTATGTTTTAAGCCCCATGTAGTAGAGGGTGAGGCTTATGACATCAATCGGACAGAAATCCAGACTCCATGGCTGCTACTGCGAAATTCCTTATGAAAAAACCCAATCACACTTTGCCCAGCCTGGGAATCGAACCCAGGCTCAGCAGTCAGCGCTTGCAACCACTGGGCCAACGAGACAGTCCTATTACAAACTGATAACTATTTCAGATATCGGAATAAAAAATCAGGATAATTGATAATCACGGAAGATATGCTGTAAGTGACAGTACACGTTTAGTTTTAAACCGTGAAAGCTTAAAACAGTGTTTTCGTGTATTTCAGATATCTTTAGATAAGGCCACGCATAGGTCTCATATCGAGAGGAGGCCTGTGACCCAGCAGTGGGAATTATAGGCTGATTATGCTATTGGCACTACTGATATTTTCACATTTAACTGAACGGGAAAAGTTATGATCTTATAATATACTAGCTTTTGACCGCGGCTTCGCTTACGTTATGATCGGAAATTATCTATTAAGGTAAGAAAAAACTTACAAAGATACTTTCACATCTATAATTTTCGTAAGTATACATACTTGGTATTGTGGACCAAGATCCCAAGAAGCCCTACGTCATTTTATAAAAGCTGAAACATTTTCTGTGGAAATACCTTACCTTGAGAACAATTAGATATTATGAAAAGTTGGTCGTGGTGGCATTGTCAGATATCAGGTAACAAAGTTGTGCTAAATAGCTGGTAAGTTACGTCATACTATAAAGCGTGGTTTTTATGATATTACATATTATTAGGGTTAGTATGATAATTCACCTCTTCCACTGCCAGACACTTTGTGCGGTGAAAAATCCCCGCCAGACACCTTTAAAGTATGTTAAATTGTAAACTTAACCTATAGTAAGGTACTCCCACAGAAACAGTTTCAGCTTTTATAAAATGACGTCACGGGATCTCCCTCTATCGCCTTTATTACAGTTTCTCATTAAAGTTATAGAATCATAATATTCTAATATGTGTTTCGTCTACAACAAGATTTAATAGGACAATACATTCCTACTACAAGTAATCAGAACAGAATCTATGAGCCGTGTACTAACCCCGTCTGGTAAGGACGGAGTGACATCTGTCAGAAACAGGGTAAGACAGATTCTTGAGCGAGTCGTAAAACTGTACTGTAGGGTGCTGTAGGGTTTACGACTTGGGATAAGTTGGGTTTGAAGCCCTTGTGGGTTGGGATTTGATAGGACATTTATGTCTGTTTGATTTTGCGGTTTTTATTGAGGTGTCTGTAGAAATATCCATATCACGTCAACGTGGTACAGAATTCAAATGTAGCAAAAAACTTAAAGGTGTGTCAATGTTTTTAGAGACTAATCGTAGAAAGTACCTATATTATACTTAACTAAAACTCTTAGAAAGCTTATTATTATATGATCATCTGTCCAGGATTTTTCCGACTATGTTTTGGTTGGATTCCAGTCTAACCGGATGCAGCTGAATACCAGTCTTAAGATTATTATTATCGATTGCATAACTGATCTATGGAACCCAGTTACTAGGAAACACGATAACGTTCACGTGCTTAGAAAGTTTGAGCTTTCAAAACGTGCATAGAATCACTGTTTTCCATGAAATAATGACATAGATAATAGAAGAACAACCAAAAAGAGGACAATCGAAACAATTGAACGTGGGTCGTCATTAAAATGGAGATGTAGAACTCAAAAAAAAACATTCGAAATTGATACGCCTGTAGTAAACAAACACAAATCCGCGGAACTCCACAGATTAAATTAACGAAATAACACGACCATAAACCAAAACATTACGTGTCCTGACGTTCGCTGACGTGGGCTGACGTCTAAACAGACAAAATGCAGGCTGTTTTGTCAGTGCCGTCTGCGGCTGCCTATTGTAATGCGTCGAAATATACACGAGGATAACTACCAGTGTTAGCCGACTTTCACAACTGCAGAATCGTCTAGACATTTTTTTTGTAGATATAGCAACGAGTGAATGTAGAGGAAGACCAAAGAAACGATGGATGGACTGTGTGAAGGATGGCTTGAAAGGAGGTGACTGCTTGGATGATGAGTAATAGAGAAGTACGGAAGAAGAAGAGATGCAGCGCTGAGTTCAAAACAATTGGGATAAGGGCAGGAGAATGACAGTGCTGACGTGTTTGGTATCAATATCTAAACACAACATAGCAAACTGAAGTGTGTGTTGGATCTCACACTATTCCTCTTTTAGGTAATTTTGAAAAATTTGAAAATCTAAAATCTGTATACTTATACAGATTTCAGCCTGCGACTCAAAAATTTCTGATGATAAATCTAAACCACTCTGTCTAACCTGGAAATCGAACCCTCTTGGGTTCACAAGCGCTTATGATCATCAGCATGTTTTATCGTATTTTTTACGAAGTTAGGTAATATAGGTTTATTTTAGTCCCGCAAAAAGGAGAAATGAAAAAGAAATGTAGACGATAGTGTGTAAAGGAAGCGAATAAAGACTATATGTGCCTTAACTAACTTAACCTAAAATACTATATAAATATACATAAAAGTAAATATTAATATATACTTATATAAATACATAATGCTAAGATATATACACCAATAAAAATATATATGTATATTATAAATCATAATTGAGAGGAAAGGTAATGCTCTTTCACTCCGGTTTTGAACAATGAAATGGTCTCCAAATCACGAATGCTAGGCGGAAGTGAGTTCCACAACCTTACAGCACGGACGGAGAAGGAGTAGGAGTAATAGCTGGATTTATGAGGATAGGATTTAAGTAGGGATCTAAGGTGCGATCTACATGGTGCGTCCGTAGGGCGAGCATAAGAAAAACGCTCGCGCAGGTAAGAAGGATAGGACGGGTTGTGTAGGATATTGAAGAGGAGACATAGGATCCTAGTGTTCCTGCGAAGGCGCATTGGGCGCCACTTGAGTTCTTTGCGAAGGTGAGAAATGTGGTCATATTTACGGAGACCAAAAATAAAGCGAATACATAAATTTTGCAAGCGCTCAAGCTTATTTAATAGCTCCTCAGTAGCATCCAGGTAGCAGGCATCGGCATAATCTATTATCGGCTGAATAAGTGTTTGAGCCAAAGAAATTTTAGTATTCAAAGGCAGGAGAATCTGAAGGCATTTCAGCGAATGAAGAGAGAAGTGTACCTTACGGCTTACCTCATTGACTTGATGTATATAATATTTATCAAATAAATTGTTAAAACCATGCAAAAAAGTATGAGATTACAGTATTTTTTACCTGCTTATTTCTGAAGAGTGTAGACTCTATAAAGATGTGATTGTATAACCACTGAAGGATCTACTAAAACTGGACATGCGGCATTGCCAACGCCAGACAACCAACTATTCCCACCTGATTTAGAAATTGAAACTTTATACTGCACGGGTGTAGGTTTATTTTCCTTCGTACCGATCCCAAGTTTATACTTTAAAGCTGAGCGATCCAGTCTGCGTCATCTTGAGATTATAAGACTTAATGTATTTTTTTTGGAGGTCCATTAATGAGATGAGGTGAAGATTGATAAATTAATGTTAATGTAGCCGTGAAGGAGATCAGTTTCTTAGAAGATTAAGAAAGGCCATTATTTTAATATTTTGGATAAATAAACATTTAGTAAGATTATATTAAAATATTCAACACAGATTCTAGATTCTATTTTAGATTTAAAAGCGTTCGTTTAATACTTTAGTCTTATACTTGCAATAAATACCCAATTGATTACCGACACTGTGCCCGCGTGTAGGACAATGCCTTACTCCCTCCAGCAGAGAGGACTGTGTTTCAGCAGTAAGTAGGATCGTACCGGCTGGTAATATTTGGCATGAATTTAACGCGGCGACCAACTAATCTGATTTAGGGTTTTAAAAATAATTAAAATGGGTAGCAAAGGTTGGCAGATACACAAGATTGTAGATAAGACGTAGTCGACATAGCCCCGCTGCGCGGGGCTCCTATTTCAGTTTGCAGGGTTTAAAGTAACCTAACACGAAGGGGATTCCGTGGTCTTAGTTCGCTCACTAGACCCCGCCATCCCCTTCGTACCTAACTTGTCTGAGTCGGGGTACCACAAGTCTCTTTCAGCGTTTGCTCGCTCTTGCTTCCTATAATCTCCTTGCCGCAATGACCGGATAAATAGTTACTTACTTGGTACAATATTCGCCCATTCAGTATATTGGTCGCCAATTAAATTTTTATTCGCCCGATTAATAATTTCCCGTAATATTTCTGGTATCTAAGGCAACAGTTATTAAATTATCCCTACGTCTTTAATTTGTTTACATTTTGGAACACGTTTGTGTAGTTTGCTAGCAATTTTATTCAACTCTAGAGTTGAAGCCTTTCCTTATATTAATAATATAAAATTAATATTAATATGGTACAGACGCCAGCACATCAAGCTATTACAATCTGTCAAATTTCTTTAAAAGATTTTCAACTTTATCGTTATAGCATTAGGTTCAAGGTTGATTGAGAAAATTTGTCAGTTTCGGGTAGCTTCATGTGCTGGCGCCTGTACAGTACCATTTTATAATTATTATGTAATACATAAGAATTATCTAAACACAGACTACAAATAGAACTAAAATATTGCTAAAAATAAGACTAAAAGTAAGAACCTACATACATGTATACAACGACGACAATAGGACACTTAGGCGTCAAAATACTCCTCCGCATTGCTGCCATCCGAAAACGTGCCCATTATTTACCTTTGTATTTTATTCAGCAACACCAAATTTCAAAAATCCATCGACCAAAACAAAACACGTGCGACCAGCGATATCTGGCCACAAAGATATAAATTCATGCAGTTTCCCAGTGCCAATAAATATTGATTTACTCGTACGTGTATGAACGCATTTTGTTGTTAACGACATTTTAATGCCGCGAAAAACTTTTGGAGCCGTACGTTGTACTAAATATTACTTTCATGTGAAAAATGGCAAAGTGTTGCGAAGTATTTGGGTGCTATTGTTGCTGGCTATAAAAAAGGAATTCATATTTCAAATCCAAGAATTTGGTGGAGTTATGTTCTTTTATGTACTGTAGGTACCCGTTTAATATTTTAATAATAACATATCATCATGCCTGTAATCCCCGAAGGGTTAGGCGGAGGTGTACCCAATTATATTACACCCATATTTCGCTAGTTATGTTTAAGTCCCATAGGGGGCTAGCCTATTGCCAGCAACCGGGCTCAAGTCCAGACTCTGTATCTGCTAAAGAGAAAATTCCTGAAGAAAAAACCCAATAACACTTTGCCCGATCTGGGAATCGAAGCCAGGACCTCATGCTTAGCAGTCGCTTGTGATCACTCCAACAACGACGCAGTCAATAATAATATGCGGGTAAATTTAAAAAAATATTGCGCAGAATTTGCGCTTGCCTTGGTCAGATAGCTCCATGTAAAATACTGGTATTATGCTACATATGCTAGTCTGGAAGCCGACCACAACAAAGGGAGGAGAAGGCTAGGTAATTATGCGCCTTGCACAACATCATAATAATTTAATTTCCTGTTTTATTTTTAGGTGTAGTACTATTGAACCGCGAGCGTAACACCGAAATCAGACGTCGGATGGAAGTCTACGTCGGGGACCGAACGGTGTGCCTGAAATGGACCGAGAGATGACGCAGAGATGGCCGATGGAGCAAGACTTTGACCGAGTGGAGGGCAAGATTAGGCTAAAAAAACCAGGGCCGTCCTAAAGCTCGTTGGATCGATGATATCGTCAAAGTCGCGGGAAACACCTGGATACAGAACCGGGAAGTGTGGGTGTTTCTGAGCTGATATGATGATGATGATGATTTTTGAACCATCTAAGACAATTTGGTCAAAAACCATAATTTCTTACACCACCAATCTTTTACACCTACAAAAATATCAGTAGTTTTTAGTCATTTTTCCAGTTTTAGACAATAAAATCCTGAAAGCGGAAACTGCAAAAGAAAACGTTTACCAAACATGTCGCAACAGCATTTTCACCAGACTGTTGCGTCCCTAATTGAAAATTGTTAGTAACCTGATTACTGGGTAGACTCCAACAAACTTTGATACATTAACACACTCCATTTTCAACCTAAAACCTTTAACGATAGAGTCTAAGATAACTCCTGATTGGTGTTACATAAAACGTTTTGTGGTTTTCAACCAGTGGTGCCCAGTAAACGGCAGTCAATTCGATAATTTGCGGTCAACTGATACTTAATACGATATCAGATGATTTTGGTCAGTATTTATTCATCTGAGGTTCAAAGTTGTTATTGTTTTTAAAATTTTAAAGCCGTTGTGTTGTTTGGTTTGCAATTGGCTGGGGGACATTATCTCTCTCGCCTCAAAACTAACAAAAATAAACCTACGTTGTGACTGTTACGGTTCATTTTTGTGTGTTACGAATTTCGCAGAACTCAGTACTGTTTGTATACTAAGTCCATGGGTACATCATAAGTACTAACTTCATTGGCTTATGTTTTTGCTTTTGATTCTTACATATAAGCTTTCTTTTGCCTTAGCTTTGCTCCTGGAATGTATATCATTAAGGCGGCATTTTTAATGTGTAAAATTAACTTAACAAAAAATGATCTCTGTAAATATTCCCGTCTTCCCAATTTCTGGACATTTTTTGACAAGCCTTTTCCCAACTATGTTGAGGTCGGCTTCCAGTCTAACCAGATGCAGCTGAATACCAGTATTTTACATGGAGCGACTGCCTATCTGACCTCCACAACCCGATAATTACTGGGTCCTACGATACCCCTTGATAAGACTGGTTGTCAGACTTTCGGGGTACTGTATCGACTGTTAAAGATTTACAAATAACAACCGGGGCCAAATGGCTTAACGTACTTGCCGAGGCACAGAGGAAACTCGGTATGGGTGATCCCAATCCACGGACCCACCTAGGCAAGCGCGGTTTAACCTGAAGATCAACCGAGTGGCTGTTATTATTTAGCCACGAGCTTCTCATTGCTAGACGTACGGGATTGCTACAACTTATAAGATTGAACACATGTGACATTTGCCATTAAACGCACTGATTCCTTTTTAAAAGCACAAGTAACTGCAAATATCAACGAGTTTCCATACGAATTAAATCGACATTCGCAACCGAATGTTGGCTATGAATGCTATGATATTATTTTTATATCCCAAAACTCAATAAAATGGGATGCGGTTGGTGTATTTGCCAATTAAAATGGGTATAGCAGTCGGCTAATATTTGCTGCGTTCGTGTGTTGACTCATGACTACTCGATATCGAAATCGGCTCATGGTTGTGAAGTATTTTTGCAGTTTTTGTACGAATGTTACATAACATCACTCCGGTAATCCCCGAAGGTTTAGGCAGAGGTGTACCTAATATTACTCGCACATTACGCACGTTAAGTCCCATGTAATAAGGGGTGAGCTTATTATCATCAACCGGCCACAAATCCACGACTGCTACTGAGAAATTCCTGATAGAAAAACCAAATAACACTTTACCCGACCCGGGAATTGAGCCCAAGACCTCATGCTCAGCTGTCGCGCTTGCGACTACTTGTCCAACAAGCATTGCAGTCATACATCTTAACTCTGAGCACAGTTTTACATCATCATCATCTCTTTAAAGGTTAATCATTTTTCGTACGTCTTACAATAAACAAAAGTATCATTCATCAGATGACAAATACTCGTATACCATACCCACCCTTTATTTCCTTTTCTTCGATGGCATATTGCAAATTGAAACGATTGCTGAAACTTATTGCTGTCATTTCATGAATAAATGTTGGTGTTTTCATGTTAACAAAATGTTTCTGACTATCTGATTAACATGCTCAATGCCAATCATTTTGAACGCTCGGTTTTGGGTTCAAAACGGTCTTGCTCCAGGAACTTTTGACAGGGTAAAGGTGGTGTTTATACTCCTAGCGCAGCGACATGACCACAAACTTATTTCTGAATTTCACATCCCTTTAGCAGCTACTGATGACGCGGGAGTGGTGTAGTGACGTCTCACAAGTGGAGCTGAATCTAAAAATTCAGGGCCCAGTATCTCAATATTATTAGCTTTATTTTATTTATTTAAACTTCATGTACAAGGTGGTACATAGGCGGACTTAATGCCACAAGGCATTCGCTACCAGTCAACTTTTGGGTCAAACAGACAGCAGACAGCATTGTGATGGAGTACAAAAAAATAAATAAGAAAAATACCATTTTGCTAACATAGATTGATATACATAAATAGGTACATACATACACTAAAATGAAATAAACTACTAATATATACAAATAGTCCAAAATACGAAACCTTATAATATTTACTATGACTACTAATATCTAGCTGGTGAACAATTTAGTCTGATTTTAAATAGTACTTCCGAACTGTTCTTTTGAAAGCCATTTTGCTTTCAGCTTTTTTAATGCTAAGGGGTAGCGCGTTCCAGAGTTGAGACATCTTTATCATCATTCTTCTGCCCATTATCCCAATTTATTTGGAGTTGGCGCTGCATGTCTTGTTCTTCCATACTTCTCTTTTAGTCGTCGTCATTATTATACCGACTAAATTATCGTAGATGTTTTGTTTCCAATGTGATGAATCATTTTATTTATTTTATATAACTTTATGATGAATGTTGTATACAACTATAATTGGGACCTTCAGAAGAACCTTAACCTATATATTTTTATTGTTGAATGTTTGATGTAAGTACTATTGGCGTACCTTTTTTAAATAAATAAATAAATAGATGACGTAGCCTAAACACCGATTATAATACTTACGATAGCAAGATTTTAGAGCGATCATTTGGTACACCTGGGACAACATATTTTTGTTTATGCGTATACCTTATGTGATTAGATAAAGAAGATTAATGTCAGCGACAATTATTAATAACAGTAGGATGTCACATTTATCTATCTGTTTCAGCATCATTAACTGCATCATTTGTATTATGTTGTAGCTGGTCGTTAATCTGGTTTAGCGCAACAGCCTGACATATTGTGCTAACGGCATAGTTCAGCTGTGATGATGGCATGGCTTTTATTACATACGTGCGTAATATTGTAGGTATTTTGAGGTCTCTTTCCATGTGTTACAACTATAGGCAACTGTTATATTTTAGTTGATATTTAGGTTAATGTTCTTTGGATGTGAGTTTTTCGTCCAATCGTAATTTTTCAAGTTATCATAAAGCTTATAACAAGTAGGCATTTTTATAATATGTTGGTGTGTCAATAATCTCAACGGTTTCAATTAGAAAAACTTTACCCTAATGATCAGCTATTTATATCACTGTAAATGATTATTATTCAATTGATCTGTGACTACCAAGAATTGAGTTGAATGACGTGCCATTGGAGAGGAATGGTCGCTGTTACAGTTAATATTATGAATTGCCATTTTGTGACCATTTTACGGATTCTTACGTGATTCATAATTATTATTATCCTTTTATGATTCTGCTAATGCGCCCTTTTTAGGCCCCCAGTCGGCAGTTCTTTTGATGGTAATCTAAGTTATGTAACTTATGTACTTGTGTACCTATGTATATATGTAAGTCAAGTCTTACGTATTCACGTACTGAAGTTTAATAAGACAATTTTTATTTTTTTTAAATTAAAACAAATTACTGGACAGATACTATCAAAATTATAATAACCATACAAATTAGTTAAATAGCTTTAATTTTACCCTTTACGAACATACGTACGATTTAAGGTAGCCCTAAAATGAATATATTAAAAAGGGTACACTTAATGACTACCGTTCTACCGAACGGATATGAGAAGCGCCATAGTATTGCCCTGTGGTACTCATAAAGATAAAATTTGACAACTGACTTTCAACCTTATTTTGTTTGTGGGAAAGTAGGAATTAGAATGAGTGCGGTCGTCTGTGTTTGATTTAAAGTGTTATAGAAATTTTATGTAAATGTTTTAGAATTTTTGTGATGTTGATATTTTCGTTTTGTGGGTTGACGCTGTGTTGTATAAAATTGCTCTACAGAGGGAAATATGCATGCAAATTGGATATTATTGAGGGTCAAATTGTCACTTTAAACTTAAGAAGCACTTTTACAGACTTTGCGTTGCCATGTTAGGTTAAAATGAAGTGTAATACAGCAATATATGGCGGAGTGATATATCGCTGAATGACGTAGAATTCAGGGTTTTATACTTTTCTATTATTTCAATAGGTGACCATCTTTTTTTTAGAATGGGAAAACATCAAATGACCCCCCGCTCTGGGCGGAGCGGAAGGGAGTGTCAGACTTGTACTGACTAAAACCCATCCATGTTCCTTCTTTGCCCTTTGTGTTCCAGGGCCGCGGTATCTCTTTCGAACAGTCCCGCAGCCCTGGCAGGCATCCGCCCGTGCGGACCCCTACGTGGTTGCTGACATCTCTTTGAGGCGCGCGTGGAATACGAACGCGCCGTGTCGCCACGGCCTGTCGTCATAAGACGGCCGGACGGCGAGCTAGCCCATAACTCGCCGTCCACAAGCCCGCGCCTACGGTGGCCGGGGGCCACCACGTGACCCCCGACGCCCAGGGCGTCTCCCGCGGCGGCTGGGACGTGAGGCTCTTTCCCTCTCACGTCCCGCCACCTCCTTCACTAGCATGACTGCTTCGCAGAAGGAGGTGATAGGTGACCATCTTAGACTTCTTCTACGGTAAAAATAATTCAACCATGAAGTTCCCACTGCTGGGACACAGCGGTCATCTCTGTGAGACAGAGTGGGCCGTTATCCACCACGCCGGCCCAGTGCGGGTATATAAAATGTAGATGTCACAAATGTATCTGAATTTTCCGCTCTAGGACATGCCTTGACCTTCCTTAACTCTTCATTAGATTGAAGAGTTAAGGAAGGTCAAGAATGACAGCTGGATTTCGCTTCCCAGATTTTAACTGTAGAAGGAACATAACATAACATCACGCATGTGATTCCCGAAGGGTTGGGTACAGGTAGGTATACCAAATATACGCCCACATTTCGCCAGTGACGGTTCATCATCATCATCAGTTCAGCTGAAAGACGTCCACTGCTGTACATAGGCCTCCCCCAAAGGGGAAATTTTGCCATAATCGCCACGGTTGGCAGGCTGGTTGGCGTTCGCAGTACGGCTGTTAAAAAAGCACAGAGAGCGCTGCTGCCCATTATCTGGTAAGGACGGTTAAGTCCCATATAATCGGGGGAGAGCCTATTGCCATCAACCGGGCACAAAACCAGACTCCGTGGCTGCTACTGAGAAAATCCTAATGGAAAAACCCTATAACTCTTTGCCCAACCCGAGAATCGAACCCTGGACCTCATGCTCGGCAGTCGCGCTTGCGACCACTAGACAACCCCACGAGCATAAAATAACAATCTAGCTTTTATCCACTTCATAACTGTACTATTATAAACAATATCTAGAGGTTCGTTGTAGGTACGTATACGCTCATCTCTATCCTTTCTTCCATTTTATTATGTTGTGCGATGCTTGAAAATTTTCAAGAATTTCATGCAAGCTTCCTGCAAGGAGCCGAAGGAGGATGGTTCCGGAGCGATAGCTTGGCGAAGGCAGAATTTTCGATCCCATTTTTCAGTATGTATGTCGGAAGTCAGACTACAATATTCAACTCTGTCTTTTAAAACACCGTTTACATCCTCGGGCGACGTGACTTCATGCCATGCCACGAATCGTCATCGGCGACGGCGATTTGTCAAACGCATTGTTGGTCGTTGCTGCTCTGAAAACTTAGCCATCACGGTGTTAATTTGTCCATTTCATTCACTCGTGCGCCATATTGTTCGTCACCTGTTTCCACCGGGCCCGAAAAACGCGCCAAACCTGTGGTGTTGGGTTGACTCGTGTCACCCTCTAAACTACTTCTTTCAGTTGTTGTCTCCGCATGTACTTGAGCGTCTAGGTCGTTTCTGGACATGCGTTGGAAATACGAAAAGACAAGGCGAATCTATTGACGAGGCAACTGAATTTTCTACGTAACAGGTCAGCCCTGACATCACTACTTCATCATTTCATTATTATTGGCAGCCTTGTTCTACCCAAAATTGAGTATTATAGGCCTCCTTGCTTTTGTGTCGTTCTTCCCTGAACTGCGGGAGTCTTCACCAGGTCTTGCCCGAGATCTTCTGAATATCATCCAGCCCTCACTTCACTACTTAGTTAGCCGTAATATGTATACAAAGTATTAGTAGCCTGTACTTAATGCTATGCAAACACTTCTTAGCACTTACAACATAATCAGATTAGCTAACCTACCTATACTTCTCCGTTAACACAACAGAAATCAATCTCAAAGCGATCCCAGTAAACGTAATTCTATACATTTCATGCAAACTCTTCAAGTCTGACAAGGATTGATGCTGACTTCGTAAACGGATCCGCAGCAAACAACAAAAAAGTTAAACAGCCATGAATAAATGTTTACTTGGCAGTTTCCAATGCATATTTTTATCAAGATTTATTAGGCTTATGGAAGCGATTATAATTTTCCTTGTTGTCAAATCAAACGGTGGAGTAAAACGTGAAGTTGGGAACAGATTTAAAGTTTGTTATAACGAATAATAATAGCTCTTTGTAATTGTGTGGGGGCAGGGAAAAGCCTGTCAGACATAGAAGACTAGCTGTTGTCCGCGACTTCGTTCGCGTAGAAATTTAGATGAGAATTAGTGAGAAAACAAAGAAGATCGTCTATATCCTTCCCCAGGATATAGGTATCTATCTCCTTGCCAAATTTAATTACGATCCGATCAGCCGTTTAGTCAAGAAAAGGTAACAAACAAACAGAGTTACTTTCGCATTTATAATATTGGTATGGATGCGAACTTAGATCACCTCATTTAGGCGAACCCGTGAACCGTGAACGGCCTCGGGCGATGCTATTCACGTCATGCAACACGTGCACGCGTCAATTGTTTCCTTCCAGTGAGCACCGTCACTCGTCAGTCTCGTGAACTTCTTTCATTTGTTTGCGCTGCATTTGTTGTCGCAAGTCGCGACACAGAATGACCCGCGGTCCATTCGCTTTGGGCCGTTCAGACTAAATACCCAAATTGACATGGCAAATACATCTCATGTTACTTTAAAAGCGATAAATTAGATGGAAGTAAAGTTTGATGTTTTACATAAAATATTAAACATGTTGATGTCACGGTTCTTATTTTAAAGAAACCGTAAAATTTCGCGTAAAAAATGAAGCGACAGTCTCATTTTCTTTTACGATTTTTTTTAAATAAATCTTCATGGCATCTTTTAATCATAATACGGAAAACCTTGTTCCACCACCAGAACTCTGGCACTTCGACATTATACAATGGTAGAATGTATTTACCGAGCCACCAATTTACTGCTAAACCACAACACGGAGAGAATTCAATTAAGCCGATGGCTAAAACGTGCTCGTATATAATCGCGTGTCAATTTACCGATTAGCCGGCTGTCATTCTGCCAGTCCTGCCAGTCCATTCATCCCGAATTAGTTCAACCTATCTTACCGCCTGTCCCCGAGGATTAATACTGAGCCTTCGTTTACACGGGCGATTTTTTAAAGCGACGACTTTTTTGACGCTCTCTGGATTTTCAACTCTTGCTTTATCGGCTATGTTAGGTGTCGTTGAAGGATAAGATTCAAAATGAAATTATACGGAAAAGAACTGAACTTGCAGAAATAGCTTGTAGAGTAAGCAAGCTGAAGTGGCATTGGGTTGGACATGTCTGTCAAAAGACCGATACAGGTCTTGACCAACCTCGAGGTCAAGCGTAAACTTTTTAAAACACTGTCATTTGTTTCGCGAATTGACATAGAGGGAACGAATCGAGCAAACGAGTCCTGGACGCTTAGCATGACTACCGTAGAAACGGGTTTTGTCGACGGAAGAAACGATAAAATGACAGATAAACAAAAAAAAACTGTAACTTTGTCGATTCTTCCGACGACAAAACCCGTTTCACGTGCTGGAGTAGAGACCGTGTATCGGCAACGGTTGGGCGATTTCACGTGCTCCAGCTAGCTAGATGGAACGACGACCTTGAAAAGGTGGCTGTGTCACAGCCACCTTTTCAAGATCGGATATGGAAGCTGGAGGTCAAGGTAGCGCATCTTGGGAGAGACCCATGTCAAGCTGTGCAATGCAATAGGCTGAGTGGATTGGCGCAGTGGCTGGGCGATCGACTAATGCGCTGTGTCCCCCACAGAATAAATATGGCCTACTGTTAGTTGTGCCGGGTCTGGCTGTTTGTGTATTAGGGAATGCACACCCCGGGGCTGCCTTCAAGCGGCTCCTGCCCAACCTGGGGGGTCCAAACGCCTCCTACCGGAGGCTCTACGCGGGGGTCGTGCGGTCCATGGCCCTTTACGGGGCCCCAGTGTGGGCGCGTTCTCTGAGGCGGCAAGCCGCCCGCTACCTGAACGCGCCCCAAAAGGGGATAGCCCTAAGGCTAGTCTGGGGGTACCGCACGATCTCCGGTGAGGCGGCGAGCCTCATTGCCGGATTGCCGCCATGGGATCTGGAGGCGATAGTCCTCGCGCGCCTTCACGAATGGCGCGCGGAGGCACTACGTCGGGGGGAAACTCCGCTGCCGCGGCAAATCGCCGCTCAGCGGACAGACCTCCGGCGCGATCTCATGGTGACATGGAGAGAGCGACTGTCGCAACCCCGTGCAGGGCACGCCACCATAGTGGCGATAAGTCCCCTCTTTGAGGAGTGGCTAGAGAGGCGCCACGGCGCCCTCACCTTCCGCCTGACGCAGGTCCTCACCGGACACGGTTGTTTCGGAAGGTTCCTGCACCTAATCGGGCGGGAGGAAACGCCCGGGTGTTTCCATTGTGAGGATCGTCCGGAGGACACGGTGTAGCACACTGTGGAGGCCTGCCCCGCTTGGGCGGAGCAGCGCCGTGTCCTCGTAGAGGCGATTGGCGGCGGCGACCTCTCGCGCCCGGCCCTGGTTCAAGCCATGGTCCGGAGCGAGAGGGAATGGGAAGCCGTCACCTCCTTCTGCGAAGCAGTCATGCTAGTGAAGGAGGTGGCGGAACGTGAGAGGGAAAGAGCCTCACGTCCCAGCCGCCGCGGGAGACGCCCTGGGCGTCGGGGGTCACGTGGTGGCCCCCGGCCACCGTAGGCGCGGGCCTATGGACGGCGAGTTATGGGCTAGCTCGTCGTCCTGCCGTCTTATGACGACAGGCCGTGTCGACGGCGCGTTCGTGTTCCACGCGCGCCTCAAAGAAATGTCAGCATCCACGTAGGGGTCCGCACGGGCCGATGCCTGCCAGGGCTGCGGGACTGTTCGAAAGAGATACCGCGGCCCTGGAACACAAAGGGCAAAGAAGGACCATTGATGGGTTTTTGTCAGTACAATTCTGACACTCCCTTCCGCTCCGCCCAGAGCGGGAAAAAAAAAAAAAAGGGAATGCACACCGGTTTCACCGAAAACCGAATAAACGGTTTTTCGGCATATTTGTAATTACTAAAAAACCCGGGTTTTGTTTTCATGTTCCGGTTTTACGAGAGTTTTATTAATTTCAAATGGCAACATTACTACACCACTTGTCAGTCATAACAATGCATTTGATGTCAGGGATTTTGTTTTGCCAAACGATGCCAACGGTTGTAAGTGACAAGACAAGTTGCTTTAGCGTAGTATTTGGTAACTTTTAATTCTTTTCAATATTAGAGTGAAGGAGTTATGTGAATGTGTCGTGCAGTCCAGTTATTTTTGTGTTTTGATTTTTTTGTAAAAATAAAAAAAAAAATAGTTTTAATAAAAATTGCTATTTTAAAATTTGTGTGCCACTCCACACTTATATTAAAAAAATAAAGTTTGTTTGTTAGCATGTTTGCTTGTTGCATGTGTTCTTGCTTCAGAGTACTATGGATGACTTCGTAGAAAACAGCAAAACTGAAGATAAAAACAGTGTCATTTTTATAAATCGAAAAAAAAATTAAAATATCGTTTAGACAAACAATAAAAAAAAAACTTATTTCAAACCGGTTTCACCGATACCCGGGTTAGTTTGTCCGAAAAAAAAAAACAACTTTTTAACTTTTGCCGGTTTTGCATTCCCTATTGTGTATGTGAGTTTAAATATCTATAACGCACCCACAATACAGAAGAGTGGGACAACGTTTAAAAATAAAATAAAATATATCTCTACATTCAAACCGCGAATTAATAAGGCGCATCCCGGTGTTTTAAAAAGTCGCTGTTGGATTTTCAACTCTCGGTGCTAAGAAAATACATTGCGCAATAAAAAAAACACCCGTGCGGACGAGGGCCAAGAACGCTAGCTCTCTTAGATTTTATTATGAAAAGGCTTCTTTCACGCTAGTAACTAATATGGAGGTGATACGTTTTCATTCATGGTTTTAATTACACTTTTGTGTATGGGATTATTTCTACATATGTACATATGAGTCTTTTGTACAAAAAGTCATGCCATAAGATGGTGGTTTGTAGGTACCTACTAAGGCTACTATAAAGTACATGAATATGTTTCATTTCATTAAGTAGAGCAAACTAACTGAATACATAAGGCTAAGGCTACTTAGCATAACATACATAATATCACGCCTGTAATCCCCGAACGGTTAGGCAGAGATGTACCTTATAGTACACCCACATTTCACCAGTTAGTGTTAAGCCCCATGCAATGGGGGCGAGCCTTTTGCCATCAACTGGTCACAAATAACCGACCACAATCTGACCGACCCGGGAATCGAACCCAGGACCTCGTGTTCCGCAGTCGCGATTGCAATCATTAGACCAACGAGGCAAGTAATGTGTTTCAATAAATCAAAATAAATAGTGCAATGTCGGTCTATACTTGTCAAAAAGCCAAATCAAAGTATAGAGATCGTATACAGTTCGAGAGGACGGGTCAAGAGAAATCTATTGATACCCGTATGACAGAGCGAAGAGGTAAAAGAATGAAGGCGTCCGAGAGGATCAACGACTGGAAGACAGCGATCGGAGACTTTAAATGTTAATGTCTCGCAAGACCGCACCTCATCGAAACTTCTCATTGATTTTACTAAGAGCTAGAAAATTGAAGAATGACTGGGCGAGCTCGAAATATTTGAGCTTTCTGAACCGTTATAAATCAAGTCTTCATTGCGACCGAAAGTGAGCGACCCAGACCCGGTTGATGGCCATAGACTCGCCCGTTTTACATGGTACTTACACATTTCGGGAAGTTCAAAATGCGAGTGTACTATACCTACAGGGTGTAAACGGACCCTTCACGAAGCCGTCAACCAAGCATTCTGTACATCAAACTAAGGAACCCTACGCAAAAATTATTGCTGGGGAACGACTTTTTTTTGGGGTGAAAAATCATGTTTTATTGTAAAACTCAATGTAACGCACTCAAAACATTGTGCTAGATATATAAGATATTGTGATGCTTTGAATAGTAAACAGGTGCCAGAGGTAATTAAAGTTATAATCTTAAAAACTAGTATTAAAAAAAACTCGTGAAAAAATTGGAACTTTGACCTCAAATATCTCCGTAACTAGAAGATTCCCAGGAATGGTTCAGAACAAAAAAATGATCGCAATGACGGGGAGTTCAAAAGATTTAAGCGTGCAGACAGCGGGAGCGACTTTGTTTTATACTATGTCAAGATAATGTTAGTCAAACAAATGCTATGCCTTAATCATTTTAACGCAGCATCTGCTACCATTCTAGGGAACCGGAGAAATGGAGAGATAGTTCAGTAGAATTATAGTCCTATAATAAAGATTAACCTCCTAAAAATACGAGCCGTGTCCAAATAAAAAAAAAATTTAGAAGAGACGATGACGACGAAGACGACGACGGCAACGACGAACGACGACGACGATGTTTTTGGATTTTTTTTTAGAGGGGGGATTTTTTTTGGGTGTTTTTTTTTTGTGGGGTTATAACCTCAGAACTAGGAATTTACTGTTATATTGTAAAAAATACTTTTTTTTTCAGATTTCATGCTCCCGCCACCTCAAAATTTCGGGTTAATATCAAATGTGACAGCATCCGTGATAGTGATATGTGTTATAATACTAGTGATATATTTAAGTATCAAAAAAATTTCGCCATCGGAATTCCGATCAAGTGGACGCAATAGAATTGAATACATACGTAAGTATTATGTTAAGGGATAAGTTTTTTTTGTGGTATAAACATTCACAACTGTAATTCAAAACCAGAAACAGACTTAGAAACGGTAAAGCAAAACTCATTTGAGATCATTTTGTATTGAATTGTTTTTTTTACCAGGCCCCAGTCAACGACGTTGTATATGCGGATCTCAGATTGGCGCATGGAGACAGTCAACCACCCAGACGTGAGGAAGGTTCGACAAACGCTCGAATAATTGGGGTGATGAAACCAATTGGTGGATTAAAAAAATAAATAGATGTCTGCTTTCCACTTTTTATTAATTGCTACAAACATTACCAGTGATAGCCTAGTGGTGTGACCATCTCCTGGCGGAAATGAGGCAAAAGCTGAAGTTTAGCGAATTTGGCACCCCGGCTGGCTTCGTTTTCAGAACGGCAGCCACGGGTGCCAAGGTGCTTCAAGTGTCGGGTGCTGCGAGACAAGAGAGGGCGGACAATTTGGCCGCCAAGCTCCGGGAAGTCCTCAAGCCAGAAGACGCCCGAGTGTCCAGGCCCACTGTCACGGCTGAATTGCGCGTGAATGGACTGGACGACTCGGTTACCCCGGAGGAAGTAGTGGCGGCCATTGCCCAAATCGGTGGATGTCCGCCTGAGAATGTGGTGGCAGGCGAAATTCGCAGCGGCGCGGACGGGCTGGGCACGGTCTGGGTGCGGTGCCCGGTAGCGGCTGCGAACAAGGCTGCAGATGGCGGACGGCTGCTGGTGGGTTGGGTGGCTGCCAGGGTCAAACTCCTGCCAAGACGGGCTGTGCAGTGCTTCCGGTGTCTGGAAAAGGGCCACGTCCGGGCACAGTGCACTGCACAAATTGATCGCAGCGAACTGTGTTTCCGCTGCGGTCAACCCGGCCACAAGGCGGCCCAGTGCTCCGGAGTGCCAAACTGCAGCCTATGCGCAGCTGCAGGAAAGCCTACGGAGCACAGACTTGGCGGGAAGGCCTGCAAGGCACCCAAGTCAAAGAAAAGGAGGTCTAGGGCTGTCGGAGGAACTGCGCCTCCCCAAAAGCCTGACTCCCGACCCAGGGAAGGAGGAGCCGAGGAAATGGAATGCCATTAATGGCACAATTCCGTTTCCTCCAAGCTAACATCAACCACGCCGCCAGAGCTCAGGATCTATTGCTCCAGAGCATGGCGGAATGGTTGATCC
The DNA here is from genome assembly GCA_905163415.1 of Noctua fimbriata. Taxonomy (NCBI): domain Eukaryota; kingdom Metazoa; phylum Arthropoda; class Insecta; order Lepidoptera; family Noctuidae; genus Noctua; species Noctua fimbriata. Next base: position 17,619,014 of record LR990927.1, on the reverse strand, counting down.
ACGTGGCTGTGGTCGCCGAGCCGTATTTTGTCCCCTCCCGCGATAACTGGGCGGGGGACCTGGATGGTTTGGTGGCCATCATTGGCGCGACTCTGGTCAGTCCGTCCCGAGGACACGGTTGGGTGGCCGCCCTCGTGGACGGCATAGTCACAATTGGGGCATATTTCTCTCCCAACAAGAGTCTCGCTGACTTCGAGGAGTTCCTTGTCGAGCTAGGTGCGGTCGTGAGCCGGTTCCACCCTCGCCCGGTGCTGTTGCTCGGGGATCTCAACGCCAAGTCTGCGGCTTGGGGATCCCCGATCACCGATCCTAGGGGTGAGGTGTTGGAGGAGTGGGCGGTCGAAACCGGCCTGACCGTCCTGAATCGGGGCTCGGTGTACACGTGCGTGCGGCAGCGAGGCGGGTCCATAGTGGACGTGTCGTTCGCAAGCTCCGCTGTCGCGGGCCGTGTACGCGACTGGCGAGTTGCTGTAGGGGTGGAGACGCTGTCGGACCATCGATACATTCGATTTGACGTCTCCACCCAGACTGCGGGCGGTGGTCGCCCGTCGGCCCCGCAAATGGACGGTCCTCGCTGGTCGTACAAGAGAATCGACAGGGAACTTCTCGAGGAGGCCGCAATCCTGCAAGCCTGGGTCCGGGAAACACCGTCGAACGAACCCGTCGACGTCGAAGCGGAGGCGCAGTGGTTCCGCGGGGCAATGACGCAAATTTGCGATGCGTCTATGCCCCGTGTCAGACAACCCACAAGGCGCCAGCTGTACTGGTGGTCCACCGTCATCGCGCAGCTGCGCGTGGCGTGCGTGGAGGTGAGACGCCAGTACACCCGATACCGGAGGAGACGTCGTCGGGTTCCGGAAGAAGAGGCCGCGCTGTATGAGGTGTACCGCGCGGCGAAGGAGGCTCTGTGGCTGGCCGTCGGCGAGGCTAAGACCCGAGCTAGGGAAGAGATGTTGTTGACACTAGACGTTAATCCGTGGGGGCGCCCTTATCGTGCGGTCCGAGGGAAACTTCGTGCCTGGGCGCCCCCACTCACTGAGAGTCTACAGCCTCAGCTGCTGGAGGAAGTAGTCGCAACTCTCTTTCCTGCTAGAGAAGAGCACATACCGCCGCCGATGGCTTTGCCCACAGCCACAGAGTCACAGGATGACGAGGACGTCAGCGTCCCTGAGGTGACACAAGCAGAGATGAGGGCGGCAATAACGCGGCTTCGGGCCAAAACCGTTGCCCCGGGGCCCGACGGAGTTCCCGGTGGGGCGCTTGCCCTCGCTCTGAAAGAACTAGAGCCCCAGCTGAGAGGACTCTACTCAGCTTGTCTTGAGCGGGGCCAATTCCCTAATCAGTGGAAAACGGGTCGTTTGGTCCTGCTCAGGAAGGCGGGGCGCCCAGCGGACTCGCCGTCCGCTTACCGGCCCATAGTGCTGCTGGACGAGGTGGGTAAGCTTTTCGAACGGATCATTGCTGCCCGCCTCGCTGGCCACTTGTACAGAGAGGGGCTGGATCTGGACGATAGCCAGTTCGGCTTTCGGCATGGGCGCTCCACTGTGGACGCCATAATGCGGGTAAGAGTCCTGGCGGAGGAAGCGGTGTCCCGGGGTGGGGTGATGTTGGCGGTGTCCTTGGACATCTCCAACGCTTTTAACACCCTGCCCTGGAGCTGTATTCGGGAGGCGCTGTGCTACCACAGGGTGCCCCCGTACCTCCGTCGCATCGTTGGGGCTTATTTGGCAGAAAGGTGTGTCACCTACAGGGGACGCGACGGCGGAGGCCGGCGCAACATGTCGTGCGGTGTTCCACAGGGTTCAGTCGTGGGCCCACCCCTGTGGAACATCGGGTACGACTGGGTGCTGAGAGGCGAGCTCCAACCGGGTGTGGCCCTGGTGTGTTACGCCGACGACACGCTGGTCACGGCCCGGGGGAGCTCGTACAGGGAGGCAGCGTTGCTAGCAACGGTTGCGGTCTCGCAGGTTGTGAGCCGCATACGGCGCCTGGGCCTGGAGGTGGCCCTCAACAAGTCGGAGGCCATGGTCTTTCATGGCCCCCGGCGGGCGCCGCCGCCGGGATCACATATTGTGGTCGGGGGTACCCAAATTGCTGTCGAGTCCACCATGAAGTACCTAGGATTGGTGCTCGACAGCCGTTGGGACTTTGGCCCCCACTTCCGGCGGCTGGTGCCCAAGTTGATGGGCGCGGCGGGCGCGCTCGCAACGCTGCTTCCCAATCTGGGGGGCCCGAGCACCGCCTGTAGGAGATTGTACCTAGGGGTCCTGCGATCCATGGCCCTGTACGGGGCCCCGGTGTGGGCCACTGACCTGACGGCTGGAAGCATCGCGATACTGCGCAAACCGCAGAGGGCGATGGCCGTCAGGTCTATCAGGGGGTATCGCACAATCTCCTACGAGGCGGCATGTGCACTGGCCGGGTCGCCACCCTGGGACCTAGAGGCGAGGGTCCTCGCGTCGCTGTACCGGTGGCGCGAGGAGGCGCGGACGCGGGGCGGTGAGCCGATGCAGCGAGAGATCGATCTGCGTCGGTCCCAGCTCCGCGAGGTCCTGGTGGCGGAGTGGCGGAACAGGCTTTTGCGCCCTACCGCCGGTCTCGCTACCATCGAGGCGATCCGACCGGTGCTCGAGGAATGGCTCGAGCGGAGGCACGGCTCCCTGTCGTTTCGGGCGACGCAGGTTTTCTCGGGGCATGGTTGCTTCGGGAAGTACCTGTGTCGCATAAACAGGGAGCCGGACGCCCGGTGTCATCACTGCGTCCACTGCTTGGAGGACACGGCGCGGCATACGCTGGCAGAGTGTGCCGCATGGGAGGAGCCGCGCCGTGCCCTCATAACAGAAGTCGGAACCGACCTGTCGCTGCCGGCCGTCGCTCGTTCGATGGTCGGGAGCGCGGAGTCGTGGGATGCGGTGATCTCCTTCTGTGAAACCGTCATCTCACAGAAGGAGGCTGCGGAAAGGATGAGGGAGGCCGAGACCACTCTCCCGACCCGCAGCAGACGTACCGGGCGTCGGCGGAGGGCGGACAACGCCCTCTTCCAGCCCCCCTAAACGGGTGCAGAGGGACGGTGGACTTGGGGACGTCCGCCGTCCCTTCATATAACTGGACCCGAGGCGGTGGCGCGTAGTGTTCCACGCGCGCCCCTATTGGAAGTCGCGGGGGGTGTACACCTCACTCCCCCCGCGGAACTGAGGAGGCCCGCAGAAGCGGGCCGGCACTAGCCGGGGATCGTGGAAGGCGCACTAGTTCCCATGATCCCCGGTGCAAGTGTGCGAGGGAACACCGGTGTGGTTTTAGTCAGTACGAGTCTGACAGACCCCTCCGCTCTCCCCCGGGCGGAGGACATCCATTGAGGATTTCCACAACGAGAACAAAAAAAAAAAAAAAAGTGGTGTGACCATCAGACTGCCAAGTCATAGGTTACGAGTTCGAACCCAAGACACGCACCTTTGAATTTCCAGATTCATGTGCGTTTTGAATAATTATGACTGGCTTCGGTGAAGGAAAACATCGTGAGGAAATCAGCATGTCTGAGAAATATTTCTCGACGGCATGTAAAGCCAAGTCAGAGGCCTATCGGTGGCCTAAAATCGCTGACAGTAGGTTAGGCACTAACCACTCGATAAAGAAAAGACAAATACTGACACTATGTAAACTGTAGTTTCTCAAACGCCCGCCAGCAGACTATGTTGAGTTCTATCAACTGCCACGACCAGTGGTAGGAGTCGCTAAATTAATATCTTTTTGTACTCGCAACATGCGATCATAACATGGATTTTTCGCATGATGATCAAAAACTATTATTGAATGATCCCCTACCGTCTAAGATGAGACGACAAAAGACCTTCTTTGCAGAGTTATGTATCCATTTGACTATTATTGAGTAGTAGTATGCAAGTCTATCGTCCAGGAGGAGCTCGTGGCTAAATAATAACAGCCGCTCGGGTCGAACTTAAGGTTAAGGCGTGCTTGCCTAGGTTGGTCTGTGGATGGGTGACCGGTCATTACATACCGAGTTTCCTCCGTGCCTCGGAAAGCAAGTTAAGCCGTTGGTCCCGGCTGTTATTTGTAGATCTTTGACAGTCGTTAGGTAGTCAGTGGCCCAAAAAGTCTGACAACCAGTCTTACCAAGGGGTATCGTATTACCCAGTACTAACTGGGTTGTGGAGGTCAGATAGGCAGTCGCTTCATGTAAAATACTGGTATTTAGCTGCATCCGGTTAGACTGGACCCCAATATAGTTGGGAAAAGGCTAGGCAGATGATGAGTATGCAAGTCCATGTCGTGATAGCTTCTGTATCAACGCTTTGATTGGGCAGCAGCTAGACGAGATCTCAACTCCACCAATCATGATGGAGACTTTAATGTTAATGTCTTTGAAGACCGGTCCTCATCGAAACTTCTCCAACAACGCTAGTTGACCAGTAATTGAGTTTACTAAGAGCTAGGAAAATTGGAGCTTTCAGGACTACGTATTACGGGCCGCGTATCAATTAGAATTTGAGTTTGTGGATAAAATTTCTTCTACACGTCGAGGGCCAATGTTACTCGGGGCTCTGAATCTATAATACTGCTGATTTGGCGGGAGCTACAACCCTGGACATACATATTATGATACGGTTTAAGTTTATAACGTATTCACGTAAAACACGCGGCCGTGTACTACGGCACAGCCACATCCCGATTTTTTTATTTTTACGGTTCTTAATCGAAAAAAACGCACACACAGACCACAAATCTGTCTAATAATCTTGAATATAAACGTGGCTCACAAAATTATATGTAACTGTATATTACATTCCTCTCTACAAACACAGATTTGAGCACCGCCATATTTGCAGAAAGCATAAACCTTACAAACTGCGTCTCGGGGAGCATTTCATGTTCGTCATTATGAAAAAAAGTTTGTCTCTGAGCGTACAAAGGACATGTTTTACGGCTGTGATGTACAGTCGACACATCAATGGTAACACTTGTACTGCGAAAATCGTCCTTACTGACTTCCAAAAAGGATCTATGTTCGTGTTAATGTATGTTGTTTGATTTCTCTGTGATAAGTGGGCCGATTTACGTGATTCTTTTTCATTTTGTAGATAAAGCCCGCGCGGTGGTACCATTTATATTGCTTGTACAGTTTACGAGTGCTCTACTTTAATAGGTACGTCTCTTTTATTCTTTGCAAAAAAGGGTTTTGGGTCATGTAACTCAAATCTTGTTCAACAATTAACCTGCTGTCCTAGTTAAACGTTAAGTTCTGGCATTTGGCTGGCCCAAATCCTAGAATATGAGTATGTGGTTGCTCAAGAAGGGCAGGAAAGGAAACACTGGCATTATATTTCTGAAGGGTCGATGATACGTCATTTGGTCAGATTGTTTCTACGGCTACGAAGACTGTCAGTGTCAAAGTGTTACCAGTGATGTGACGATGACTGTACGCAGACGGTTTGGTACATGTCTGGAGTATTTACTGTACCTATGAAAGGGAAATAAAAGTAGCTGACTAGTTATGCCTATGTACGTAGGTAGACATACTGATACTAATACTTTTGGCCTACGTCATCCCACTGCTGGGCAAAGGCCTCTCCCCATGACTTCCAGTTATTTTGATCCAGAACTAATGTGGACCACTGGTCTCCAGCTGGTCTCGTCATCTTCTACGAGGTCTACCGCGACGCCTTCTGGCTAAGTCAGGGCTCCAGAAAGTGGTTATTTTGACCCACAGCTCATTGGGCATGTGGCAGACGTGGCTAGTCCAGTCCCACTTGAGGTTAGCGGTTTTTTGAGCAACAAGGTTGACATATTGTTTTTAAATTGGGCAGTGTTTTTTATCTTTGGGTATATAAGAAAGTTCTTTTTTAGAATCTGTTCGTGATGATGAATGATTCCTCCTATTTTATATTTCACATTAGTGCTACATTGGCTGTCTATTACGTGTGAGTTAAACGTAATTTGTGAAATGTGGGTGGTGTAGTACAGTCAATGTCATGTAAAGAGGGGGGGAGAGGGGAGTCATGTAAAAGCATGGAATACAAGTGTGACGTTATGTTAATGATGTCATGCTTGAAATATTTAATAACGAAAAAATTTGACAGAAAACACACTTATCTCATATAAAGGGTGTAACAGAAAGGGTATAGTCATACAAAATTTCAAACCAAATGAAACCAAACTAGACGGGTCGAGGAGGTATGGACAGCTGATAATTTTTTCGCTTTTACGATATTGAACCCAAGGAGAAAGTTGTTCAGTTTGATGGTCTGCAGCATATCATTTCATATGACTATACCCTTTCTGTTACACCCTGTATATAGTTGGAAATCTAATCGACAAATTCACACTCCAGACAAAACTTTTGTCGAAAAGATTTCGCCAAACCTTCCAAAACTCGCGAAGCCCGACTTTTTTGATAAAAAATGTGTACGAAATATAATTCGGATACACGATACGAATATCTTAGCAACTTCTGAAGTCCTAACACGAGTTTCAAAGAGATTTCGTCAATCTCATAACGTATATCATACGGTGTGGGAATCTTCTCGTATTTTGTGTTACTAAGTTGATAAAAAACTTTTCAATTTGATTATGGTGTTAGCAAGAGCGGTTTAGAATTTGCTTGATTGACTTTTTGGTGTTTTGAGGTTACATTAGAAGGTTAAGTTGCAATTTAGAAATGACAGCTGCGCATGAGGGTCCTGGGTTCGATTTCCGAGTCGGGCTAATTGTTATTGGGTTTTTCCATCAGTAATTTCTCAGTAGCAGGTACGGAGAGTCTGAATTTGTGCCCGGTTGATGGCAATAGGCTCGCCCCCTATTTCATCGAATTTAAACATAACCGGCAAAATATGGGTGTACTATTAGGTACACCTTTGCCTAACCCTTCGGGGATTACAGGCGTGATGTTATGTTTTGTGAATTATGTTTAAAAAAAAATGAGATCGAAATCATTAGCTTTATGGTCTTTAGTTAATCGGATACTTCAGGAAACATACAAAAGGTACTCTATGAAAACAACGTGATTTATCTATGTTTATTTTTATACACAAATGTATCCCCATTATGCATAATGTAATCGTAATCGTTTATTTATCATCCATTTCATTAGAAAGTAATCAATCAAATTATCTAAAAACTCCTGACAGTTCTGTGTCTGGTCAAATTTGACAATGTTCCTTTATGGACAAGTTTCATATCAAATGGGGTAAGCGTTGAATGTGTCACAAAACTCACAAAGTTAGGCCTTGTTCGCGACCTCGGGCGATGCGATGCGTAAAATGACACTCGTGATCGTCACTTGTTTCCTACGCGTGAGTAGGACCAGTGCTGTCACTCCGCTATTAGTATCGCGGTGACTCGAGCATGTATATGTATGTTACAAAACTGTGCAGGTGTACCTGACAGGTCCGCTCCAGATTACCTGTACAATTCAACTGTACAGACAAACCTGTCAGGTACGTCCTAGCGTGTATGACCTTTCATCAATTTAATTTGTTTATCCCGCAGTCACTGTCGCGCATGTTACTTGAGCTTGTGTCTTTTCACAGTTATATTTTACCTCTCATGTCACCGTATATCACAGTGATCTATGTTCTCCTTGACCTAAAGTGACTGATAGCTTGCTCCCACCCAAAATTGCTCCAGTGACGTCTTAGTGAGAGTGGGGAAAAAGATGGCGCTAGACGTCCTCTATAATTCCGTCTCTTTCCCACTCCGGAGTGACATTAAAACAATACTGATTAAGACATCATGGTAACCACCCTGATCTTTTCCCGTATCAAATAAGGTTGCTTTTGCGTGGCTGCTGTCCGGTGGTAAATTAAGTGTGGTTCATGGCCAAGAGGTTAGTGTTGTCGAATATATTTGTGATTGTGACTGATTGATGGAAGTACAAAAAGGTCTTTTGTTAGCACTTTATTGATGGTGGATGGTGCAGGCACTGTTCGTTTCGTACTTTAGGAAAGATTTTAAAGACCACATACATAAATCATTTTACTAAATCAAATCTAATTACTAATTTATTGAGTCATACTTTCAGTATATTACAAGGATTATTCCGCTCTTATTTTCCAAAATATAATGTTCTGATTATTGATGAAATTCGCGGCCTGGAAATCGAACCCAGGACGTCATGCTCAGCAGTCGCGCTTGCAACCACTAGACCAACGAGGATTTAAAACCGTCTGTTCTAAATTTAAACAAAATAAAAGCTAAACGCCAGCGTCCCTGCACACAACACAGCCGTGAATTTCGCGCCAAGTTTTTGTTTACGCCACATGTTGCCAAACTTCCGACGATACAATCATTTTTCATTGATTTTAACGGCGGCACAAAAACTGGACGTTTTCATCTGAATGTGACGGGTAGAAACTATGATTGAAGTTACATAACAAACCATCACGCCTGTAATGCCCGAAGGATTAGGGTGAGGTGTACACCCACATTTCACCAGCTATGTTTATGTCCCATGTAATAGGAGGTGAGCCTATTGCCATCAACCGGGCACAATTCCAAATTCCGTAGCTGCTAATGAGAAATTTCTGCTGGAAAAACCCAATAACACTTTACCCGATCTGGGAAATTGAAGTTACATTAAATACTATGAGGAACTAGCTGTGACCGTCACTTTGCTCAATAGCTCTGTATCCTACAAGCATAATAAGTTAATGCAATTAAAAATCGCAAGAAATTATAAATAAAAATGAAGTTTATTGGCACAAAAACCTTTGTGTACAATACCATTACACTCCTCATAGGTACATTGAATTTTAGTAGAAGGCTGTAAAAATAGTTAAAAACCTTGTCTCCTAAACTAGGGGGACCCTGTGACCTAGGAGTCATATAATACGATGATTCATAAATCTTATTTGGAATTCTTTTACTCTGAAAAAGTTTATTATCTTAAAGGTTACTATATCATTATCAACCCCGGGAGGGTTGATATCTCTCTCGTCCACTGATAAACTTCGGCTCCTCAATTAAAACCAAAGTGCTCAATAACATCTTTTTGGTACTTTCTAAGGATTGTTAAATTTGTCTTTCTTCCCTCGTCCAATGTCGTATTCTTACTTTCTTTGGACATTTCGCACGTCAAGAAGTCACATCTGTGGAGCGACTATGGGGTAAGGTTGAAGGCACGAGAGCGCGCGGCAGGTCACCAATGCGTTGGACCGATCAAGTCAAAATTGAACTCAATGGTGTGGACCATAGAGTGCAGTTTTGACTTGGTCCACGAATGCACAAGAAAAGCCACAGTACGGGGGGACTGGCGACGGATTGAGAAGCTTGCCACCACGACCACTTTGCCAAGAGTGTGACGATAAAGGAGAAGAAGAATGGATTGAAAACTTATGTGCACTTAAGTATAGCATAGCATAACATAACATAATCAGCCTATAATGTTCCCACTGCTGGGACACAGGCCTCCTCTCTATGAGAGGGAAGGGGCTATAATCTACCACGCGGGCCCAGTGTGGGTTGGTCTTAAGTATAGATTTTCTTTGAATTCAATGGAGTACTTTTTTATTACAAAAACTCTCTTCAAGTACATCTGGCACAGCTAAGTGATCTAAAACGACCAGCACTGACTGGCCAGTTTTTTCAATTCGAGCCCACAAAAATGCCAACAGATTTTATGAACGCAACGCTATATTTTAGTAAAGAAAAATATTTTATTACGACCAACCCGTTTTACTTCCGCGTCCATTGAAATCTCGAAGCCAGAAATGTCCCGGAGAGATGATTCATTATAGCGACTTCTTGCCCGAATAATAAAGCGCTTTGAATAATTATAACTGTATACGTTATCTATAATATCTATGTCTGTTTGTAATATCAAAATATTACAAACAGACACTTCAACTTCAGTTTTAATGAATGCATATGAAACACACGGCACTTATACTATAACAAAAACACTTTTTTTTTTGTTTGTCTGTTTGTTCCAGCTGATCTCTGAAACGGTTGTACCGATTTTGAGAGGACTTTTACTGGCAGATAGCTGATGTTATAAGGTCTAACAAAGGATACTTTTATTCTAGAAAAATAGTTTAGGTTCCGTGCAAAAAAATCAAAAGCGTTGAAATTGGTAACAAAATTCGATTCAAAAAGGGCAGTCATTTTTTTTTTTTTAATTTTCCGCGAATGAATGTCGCGGGCTACAGCTAGTGTTGGAATAAAGCTGTTCTGTTGTTAATTGTGGAGGAGTAGTGTTTTTGGGTACGTTTATATAAATCTTTTTATGAAAGGATGAAATTTAGCACAGAAGTCTAAACATAATGTCAAATGTAGGTACACATACATAACATCATAATATCACGCCTTATAATTCCCGGAGGGTGTACGTAGAGGTGTACCTAACAAGCACACCCAGATTTCACCTGCAATGTTTAAGTCCCATATAATAGGGGGCGAGCCTATTGCCATCAACGGGGCCAAATCCAGACTCTATGGCTGTTACTGAAAAAATCCTGATGGAAAAACCCAATTACATTTTGCCCGACCCGGGAATCGAACCCAGGACCTCATGATCAGCAGTCACGCTTGCGGCCACTAGACCAACGAGGCAGTCGCTATCGTAGGTACACATACGTCTTTAGAAATATAACGGAAAAATATATCAGTAAGAAATGAATAATAATTCCGTTTTCCTCTAACGTTTGGAAGTCATTCTTAGCTATGTATGTAATTTGCACACATTAAAATCTCATATTTTACAAGCGAATGGACTTTATTAAAAAAAATATGGTGTAGAGATCTGTACAATATATTATGTGAAATATATCTGCCGGTCTGACAACCAGTCTTACTAAGCAGTATCGTATTACCCAGTACTAAATGGGTTGTGGAGGTTAGACTGGCAGTCGCGCCATGTAAAATACTGGTATTCAGCTCCATCTGGTTAAACTGGAAGCCGACCCCAACATAGTTAGGAAAAGGATATGTGCGGGGTTTTTTTCAGCTTTTACTTGCTTTTTGGCAATCTGTTCAGCGAAAAACTAAAACCTTTTTGTTCCAAAACTTTTCTCGTAACGTCTCAAACTTTCTTAAAAAAAAAACTAATAAAAACAAAAACTTGTTCTAAAGATAAAACTACATACATTTTAAAAAGATAAGTCGCAGAGATGAATGGCTGTCGACAAACTCACTCGCTCATTTATTTTATCGGGTGCTTTGTTCTCGACAAACTTAGGAACTACTTCAATATTATTCAACTTCTAAACTTAAAGTTATGGCGTTAGTAAGGTACATAATGTTATGTATTGTTCTGTAATAAACTTGTGGAGCTCGTACCTACATAATAACAGCCGCTAGGGTCGATCTTTAGGTTAAGCTATGCTTGCCTAGGTTGCTCCGTGGATGGATGACCTGCACCCATTACATACCGAGTTTCCCCCGTGCCTTGGAAAACACGTTAAGCCATAGGTCCCGGCTGGCATTTGTAGATCTTTGTCAGTCGTTACAAGTAGTCAGTGGCCCGAAAGTCTTACAACCGGTCTTACCAAGGGTATTACCCAGTACTAACTGGGTTGTAAAGATCAGACAGGCAGTCACTCCATGTAAAATACTGGTATTCAGCTGCATCCGGTGAGAGTGGAAGCTGACCCCAACATAGTTGTGAAAAGCCTAGGCAGATGATGAGGTAGTAGGCATTCGGATGGATAGATGCAGAAGGCGGAAGACAGGGTGTTGGGGCGAAGTTTGAGGTCTTTGAATAGGTCCAGCAGTGGATTGCGATAGGCTAAGTTGCTTGACCCGCTCATCTAGAGCTACCGTTTATGTATCACGGAAATAGGTATTTTCTTGGACTGCCTCGTTAGTCGAGTGATCGCAAGCGCATCTACTAAGCCTGAGTTCCTGGTTTCGATTCCGGGGGTGGGGAAAAGTGTTATTGGGTTTTTCCATCCGGAATTTCGCAGTAGCAGCCACGCAGTCTGAATTTGTGCCCGGTTGAAGGAAAAAGGTATGCCCCCTATTACATGGGACTTAAAACGTAACTGGCAAAATGTGGGTGTATTATTATTTGACCAAAACGGAGAAGGTATTCATTTCGTTGGTTTCAGAAATCAGTAGAAAAATCATTAATTATAAAACAACCAAAACCCCGCTTTCCAAAACTAAAGTTATTTTCCACCTTGTAGTGTTTTATTTCATTTTAGGCGATGTACTTTTTATTTTAAAAAGGAAGAAAATAAATTCTGAAATGACTGCCAGTTCCCTCCTTTCGTAGTCTGTCCGTACTCTAATATTACGTTACTAATGATTTCCTTCAAAGAGTAATTTGCTTTAGTTATTTAGTGAGAAAGATTGCTTTCCATTCATCTTATTAATTGAAGCCCTTCTTACAATAGAGGTAATCTGACTATTAATTAGCTTAATTGGGTGTACTCGCTACCAATAATAATGATACCATAACATCACGCCTGCAATCTCCGAAGGGTTAAGTTGAGGTGTACCTAATAGTACATCCAAATTTCGTCAGTTATGTTTAAGTCCCATGTAGTAGGGGGCGAGCCTATTGCCATCAACTGGGCGCAAATCCAGACTCCGTGGCTGCTACTGAGAAATTCCTGATGGAAGAACCCAATTACACTTTGCCCGACCTGGGAATTGAACCCAGGACCTCATGCTCAGCAGTCGTGCTTGCGACCACTAGACTAACGAGGCAGTCAGACAGTTAGTACCGATACCAGTAGGTGATATAGTAGTTGTTACTTTGATATTGTATTTATATGTTTATTAACAAAGGATTTACACAAACACACGAAATAAATAATGAACGAGAAAAGTGTCACGTAAGTGTGCTCCTTCACTTACAGGAGACCACAGCATGCATAATAAAATTTATAAAATAACAAACTTAAATACAAATACACACACACATATACATCCCATACACATTTGGTAAAATAATTAACAAGTAGATAATTTTTTGAATTCAATAATTATTTTTTTGTATTCATTTAAAGCTGTGTTTTAGTATAGCTAATAGACTGTATTTAATAATTGCTGGTTAGAGAAGATTTGATTGTGTAATTTCATTTTAAGTTAACCACGAAACAGGAACGTGAGTTTCTTAGGAAAGTTAGAACCGCGGAGGAGTGGTCCAGTAGCAACGGCCCCAAATCTCTTGTCGTACTTTAGTTTGCATATTTTATTTTGTGACCACTGCTCTTAAAACGATGAAGGTAAACATTGTGAGGAAATCGGTATGTCCCAGAACCACATGTGACAATTATTGTACCAACTTGAAACGGGCCCTCGTGGTGGTCTATGGACAATCCCCTCTCACAAAAAGTAGAGTTGTATCCCATTAGGAGCTTACGTCTGCAACCATAAAACATTAGCAATTCTAAATTTAAATACACATACCATGTCTATTTGTAATATTCTGTAGAACGTTCCCAAAAACCTCAAATTCAAGTTTCTAGACAATAAACTTTAAGCAATAAAGCGCTTTATGATCTCTCTTCGTCTAATCTCAAATTATAGAAACATGTGTTTCATCAGCTTTAAGATTATTTGCACGTAAAGTGACGGGCTGTTTGTAAGTACTGTTCCGTAATTAGTATTACGATTTGAGTTTAATTAAGGGAGATATTGTAACCACAAATGTAGGTACGACGCGACGGCAGGCTGTTTTGATCATTAGGATAATGTGGGACCTAATATAAAAATCATTACATTCAACGGTCTGTAGGCTTAGTAGAACGCTGTATTAAAAAAAAAGAGTTGTACCTAATTTGGTAAGTGTACAATAATTGCTAGGTCTTCTAAACGTTCGGAGATGACCGGCAGCGCAGTGGTCACGTGCTGCCGTGCACACTTGCACAGCGAGGCTCAGGGGAGATCTCTATACAACATTATTTTTAGTATATGCGAAACCTGAATATAGTTTGTACAGAATAAGTAACTGAAACGATTCCAATAATTTTAACAACCATGTTATATTTTTTCCCAAAAATATTTAAAAAAGTTAAAAGTTGAATACCGAGCGAATTTAAATTAAATTATTGCGATAGGTATATCGCAATAATTTAGGTACCTACTGCACAAATTATTATTATCAATGAGCTCAAGACAAAGCTGGAGGCGCGCGCTGCGTGGTGACCGCGTTTTTGTGCGGGCAACTAGGTAACAGAACAAGCTTATAACTTTGTGATTTTTCATGATACAGTTTTGAAATTTTGTACATAGATTTTTTACATAAAACTAATGTTGTATAGTCGCCCCAGGGATGTGCCTTAACAGGCGTTGCACAGAGGGGGCTCCGGACAGGTATTTTAAGAGGAAACGGTGCCTTCTCTCGTGTGCGGATGGCGGTGGTTTTAGTGCGGCAAAAATCCCACATTCACCGGTCTTATCCCCAAAGACCGGTCGCCTTTTGAAGGTTTCCCCCCGAAAACAAAAAAAAAGGCCTTAAACGAACTTTCGTTGGTTGGAGTATACGTAACGGGGCACGGAGGAAAAAAGACTTAGATTTTTTTTTCGTAAATTGCTTATAGATGCAAGAGCGAGCGAAGTGAGCTCGGGACTTGGGGCACCCCTACGTTAGGTTAGGTTAGGCTACTTTGAACCCTGCAGACAGAAGTAGGAGCCCCGCGTAGCGGGTCTACGTCGACTTTTTCATAGTGCCCCGTTTCGTATTCACTGACCCTTTCGTTTGATACAGAAATTGATAGTGGTTATCACGGCACGTTCATTATAAGTAAGGATTATTTTCTCGATATCATTGGTCAGATGATAGTTTTAGTCATCAAAATTTACGTTAAAAAGTTACGTCTCGCGCGCTTGGTGGGAGCAGACGTGTTTCGCTTAGTATTGCAAAAATATTAAATTCTAGTACATCTACCACAATCAAAATTAATCCTTAAGATCAAAGTGTTAAAGTTGTTATCCTTCTGGTGGTACATCGCGCAGCGCCGCCGGTGAGCGCGCGGCACGCTCGCCTCAAGAGTAAAGAGAAAAAACTATTGGCATTGCACTCGCACCCGCGCGGTCTGGCAACGCAATGAGCCGACAGAAAACACCGCCTAGTGGCATGTTAACAAGCGGAAGCGAGGGCGGTAGCGGATCAGTACCGAACTTATCTACATTTGGTGACAATGAATACCAAACCAACATCTGTCAGAGAAAACGAAAAGAGCGCACCGAAGAAATAGACTACAAATCAGACTTTGCTAATTTTCGCACAGATATTATGAAGTTTCTGGAGGAATTTGGAAAAACTCAAAAAGAAAATCTGAACCTAATACGAGAAGAAATCTGTGAGATCAAACAGAAAATTAAATGGATAAAATCAAACACAGAAAACTTTAAACAACAATTTGATGAAATAAATACCGAAATTAAATCTATTAAATCCAACAACGCAATAACCGAAGACAAGCTTAAACGTATAGATAGTGAAATTAGCCAAATAAAAAACCAAACAAATATCGAGAATACATCCGATAAATCGCTGCTCTTACAACACGAAAACCTCATCCTAGAACTAAAGGATCGAAGTGAACGCGAAAAAAATATCATTATTGTGGGTATAACGGAAAAAAGTGACAAGAACTACAACGCACGACAAAAGTACGATTACGAAGAAATAAACAAAGTACTTACCACACTGTATGAGGACTGTCCGAAGCCAATTAAAACCACAAGATTGGGAAAATATATCACAAACATGAACCGGCCTATTAAAGTAAGTTTTACCAACACAGAAACACCTAAATACCTGTTCCAGACAAAAAGTAAACTACCCGAGAATATACAAATTTACTCAGACCTAACCCCCACTCAAAAGCAATATATACAATCTTTAAAAGAAGAACTTAAAAAACGTATAGAAGACGGAGAAAAAAACCTTATTATTAAATATCTAAAAGGAAAACCTACAATTACTTCTAACCAAAAAAACTTGAAGGAGGTTCACAACACAACGGAAAACACATAGATAAACTAAGCCATCAAATCATCAAAAAATATGAAGACATACCCTTACACCCATCATCACTCAGATTTTTTTATGCTAATTTACGGAGTATTCGCAAAACTGGTAAGCTCGATGAAATCAAATGTATTATTAGGGCGATACCAAAAACCACCCACTTATTAGTATTCACGGAGACCTGGATTGTTTCTGAAGCCGATGCAAAACTATATCAGTTGCCAAACTACAAGCATGTCTACAACTATAGGAAAACACGAAAAGGTGGAGGGGTATCAATTTATATACACGATTCAATAAAATATGACGTAACGGAAGAATTATGCGAAAATGAAAACCACTACTTGTGGGTACATATAAAAAAATTATCGCTAAACATCGGAGTGATTTACAAACCAGGTGATTCAAACAATAACGATTTCTTAACGACGTATTCCGCACAGTTGGAGCAGAGAAGAAGAGCAATTGTATTTGGTGACTTTAACATTGATCTCCTCAACGCGGACAATCACGTCACTAAATACCTAAACGAAATCAAGGGAAACGGATATCAAATACTGAATAAAATAAATAGCCTATACAGTACACGTGAAACCTCGACTACGAAATCTATACTGGATCATGTTTGCACAAACATAAATAACCACTCATTTAATTTCTCCATAATCGAATCATGCTTGTCTGACCATAAACAAATATATTTGGAAATAGGCAGTCTAAAACCACAAAAAAATAAAAAAATGCAATACAAAGCAATAAATTATGAAAAATTACACAGCGACGCACTAACAGATAATTACATAAATGAAGAAAATGATTACTATCACCTTGAGCAGTTTATCACAAAACATGTAAATAACAACAAAACCGACAAGACAAAAATTCTGAATCCACCTCAAAACGATTGGATAAACCGAACTATTACTGATTCAATAAACTTGCGTAACAACCTATGGCAACAGACAAAATCCTACCCAAAAGACGAAGACATACAGAAAACCTTTTCCAAACAACGAGACTCAGTTAAAAACCTGATCAAGACACACAAGAAAAAATACTATTACGATCTATTCTACAACAATAACAATCAACCGAAAAAGATGTGGGAACTTATTAATAACTTAGCACTAAATAAAATCAAAGAAAGCAGTGCTCCTCCGAAACTAATATCGAGCTCAGGACCTATAACTGAAGGTAACGCAATATGTAATTTATTCAACTCATTTTTCTCATCAATAGGCCAGGAATTAGCTAACGAAATACCCGTTATATATCACGCGAACGATGGCAACACTCTTATGTACGAACACAACCACTCACACGACGTAACTCTGAGCAAACTCACATCTTGCACTGAGGACGAAATTTCTAAAATAATTGTCGGTCTAGATAGTAATACAAGTACAGGGATAGATGGTATCAGTACCAAGGTGATAAAATGCCTCAAAAATATAATTGTTCCGAAATTAACGAACTGCATAAACGAATGTCTGATGCGCGGCATTTTTCCGAATACGCTTAAAATTGCAAAAGTTAGCCCTATTTTCAAATCAGGCAGTAGAACGGATCCAGGTAACTACAGACCAGTGTCGGTTTTACCGGTATTATCAAAAATTTTTGAGCGTGTTTTGTACTGCCGTCTAAACGCATACCTTCTCGAGAAACAGTTCCTAATCGACGAACAATACGGCTTTCGTTCGAAATCTAGCACTCTTACAGCTACCGTAGACTTGGTTACTAAAATCAAAACGCACATAGATCAAAAGGATGTTGTATTGGGGGTATTTATTGATTTAAAAAAAGCATTCGACACCGTATGCCACCCCAAACTTCTCCAGAAATTAAACAACATAGGAGTCACAGATAAAGCCCTAGAAATGTTTACATCTTATTTACAAAACAGACAACAAGTGGTTAAAATTGATAAATTCACTAGTTCCATAAAAAACGTACCATACGGCTGTCCTCAAGGCTCAATTCTAAGTCCGTTACTTTTCTTAATCTATATAAATAATATAAACCAAATAGGATTAAAGGGTCACCTAACTTTATACGCGGACGATACATGCCTCTTCTATTTCGATAAATCTATCCATACTATTATAACAAATGCTCAAAAAGATCTTGACATACTCGGTGAGTGGCTTAAATATAACTTACTTACAATAAATACGTCCAAAACAACATACATGGTTTTCACTGCAAAAAACAAACCATTACCAGACTTTCCGCCTCTTATTATAAACAATGACATAATAAAAAGATCGAGCCACGAAAAATATCTCGGTCTGAGGGTAGATGACAAACTCACATGGAAACTACACATCGAACATGTAAAATCAAAATTAACATCATTACTAGCATCATTACGCAAAATCTCAAATTGTATCCCTAGGAAAATACGTACTATTATTTATAACTCATTAATAAAATCACATCTCGAGTACCTGATTGAAATATGGGGATCTGCCGCAAAAACTATTCTAATGCCTTTACAACGAACCCAGAACAAAATTATAAAAACACTATACCATTATCACTATTTTACCCCAACTAAAACACTATTTGAAAAAACCAAATTATTAAATCTCAAACAACTATACACGTACGGTACCTGCATTCTAATAAAAAAAATCACCACAAATAGCGTACAATCAAAAATAAACCTACATAAAAAAACATTATCACACAACCTAAGAAATAAAAATAAATTACAACGAAGACAAGCCCGGACAAACTACGGTAAAAAAACCATATTATTCGAAGGAGCACAGCTGTTTAACGACCTACCAAATGACGTAAAAGATTGTGATAACATTAACAGATTTAAACTAAAACTGAGAAATTACGTTTATAAAATGTAGTCATACCGTATATTAAATGTTTAGCAATTACATACTTTACATACTTACTATTTTGTTTTGTATAACTTCATCAACACGCATCGGAGGCAAAATGTATTTATTTAGATATAAGCAATTACTTTGTATCTCATTATAAGTGAACTCATGTATTGTTCTTATGAGAATAAATTCTTTAAACCGAAAATTCTCCTCATGTCCCAATTTGTTTGGGACTATTAGTCGTATTAGTCGTCATCTAGGAATTTCTGATAATAATTATCAATATTTTTTCATGTTTTTTCAACGCTTTTTTTAAAAATAAGTATTTAAATATATAAAAGATGTGTGTAAAGATGAATATACGAAATATTGGTCATGTTTGATAAGTTTTATTTAGCACATGCCACAAGTGCATACAAAAGACATGGTGTGTCTCACGGCTCTTACGGCTGCGCCAAATAGGCTGAGTTCAGCAAAACCAGTAGCCGGACAACTAGTGCCTGACGCTGGTTTTCAACTGGGCCTGAGGTAGTGACGAGAACTTATTGAGGCTTTCGCGTGCTCACCGTCTCCGGACTCCATCACTCAATAAAAAAACTCAAAAAAAGGTCATGCTGGACATCCATCTGAGTTCTTAAAGGTCATTGATGTTTACGACCTTGCAGCTTTGGAGGACTTCTTCATATTTCATATAAATCCATAAACACTGCACCACTCTCGGTAACCTTTCCACCCCTGACCTTGAGTCGCTTCCTCGTCATGCGATACTTAAGTTTGCTCGATACGATACGATATCGATTACCATTTAACGAGGAACACGATAAGTTTCGACAATGTCGTCGGTACAGTCATGAGCACAAATATCTAAAGATGTGTGTGAAAATAAACTTACTAGCCGACTAAACATTGCACATTAGCTTGTACACAATGGCTACAAAATATTAGACCTGAGTATCATTTCATGAGCTACGCCGTTGGTCTCGGCTGCAATTTGTAGATCTTTGACTGTCGTTCCAGGTTGTCAGATGCTCAACAGACAAAACAAACAAACAAGACACAAAAACAAAACAAAAAAAAACAAACAAACAAAACAAAACACACAAAACTAAAACAACAAACAAAACTACAAACAAAACAAAAAAACAAAAACAAAAACAACACAAAAAACAAATACAAACAAACAAACAAAAACAAAAACACAAAAACAAAACACTAAACAAATACAAACAAACACAGACAAAACACAACAGACAAATAGTCTTACTGGTTCGGAAAGGAACCAAATTAAGTAGGCTATTTTGAAAAATGTTCTGAATTTAAATGGATTTGAACGGGCGATCGAATACGTGGATTTTGAGGGATGCAAGCCTTACCTTGATCCAAAATGGCGGCTGCTGGCGTCTTTCCTGCTTCGAAGCACACAACTTGATCACAGGAGCTCCTCATGGCACTAAATCTCTCGATCACACCCACGGGCTGTTCATCTTCGTTCTATTACAGTTTATGTTGGAATTTAGCGGTCCAGCACCAGTACAAGTCTGACACTCCCTTCCGCTCCGCCCAAGTGGGGGGAGCGGGGGGGTCATTTGATGATTTCCCATCCTAAAAAAAAAAACAACAACGTACAGCCACTCGTGGCGGGCATTAATTTTGGTCTGGTCAGCGTGCCTTTTGCGGTAGGGGGTAGGATGATCGTCCGTTCTGACACTAACGTCAAATGTAGGAACTAATGAGGGTAATTATTTATTAAAACCACAATTAGATGGCGTTACCACTTACCAAGGAGTATCTTATAACCCAGTAACTGGGTCAGATAGGAAGTCGCTCCTTATAAAATATTAGTATTCTGTTGTATCCAATCTGACTGAAAACTGACCGTAAGAAAATTGGTAGAATGGCTTGGCAGGCGATGACAGTAGACGTAAACCAATTTTAAAAGTATATAGATGTTAGTGCTCGTGACAGTACCTTGTGTTCATGGTTGACGGAACGGTTGTTATTACGATTATGATCGCTGGTTTCATATCTTTAGTGCCTACGATTATTTCGTGATATTTTTTTTATTTTTTAAGTGATCAGGCTATTCTGTGGTTCAAAACAGGGTACGTTTTGTCAATATCTATGTTATTATTTCATAGCTTAAATTGGTTAAGTCATAATATTATAGTACAGACGCCAGCATATCAAGCTACCCGAAACTGTCAAATTTTCCCAATCAAGCCAGGGTAGCCCGCGAAATTTAAATTTTCTTTCGTTTTTTTCAATTTTAAGGTCAGTGTCAGGTTGTGTGTTGATTAAGATAAGATTCCGTAGATAGACCGTAACAAATATGGCTTTACAGAGTTATAGTAATTAAACTCATCAATACAACCGATAACCGTAACCAATATAGTAATCTAAGTTCGTATAATACCATTGAATGACTTTTTTATGAAATAGTGATTAGATGGGATTTAATGAACTTAGAGGGTTGTATTGATGATTTTAATGATTATGTTTCTGAGTTTGAGAGTTTTGTTGGACGGATCTGTCCAGAAAGCAACTGATAACTGGTCGAAAAGTGTGGTATTTAATCGGCACGAAAAGAAAAAATTGCTTTCTTTAGTTATTCTTTTTATATAAGAAAAAAAGTAATTAAATAAGAAGATTACTTATTTACGTTATTATTTTTAAATAAGAAAAAAAAATTCATAAATAAATTACTTTTTATATTCTAATTGTTGACCTTTATCTATGTAAATAAACATCATACACGGTACGGTATTTTATATATCCTTGTAGCTAATCTTAGTATTAATTAAAATTATTTTCAGATATACACCTACCATTGCTTGTCTCTGCATCACCCAACGATTGACTGGTAGAAAATGCCTATGGCATTAAGCCCGCCTCTGTACTTTTGTGCTTGAAGTGTTAAATAAATAAATAATAAATAAATACAGAAATTATGCTGTTCTAACGTCTGATACGAGATAATTCATCTAATAATTACGATTACATTTACCTAAATATCTAGACGATTCCAGCGCAAATAGCGCTCATCAGTTTGAAGCCTACTCGTTATCTCATTCCGCCGACGTACTGAACAAAACAAATGCTACACGTTTGATACAATAGTACGGCCACAGTCTACCCTAGATCAGTTGCTCAGAGCAAGTGTTTTTAAAAACTTTGCTCACACTAGTAATTTCTCCTGTATCGTGGGTGCGTACACACACATTTAAACTCACATACACAAACAGTCAGACCTGGAAACAACTACCTTGACATCATACAAAGGTCCCATTAAAATAGATGAACAAATTTTAACACAGCGTCCAGTACGTCTAACCAAAGATATCCAAGCAAAAAAAACACCGATTAAAGTGATTTTATTTTGACCTAAAATTAAACCAGCTAATTAAACCAACATTTTTAGTGGATTTTCGTTAGCAGATTTTTTTTCTTGTAAGTATCTAATTCGTTTTTTTTTAACAAATTCCTTATTTTGATGGTCTGAATGTTTTTATAAGTTTATCCATCTATTTTAATGTATATTTGTTCTGCGTTCCGCGGGGATCGAATCCACGACACGCAGCGCAGTAGCAAATCGCGTAGCCACTGCGCCAACCGTGCCGTCTGACCTCAGTATATGACAGTGAGTTCCAGTGGTGGAACTATTTGCTAACCATTTTTCTCTGGGTTTACAAAATAGAGGTAAAGAGGACGAAACTCATGACCCTTAACAGCTTTATAGTTTGAAACATTCTATTTATAACAAAAAATAACAGACCAACAGGTGTACCGCATAGGAACCACTAGTTATGTTTGTGTCATAAATAGTGGGCTAGCCTATTCCCATCAACCGAGCATATGACTCCGGGCTGCTAAGAGAAATTCCTATTGGAAACAACAAATAACAAAACACACGTTCTTCATTTCTCAATTTAACATTCAGAGTTACACTCATGCATCGCGTGGAAAGCATTTCCGCAGTATTTATTCTATTTTCATATTATTATGCTTCGTTTGCCACATCCAACATTCGCTTCCATAAGCCTAGGCACCAACACTCCAATGTGAGTAAGTCATCTGTGGTAGGAAAATGTCACAATTTTCCTTGGTTCTATAGACCTTCTAGCATATTTTTAAGTCATACTGTTGAAAACTCCAGTTTGGGGACATGTCAAATTTTTCGCGTCTGTGTCGGGCTCCAGACTGGAGCCCTTGGTCTCTGCCTTGTTTTCTGACGTAAATTGCTTATGAAAACTGTATCTATCTTGCTCAAATTTGCACAGAGTCTAGGAGACAGAAAAATGTTTGGCCATTGCACTACTGGTCGTTCCAGTTACTCTGTGGCCAACCAACGCTATACTCAACTTACCTCCACAGTAATT
Organism: Noctua fimbriata; assembly: GCA_905163415.1. NCBI lineage: Eukaryota > Metazoa > Arthropoda > Insecta > Lepidoptera > Noctuidae > Noctua > Noctua fimbriata. The sequence continues at coordinate 17,595,858 of LR990927.1, read as the reverse complement.
TCCGCAGCTCATGAATGAGAGTGTACGGGGAGTCTTTGTCTATCATAGAGGTACTAACTTAGCGTAATGTCATCTTGTCCGAGATGAACTAATTTTACTTAACTTAGGAACTCTCTTAGAACAGACTAAGCTACGACTAAGTAACGAGATCATTCTTGTGACCACTTAGACAATTGAAGTCTACGTACTTTTATCTCTGGAGTTCTATTAGAAGTTGATTGTGTTAAAGAATTTGTGTGGTACATTACATCTAAAAAACCCGACAACTGAAAAATCACGCTCTAATTAAAATCGGGCTTTACAAGGTAAAATCGACTATTCTTATTGTTGAAATCGGCTATAATATACCCTTTGTTACCCGGGCCATAATAACGAATCGATTGACACCTTATTCATCAAAATCGGATGAATAGTTTAGGCACTACGGAGGAACATATGTAACTACAAACATACATACATACATAGCCTGCTAAAATCATAACCCTTCCTTTTGGCTTTGACGTAGTCGGGTAAAAAGGGTGGGAGCTATATGCCTGATCGTCATTGCCTTTGCAATGCGTAGTATTTAGGCTGTGTCAAATACTTTAAAAACGGTTCCTTTGAATAAATCACTGATATAAGTGTAATGGGTGTAAAAAGACGAAAGAAAGGCACTTGTTCTTGTTCTCGTCATTGCGATGTTTTTTTCGGCTAACTTATGCCCGCGGTATAGCAAACGTGGCGTTCGGTATACTATGTGTTAATCTAGGTCCATCCAATACCAATTGAAGAGGAAAATATCTGTGTGCTTTTTATCTAAATTCGTTTAGTAGTTTTTGCGAGAAACATTGACAAACAAACAGCCATCCATCCTCACAAACTTTCGAATTTATAATAGTTGTCTTCATCTATCGGTCGGCTTCCAGTCTAACCGGATGCAGCTGAATACCAGTATTTTATTTTTTATGGAGCGACTGCCTATCTGACTTCCACAACACAGTTAGTACTGGGTAATACGATACCCCTTGGTAAGACTGGTTATCAGACTTTTTGGTCTACTACCCTACCTAACGACTGTCAATGATCTACAAACTACACCCGGAACCAACGGCTTAACGTGCTTTCCGAGGCACGGAGGAAACTCGGTATGTAATTGGCGGTAACCCATCCATGAACCCACCTAGGCAAGCGCGGCTTAACCTTAAGATCGAACCGAGTGGCGGGTACAACTATTATAAAAGGAGTTCGTGGCTAAATAATATTTAGCCACGAGCTCCTTTTATAGTAGTTGTAAGATTCATAAATCTTTTTTATTTACGTAACGTTTACACTGCGTGCTAGTACCTCAGTTTAGAACACAGTTTTGTACTCGTATTTAGAACAAAATAAGTTTTCCTGCATAGAAATAAAGTTAACCCTTGAGTAGTGAATTAAAAAACAGTATTTCCTTCTTCAATTGGTATAATTCCATAGACATTAGTATTGATTTGATAGACTGATTGCTTAATGCTAGCTTGCGAGCAGTTTAGGATCGAACAACACATCAATTGCGTTTTTATGCTATATTTAAATATTTGTTATATACCGCATTATTAGTTTGTTTTTATTGATTTATTTTGATTTTTTTTATTTGGTTTTAATTTATTCAATTTGACTTAGTTTGATTGTATTGTATTTGGTTTTATTTGATTTTTATTTTGATTCTATGTTATTTTATCGGATATTATTTGTCCATGTCTTAGATTTCTATTAATTTATGTGTAGCAATGGGTGTTATTTACCTAAAATAAATGAACTTATTATTATTATCCATCTGGCCTTTTCCCAACTATTTTGTCGCGTCGCAAGTATAGCCCGAGGATATGGACATGGCAGAAACATCCTAAGTTTAAATCAACGTTTTACAAAGTCTGCCTAAACTGTCCAAACACAAAGTTTAGTGTATAATGATGACTTGAAAAACATTGTGAAAGTTAAACTATGCATGAACGAATCGATGAACACTGTTAATGGCCTCTCGGCTCACATTATAATACAATTCATAACAATTGATGACGGAAATGAATAGTCATTACCATATCAAATTGTACGCTTTCCTTGTGACATAGCCTTTATTATTGTTGAGTTCTTGAAAGCCGTGAAGTGTTTCTGTAGAAAACGATCAATTGAGAACGAATGTTTCTATGAAATAACGATATTCAGAGGTAGTGAATCAATTTTATAAATTTCTGTTGAAAGAACGCTGCTTGGAATTTATACTGAAGTTTTTAAATAAAAATAAACCTTGAAATAACTATGCATCACACTTGTCTTCCACGAACACATTTGTCTCGGAGCCTTGAGTTGTACCTGGTTGATGGTAATAGGCTCACCCCTATTACATGGAGATGTTTCGTGGGTAAGCAATGTCTTTTATACAAGGTGTAAACAGACCCCAACCAAGCATTCTGTACAACAAATTAAGTGAGTTACTTATGTATCACGGTTTTCGGTAGGACCAATGTAACGAACTTAAAACATTGTGCTGATGGATGCATGGAATAGTAAACGGGTCATGTAGGTGATTTAAAGTGAAAAAAAAAATAGTTTTAAGGTTATAACATTTACATATAACTTACCTTAAAACTAGTATTTTCTTTAAACTTGCGAAAAAGTTGGAACTCTGACCTCCAATATCTCCGTAACTAGAAGGTTCCCAGGTAGGGTCCAGTATGAAAAAATGATCGTAATGACGGGGAAAACAAGTGGATTCGGCTTCGTTAAGGGTCTTTTTACACCCTTTATTAGTCATTTATAGGTTCATAGAGCATCGTCGCTCTCTGTCTCTCTTTCACACTAATACATGTGTGTCGGTCTCTTTCTATAACTCGAAGTGCATAACCGTCCAGCTACTGCATGTAGTAACAAGCTTAACGAAGTTGTAAGTGAGTGCACGTCTGTCGCGAACTCGCGAGTTGCTTTCACGCATCATTACCTCACTTTGTGATGTTGTTGCACTAGTTTATGTATACAGCTTATGTTTTCCTCATTAATTTATTTATAGTCTACTGCCTCGATGGTCTAGTGATCGCAATTGTGACTGCTGAGCATGAGGTTCTGGGTTTGATTCCCGGGTCGGGTAAATTGGCAATAGTAAAGTAAGTAAAAGTGTGGAAGTCTCATGTAAAAGGGGCCGACCCTATTGCCATCAACCGGGCACAAATTTAGACTCCGTGGCTGCTGCTAAAACCCATCCATGTTCCTTCTTTGCCCTTTGTGTTCCAGGGCCGCGGTATCTCTTTCGAACAGTCTCGCAGCCCTGGCAGGCATCGGCCCGTGCGGACCCCTACGTGGTTGCTGACATCTCTTTGAGGCGCGCATGGAACACGAACTCGCCGTCGACACGGCCTGTCGTCATAAGACGGCCGGACGGCGAGCTAGCCCATAACTCGCCGTCCACAGGCCCGCGCCTACGGTGGCCGGGGGCCACCACGTGACCCCCGACGCCCAGGGCGTCTCCCGCGGCGGCTGGGACGTGAGGCTCTTTCCCTCTCACGTTCCGCCACCTCGTTCACTAGCATGACTGCTTCGCAGAAGGAGGTGACGGCTTCCCATTCCCTCTCGCTCCGGACCATGGCTTGAACCAGGGCCGGGCGCGAGAGGTCGCCGCCGCCGACTTAGCCCGACCTGTCATCGAACCCTGGACCTCAGGCTCAGCAGTCGCGCTTGCGACCACTAGACCCACGAGGCAATCCGTATTAAAGCGTATTAAGTCGTCCCGAGAGAAGTTTTACTATATGTGTTTCAAAGTATTTCCAAGTTTTGAAAAGTTTGTAGAAATGTTTTAGCTATTATAAAGTCGTTTGCATGTTAAAGGATAAACGATGAGGGAGCGTTATTATATGGGATTTCAATGCGGAAGTCATTTGAGCGAATTTTAGTTTAGTTAAAACAATTTTAACCTTACTTATTAGTAAAACCAAAACTATAGCTCGTGGTTAAATAATAACAGCCTCTCGGGTCGATGTTTAGGTTGGTCTGTGGATGGGTGACCACATTACATACCGAGTTTCCTCCGTGCCACAGAAAGCAAGTTTTAGCCGTTGATCTCGGCTGTCATTTGTAGATCTTTGACACTCGTTACAGGCAGTCAGTGGCCCGAAATTACAACGAACGTTAAGCCATTTGGTCCCGGTTGTTATTTGTAAATCTTTGACAGTCGATACAGTACCCCGAAAGTCTGACAACCAGTCTTACCAAGGGGTATTGTATTACTCAGTGCTAACTGGGTTGTGGAGGTCAGATAGGCAGTCGCTCCATGTAAAATACTGGTAATCAGCTGTATCCGGTTAGACTGGAAGCCGACCCCAACGTAATTGGGAAAATGCTAGGCAGATTATGAGTAGAGTGTAGTTATCATATCACCGAGAAACTATCACTGTCATGAAATCGCCACTGATGTTGACCGTGGCGATGGTGGTGTGACGATCTGATCTTTTTTGCGGGGCAAACGTGGCCAGACATCGCTCAACATAGAGAGGTTTGGAAGGAGAAAGGGGAGCCATATACCCAGCAGTGGGAAATTTGACAGGCTTACAAAAAAAAACACCATTCTTTTTAACATTGTTTTTTAATATTGATTATTCAATTTCAATTCAATTCAATTTATTTATCTCTATTTTATTCAAATGTTGATTTAACGTATTTTATTTTATAATGATGGTTTGCTTAATGACATTAACTTATTTTATTTTTAAATTTGATTACGGACTTTTTACATTGATTTTAATTTGACGAAAAATGGTTGTGTTAATTTAAGTTAAATTTTATTTTGTGTACAACTTAAATAAGATATTATTGTGTGGTGTGTATTATTTTCTCTGATTATTTTGATACTAACATTATTTTTAAGTGTACTTACTAACTCAAGTATGGATCGTTGTGTCTGATGCAAATAAAATAAATAAATTTAACAAACTCTTAGCACTCTCCAGTACCCAATTTGCAATATAAAACACATCCTCTTACTGCCTTACCCACCTCCCCGTCACATTACACCACGACAGTCGTTTGTGTCTGTTGTGAATACCCTTAGCGGGATTTTATGACTTTTAAGGGAGATAACCGAAGCCTCCCGTACATGTTAACGTGTCGCTTGTACGGAGTTCCGTGTGAATGTGCTATCATATGAGCAGCTGTTCGGATCTGAAAAGGGTATAGTGATGTGATGATGCTTCTGCTAATAGGTAATTATAAATCTAGTTCTTGTTGCAATGGCGACAGATGACGCCCTAGAAGGACATACACTGGATTGCAAAATGCCATTATTCAGTAAATGACTTTTTAAATGACACTGACTTATGATTGAATAGTTTAATGTATTGAATAATTTAATGTAATTTAATTAATATTGACATACCTAATGTTCTCATTCTCTCAATTTATCCCATTTTTATTTCAATTGTATCAAGTAGATTTTATTTTTGTACTATGCCGACTATTGTGTTTAACTATTAACCATTATTTAATTTAATTTTCAATGTATGTAGTTAAAAATTTCATGAATGTTTGCATGCCTGGTATAAGGTAGATTGTACAAGGCTCGCCCATCTTACTGTTATATCTCATTTTATGTACCTGCAATCTATGCAAATAAGTTTTACTTTACTTTACTTTACTGACCTTATTGGGGAGTGTTTTCAGAAAGAACAGGTGCGTAGTACTCGCAACCGGCGTGCGTGTATGACCAGATGTATGAACGTGGACGAGGCCAAAGGAGTATGTAAGGATCGTAGCTGGTGGCGCTCTGTAGTTTCTGCTTACCCTCATGGGAAAAAGGAAATGTTTGTATGTAAATCTTGTTCTTTGCATTTAGATCCTTCTAAAGTTTTAGTTCGCCTTCAGAATAAGTGCTTGGAGTTATAAAAGGAGATAATGTTGTAATTTTGCTAAATGATTTTAGTTGTAGCTGAGTAATTTACGAGTTATGAGGAAATTAAGGGAAAAACTAATGACATGTTAACACATTGACATAGTAAATCTATCCCATTCCAAATTCTGTTATATGGAAGAAAAGAAAGAAAGACAAAGAAATATTTGTCGTAGAGCCATGACCTGCGTACAAAATGAAAAAAAAAAAGACAACGTATTACAGATATTTATAAATACAACAGGACGGAACAAAAAAAGTTGGCAGCTTGCACGTCGTGACTGCGACAAGCAGGTTACAACTCAGCATGATGCTGTGCTTTTTTTATCTTTTGAATACTTTCAACATTCTTTTGCATGATATATATACATTTCAGTATTACTTTTTTCACCTTCATATCCTTCAATATAACGCTATGTTTAAACTAAAACAAATCAACATACCCTGAAAATAACTGCAAAGCCTTATGCCACCAAAAGTACCGCCGAGGACAAGCAGATTTATTGGTAGCCTAAACAAATACGTAGTGTTGACGCCTTCTTATTGAATGACTCGTAAAGTGGACACTTTTATGACCACACCGAAATACATACAAACACCCAGATTGGCACAGCATTGGGTATAGTACGACACAAGTTGAAGGTTCCATCAGAAAAATTCGAGAACAAGCAATTATTTAGTTTAATTTTAATACAGACGTTGACACAAATATGACAGTTTTATGACCCACTTGCCCTTTGATTCCTTCCGTTATTCCAATTTATTTGAGATCGGCACAGCATGTCTTCTTCTTCCACACTTCTCACTCGCCATCTCAGCAGTCACCTCCTTTCTAGCTATATCGTGGTTTCGCCCATGCATGACATGGAGGTCGGTAATTAAGTTAACCTTGGAAATGATTTTCCTGTGTGCCAAATATCATGAATTGTAGTGATGACGTACCTAATAGTAAGCGATTGATTATATATTAATTATGGCTGCTCTAGGTGAAAATCAGTAATTTAATAAAAAGGAAAATTGTTAAACTTATTAAACTGATTCCAATTTATACCGAGGAGCTAGTGGCTAAATAATAACAGCCATTCGGATCAATTCTCAGGTTAAGCCGCTCTTGCCTAGGTGGATGGATGACCACCCATTACATACGGAGTTTCCTTCGTGCCTCGGAAAATACGTTATACCGTTGGTCCCGGCTGTCATTTGCAGATCTTTGACAGTCATTACAGGTCAGTGGCCCGTAAGTCTGACAACCAGTCTTCCCAAGGGGTATCGTATTGCCCAGTACTAATTGCATTGTGGAGGTCAGATAGGCAGTCGCTCCGTGTTAAAAAAATGGTATTCAGCTGTGTCCGGTTAGACTGAAAGCCGACCCCTACATATTTGGGAAAAGGTCAGATGATGATGCTATCTATGCCACTTTTAAGAATTGATTATGACACAACAAATTGCCTCATAGACACAGGCCTCTACAATCATGTTCCCGTACTGCACATCGATGCAACCTCTAACGTGTGTCTTGTTGTAACAGCGGTTCATTTTCGGCTACAGTAATTTTATTATCCAGTGTACAAATACTCGTTGAATAGGGGTGTATATTGATTTGGAGTCGGGTTTAAATTGTACAGGCCGGGGATATTTTTGCAGGCTTTATTGGCCTGTATTAAATGGAGTGTACGTCTATATTGTTACACACTTTATTGCAGTGTTTTGAAAATAAACGACTTTGTTCCTTTAACGGATCATATGTTGTAATAGGAGGCGAGCTTATTGCCGTCAACTGGGAGCAAGTTAAAATATTAGAATTTATTATTATAGCTAACTTATATTGTCCCACTGCTGGGCAAAGGCCTCCCTCCATTCCTTCCACCCGTCACAATTCTGTGCTACTTCTTTCAAATTCTCAAGAAAGGCGTCCAGTTCGTCCCGCCATCTTCTTCGTGGTCTGCCGCGACCCCGTGTTACTGTTTTAGGGCACAAATCCTGATCTTTAAGCTTTAAGCTGAATTCTAGACTGCTGCTAGGAAATTCAAATTCAAATTCATTTATTGCATATATATTTGTAAATATGGGTAGTTATACAGGAGGAGCTCGTGGCTAAATAATAACAGCCGCTCGGGCCGATCTTTAGGTTAAGCCGTGCTTGCCTAGGTTGATCTGTGGATGGGTGACCGCCCATTACATACCGAGTTTCCTCCGTGCCTCGGAAAGCACGTTAAGCCGTTGGTCCCGGCTGTCATTTGTAGATCTTTGACAGTCGTTAGGTAGTCAGAGGCCCAAAAAGTCTGACAACCAGTCTTAGCAAGGGGTATCGTATTACCCAGTATTAACTGGGTTGTGGAGGTCAGATAGGCAGTCGCTCCATGTAAAAAACTGGTATTCAGCTGCATCCGGTTAGACTGGAAGCTGACCCCAATATAGTTGGGAAAAGGCTAGGCAGATGATGATGGGTAGTTATACAGGTGGGTTTTGAAGAACAGGAAAGTTGTTAGTGTCATCATATTCTGCATTACGCATGCAACATTTAGTTCGGAACGTGGTTAGTCACTAAATTAAAAAATTAAATTAAAAAAAAAAACAAAAGAAAGAGAGAGAGTAAGAGAGAGAGTGAGAGTGAGTTTTTTTAGTTCCTCATGGATAAACCCAATAACACTTTGCCCGAGCTGGAAATCGAACCCCATCTACAGCAGTAGTGCTTGCGATCGCTTCACCAACGAGGTACTCCCTCCTACATAGGACTTAAACATAACTATCGACACGTGAGAGTATTACATATACACACCTCTGCCTAACCTTTCGGACAGAGAAATACAGGCTTGTTATGTATTATATTACTTCACTATTAAACCAAGAAAGTAAACAGTAAGTTTATTCTTGTATCTTGAAGAAGTACAGCTTGTCCAAAATAAGAGAACATACATCTTTTTATTTCCAATATAATTTATTCACTTGTTGCACAAGAATTTTTACTCTATCTCTCCGTTCACACTCTCACGCAACCTCAAATCAATGATCCATAACACACGATACGTTCTATCAAAAACGGTTCAGTGATTTCTGAGAATAAACGTCCCAACTCGGTCGTCACACGATTTTTTCTAAGGGGCTAAAAGAAGCAATGGGATGTGGAACTAAAGGCAGTCTTAAAAGCTTAGTTATAAATATTGCAAAACAATAAATAATTTATTAGTATTATTAGTCATGTTTTCAAATGAATAACTATGATTTCGATAAGTTAAAAAATAAAAAGCTCTCGGGTAGTTCACAAAAGATTTTCTGAAGCGTCTCGCTACGCCACGCTACGCGCCGAGCTACGGCGTAGCTCTGTGCTACGACGGTAGCCATGTTCGTTCACGCAGACTAATGTTATTTAAGTTCATCTTTATTTGTTATTTAGGCCCATAACAAAAAAACTTTGAAGCACCTTCGATAATATTATACGCTTATAATATCATACTGTATAGTAATAGGTACTTAAATTTAACGTCATACATCTAAAACATAACATAACACCACGCCTGTAATCCCCGAAGGGTTAGGACGTTTCACCAGTTATGTTCAAGTCCCATATAATAGGGGGCGAGCCCATTACCATCAACTGGGCACAAATTCAGACTCCGTGGCTGCTACTGAGAAATTTCTGATGTAAAATTCCAATATCACTTTGCTCGACCCGGGAATCGAACCCAGGACCTCGCGCTCAGCAGTCGCGCTTGCGACCGCTAAACCAACGGAGGCAGTCAATATTATGACGACTTTCAAAATAATTGACATAAATAAATGAACTCCCAACTTATACTAGGCCCATTACCTAAGTTCAAAATACCTCTAGTGGTTAATTGAGTGTACAGGGAGACTTTTAGGTCTAAACTTCGGTTTAAAGTTCTGTTTAAACGGCGGTAAAGTTCCGAGCTGTGGTTTCTGTGTGGTGTACGTAAGGATTAGTTTTGATTGAACGTTGGGCCTTTGGTTCAGGGGATTATGATACGGATTTAACGGAGTTTAGACGTGGTCAGTTTTTGTAGGATTTATTGGTCGGTGACTACAAAAGATAGAATCATAGACGATTAAAGCAGAGTTTTGGATGACCTCATCATCATCATCATTTCAGCCGAAAGACGTCCACTGCTGGACATAGGCCTCCCCAAGGGGGGGTTTTGCCATAATCGCCACGCTTGGCAGGCGGGTTGGCGATCGCAGTATGTTTGTTATAAAAAATCACAAAGAACGCTGCTGCCCATTCACTGGTAAGTCCCTTAGTCGCCTCTTACGACACCCACGGGAAGATATGGGATGGTGCTATTCTTTACGTCCGGACACCATACAGAACCACCTACCACCCTTGGATGACCTATGTGAATGGATTAATACAAAGACGGTGTGTACATAAAATATTTTTTTTTGTGAAATAGCTGGTATAAAGGTTGACAAGACCCTTAACGAAGCCGAAAGGCATTTGTTCTCCCCGTCATTGCCATCACTTTTTTGTTCTGGACCATACCTGGGAACCTTCTAGTTACGGAGATATTAAGGGTCAACGTTCCATATTTTTCACAAGTATTTTTTTCAAAATTTTTTTTTTTTGTTGTAAATTTACTTTAATACCTCCACGAACGCCGTACTATTCAATGCATCCATCAGCACAATGTTTTGAGTGCGTTACATTGAGTCCTACCGTGATTTTTCACCCCAAAAAAAAAAGTAGTTACCCAGCAATAATTTTTGCGGAATGTTACTTAGTTTGATGTACAGAATACTTTGTTGACGGCTTCGTGAAGGATCCGTTTACACCCTGTTTTAAATCATGATTAAAACGGACTGCAGTCATAGAGCTAAGCTACGTTAGTTTAGCTTATTTCGTTTGATTGAGGTAATTTTCATTTTGCGCTGCACGCTAGTTTTAAAAATCACTTCAGCTATGCGAGCGACTTTCCAGCATAAAAAGCTTCCAATATTCCGCTAACAAAAAAATACTAAATTAAGATTCGGAACTCGTCTCTTAACTCAAGAGCCCAATCTTAAGTACCTTTCCAAGAAAACGTGAGGAATATTGATGAACTGCCCAATTTGCTAATACTTACAAAAATATATATTTTATGTAACAAATAAATATTCTAGCGATAAGACCGTTGTACCCATAAAATTAGCAATTTATGCTGTATATAACATTGCTATTTAACAATTATTGTGTACCATCAAGTATATTCTATCCATCTAGTACATTCTATCAATCTATTCTAGTTGCACTGAGCTCCAAAAGTGAGTCAACCAGTCTTATCAAAGCGTGTCCTAATACCCGGTTATCGTTCGTGGAGTTCAGACAAGCAGTCGTTCTGTATAAAATACTGACTAAACGCATAAAAAAATACTACTACTGCTACATGCAGTTAGACTGGAAGCCAACCCCAATTAAATCGTAGCGTAAGAAAATGATGAGTCTGATGATGTTCTCTTCTTTATCCTGTGGCCAGTACCTAACCTAGTGTCAAAGTTTTTATGCCGCCCATGGGCTTCTGACTTGGCTATGTATAGCCAAGCAAGCGTGCCTAAGAGATATTTCTCGTCGACATGTATGTCGACGAGAAATATCTCTTAGGCACGCTGGTTTCCTCACGATGTTTTCCTTCACCGAAGCAAGTGATAATTATAGAATACGCACATGAATCCGAAAAATCAGAGGTGCCTGTCTTGGGTTCGAACTCGAGACCTTTGACTTGGCAGTCCGACGGTCACACCACTAGGCTATCACTGCTTACACCTGCCTTTTCTGATTGACTATGAGGGTCACTGAAGCCGAGTTGAAACAATCAGAGTATCCTCATACCTCATACATAACCCATACCAACCCATCCGAGTGCGCTCGCATTATGGGTTGCCATAATACAAGTTGCGTCCGAGTAGTTATCCGAGTCCGCTAGGTCCGAACATACTCTGATCGTGTCTACGCGGCTTTAGCTCTATTTATTTTACTACATATATCCGTTCCATATGGGTTGTCCACGAAGTTTTACCGATTGACAGTCTCTTTCAAAGTTCTTACCAAAATACTCAAATTCAATAACGAAACAACGAACTCCGACCTCCACATAAAGTCTACTGTCCTTAAATTAAATTACATATTCAATAGGTATCACCTTAAACTGAATTTGTTTGCCCATCCATATATTACGCTACCTCTATCGATGTTTGCCGACGGCTGATTTTTAGACCGCCCGCTTCGACCCGAGCAAATTTGTTTACACCGTCCGAAGGTGCCTATGTCAATAGGTATATCGTGTTCTAGAAATAGGCTTACTTTACTTTGTATGTTGGTGGTTTAGTTTTGGTGAAAATTTGTAAAATCGATCTGATTTGGGAACAAAACTAATTTTGAAAAAACTGGGCAAGTGCGAAGCGGACTCGCGTATGAAGGGTTTCATATTGTCGTAGCAGGGAAGCCTTCTTTAATTTTTAATTTATTTTTATTATTTGTTGTTATAACGGCAACAAAAATACACATTTTGTGAAAATTTCAACTGTCTACCTATTACGGGGCATGAGATACAGCCCGCTGACAGATAGACGGACGACGGACGGACGGACAGCGGTGGCTTAGTAATAGGGTCCCGTTAGTTACCCTTCGGGTACCAAACCCTAAAATCTAGTATTTCGATCGTAGCAGGTTAGCTATAGTTTCTGCCTAACCCCTAGGGAAAAATCGTACGTACTATTTGGTGGATTTTATTATGCTCAAGAACTAAACTACCCTTTTTTGTAATTCCAAAAGCGACAGCAATCGTAATCCGCAGCGGCAGAGCTGCCCAATCGTAATCACATACAGCAGCGACATTACTGGTTACTATATAACTGAACGAAAACGGCAACAGGCAGTCATGTTACCACAAATGGAAGGGTTTTCATCTAGGAGTAACATAGAAACCATACGAGCTGTTAGAGAGCAGCAGAGGTGGCAATAGGCTCGCCCCCTATTACATGGGACTTAAACATAACTGGCGAAATGTGGGTGTACTATTAGGTACACCTCTGCCTAACCCTTCGGGGATTACGGGCGTGATGTTATGTTTGTTAGTACCTATCCTAAAATATAGGAAGCTTACGAAACAATCCTGCTAAACTAAAACGCTGAACGGAGAATAAGTGTGGCTTTAGGAGGCTTTAAAACTTTCTGTCTTTATTCGAGGTCACGGTCAGTTCTCAGACGTGGGAGTTCTCAGAAGCGGGTTCAACACTAAAGCCAGGGTTGAGCTCCGTTTGGATTATACATATACTGGAATCTTTACATGTGTCCGGGGCCTTGTTTTTTTCAGTCTAAAACGTAGTCCGAAAATCGTTGATAATGATGACATGATTATTATTTGTGCATTAAAAAAGTTCCTATTAGGTTTTGACTAGTTTAAAGAATTGTTTATAATGAGGGTCATCATTCTCTTGCCCTTGTCCTATTAATTTGTGGTCGGTGCAGCATGTCTTCTTCTTCCATACTTCTCTATTACTCGTCATCTCATTAAGCATCAAGCAAGAAAGGAGGTGTCCTCTTTTCTTGCCATATCATTCTTTACACACTCCATCCATCGTTTCTTTGGTCTTCCTCTACTCATATACCCATCCACATTCATTCTCAAAACTTTCCTCACAAAATTAAGTTATCCATACTTACATTTTTCTGATCTGTGCCCCATCACTCACATGATTGCCTATTCTATTAGCTTTATAAGTAAGAGGAAACGTCAATAGTTTGTTCTTAAAATCATCTGCAACTTCGGTTGGTTTTTGTAATTTAAACTAAAATTTGTTTTACTTTCCTTTATTGATATTTTTACAAATCATTTATATTTTTAAATATTCTGTTGAAAAAAACAATTTAAAAAACATTTTAAAATATAAAAAAATTGTAGCCCACCGGTACCGGGAACAGGGTCCAAGCTACCGACGGTCATGTTTCCAGAGAGGGGAACCTCCTAACAATATAAGCCGTGTCCAGGAGTACCGCTTTCTGAATCTAGCCCTTGATCCAGCTGCCTAACTAGAGCCTCCTCAGGTATTGGTCGAGACTCTTGGCAATTAAGCCATAGGCTGATACAACTATCGGCACAATGATCGCTGAGTCCACACCCCACATGTCGACAACCTCGCGAGCCAAGTCAAGATACTTGATTTGCTTATCTTTCTCGGCTTTCACGAGGTTCTCATCATGCGGGATCGATATGTTAACAATCATTGCGCGCCGCTCTGATCGATCCACCACCACTATATCAGGCTTATTGGCTACAATAGTCCTATCAGTAATGATGGATCGATCCCAGTACAATGTGATACTGCTAGTTTCGAAAACTGGGTCGGGCACATACTTATAGTACGGCACTTCCGATTCCACAAGGTTGTATTTTAGAGCAAGTTGCTGATGGATAATCCTGGCTACAAGGTTGTGTCTATGCAAGTACTCTCCGTTAGCCAGACGAGAACACCCGGAGATAATGTGACGGATTCATTGGCCTGACGGTGGCCTGCCCGACATATGTCAACCGTACCGTCCTTCACAATAAATCTTCGGTAGTTATTCATCATTATAACTTCATCCATAATTGCACAGACAAAACCTTCGGTTTCTCCGAAGAGATCCCCGGAACGTAGCCAGGCTACGGACGCTGACAGGTCTACATCGGGTCCATGCAGGGCCCGGAAAAAGCGTCCGTGAAGCTCCTTACTCTGCCATACCTCCATGCGGTCGTTAGTGTCAAGCACTACAGGTTTGCGCCAGTTCGCTTTAGCCAAGGAGAGCGGAGTGAAGGCCTTCTCCACCGCGACCACATTTCGATGCATCCCCACCTTGGTTTCAAGGAAATACTCACACTGCATATCTCGCGATTGTGGAGAGTCTTAGAGTTTAAAAAGCCTCGACCTCCACACCTCCACGGGATATACAGTCTCATAACAGAAGTACGCGGGTGATGCATTCGATATGCCGTCAACAATGTACGGACCCTCCTATCCAGAGCGTCTAGTTCTGTTTGAGTCCATTTGAGTATGCCGAAAGAGTACATCAAAACCGGCATGACCTTAACCTTATTTCCGCCTGATAAAAGACTATTAAATACTTTTTTCAGGCGGCCTAAGAAGCGCTCCTTCAACGATTGCTTCATGTCAGCAACATTGATGCCCAGCGCTTCCGACATACCCAATTACCTATAGGTTTCGGTTGCTGAGAGGGATCTAAGATTTATGGAATCCGAGAGCTGGGTTCCCACAGATTCCACAATCTCCCCTCGCTTTACATGCATGACCGCACATTTGTCCTCACCAAATTCCATTCTGATGGCGCTATTGAAAGTTTCAGTCACCTTCAGTTGCACCATCAGTTGCAAATCGTTGAGAGCAAAGAGTCTCAGGTCATCCATGTAAAGGAGGTGAGATATAACTTGACCACCTCTCCTCAACCGAAAGCCTAGACCTGAATCCTCCAGCAGCATGCTAAGAGGATTCAAGGCTAAACAGAACCAAAGTGGACTCAAACTATCGCCCTGAAATATACCTCGCTCTATCCTTACCGGCTCGCTATTCCTCTGGATAGCGAAGGACTGTACTCCATTGCCCCATACATGACATCAGGAAGGTGCGCAGAGTTGCATCAACTTTATACAACTCTAACATCCTCATGAGCCATGTATGTGGCACCGAGTCATAGGCCTTCTTATAGTCTATCCAACAAGTTGACAGATCCCTTAGAGAACGGCGAACCTGTTGACTAATGGCCATATCAATGAGAAGTAGCTCCTTAGTACCGCGGGACCCGTTCCTACATCCATTTTGAGAAGTGGACATGACAGAATCGTCATCAATGTGTTTGTTAATTTTAGCTCACAAAATGGATGTAAGAACTTTATAGACCCTCGGAAGACAGGTAATCGGTCAATAATTTTACTTTTATTATTAATGGGCGCAAGGGGGACTGCTGCTGAGCATGAGATCCTGGCTTCTATTTCCAGCTCGGGCAAAGTGTGATTGGGTTTTTCCACCGTGAATTTCTCAGTAGCAGCCAAGGACAATGGATTTGTGCTCGGTAGATGGCAATAGGCCCCGTAATGTTATGACGTTGTGATTTTTTTTAAATTTTGGACATGTTCCATAATACAGCCCACCTGTTGTGTGTTCTTTAAATTTTTCAACCCTGACAACTTTAAAAACGTCTGAATTATTCTCCCTCACCTACAATTTGTATCATTACCCAATGTGCACTGAATTGAAAACTGACAAAAACACCCCTTTGTCAAATCGCCCTAATAAAGGTCGCGAACACGGACTGAAAATAAAGTACGGTACAAAATTCCGCTGATCATTAAAGTGTTAAAAAGAGGCGATTAGAACGTTGACTGTGGGTGTACGACTATAATGATAGGAGTACATCCCGTGGGTGTCAAAAGAAATGAGGTCAACTTAAAAAACAACTCATAATAACAAATAATTATGTTGTTATTGTATCGTATGCGTTCCAAGATACAAATCTGACGGTAATAAGCACTCCGAAAACATCAATATGTTGGATGTCTAAATGTTTGTCATGTAGGAATCGGAACCAATCGAAATTCAAACGGTCACTTTTTCTTCTACTGTGCCGATTTAGCTGATTTGCGAAGACCACTACAGCCTATCTGTAACAGTTCACCATTCCAGCAGAACGGAATGATGAAATGTGGACGGATACACATATTATCTACGTACATAGATAACAAATATCATCATCTCTGCCTAGCCATTTCCCAACTATGTTGGGGTTGGGTTCCAGTTTAACCGGATGCAGTTGAATACCAGTCTTTTACATGGACCGACTTCCTTTCTGATCTCCTCAACCCAGTTACTGGGTAATACGATACCCCTTGGTAAGACTAGATGTCAGACTTTAGGGTCACTGTAACAACTCGCAAAAATCTACAAATTAGAGCCGCGAAAAACAGCTTAACGTGCTTTCCGAAGCATGGTATGTAATGTATGGTTAAAGATCTCAGAACCGACCTTGGCAAGCGTGGCTTTACCTTGAAGGTCGACTCTTGCGGCTGTTATTATATAGCCACAAGGTCCTCTGCAATATCGCATCATATTATCAATATTTTATCGACATTACCTATGCATTTCTGTTGCAGGAACAGTTTCTGAAACAGAAAACAGCACCCACGTCATGCCAGTCTCAGGGAAAATTCAATTTCACTATCGTGCACAAGTTTGCACTTGTTCTTGAATACTTGTGAGTCAATAACTTTAACAAGTTTTGTGCGCATCGACCGTCCTTCTTGTTAAACTTGAAAGTCGAAGTATAATACTTATGTAGGACAAGTTCGCTAGTGTGTACCGCGAATGGTACACCTAAGACCCTACTGTTTTGAAGGAATGTTCAGAGAAATACTGGTTTCGGTATTGACAGTTTATTTTACTCACATACACTGTTACACGATAACTTAGAACAATAGGACATATGCGTGTGGCCGGCTAGCGAGTACCGGAGCGACTAATGACGCTACCGAGTTACGTATGAAATGTCTGAGTCAACATATTACAATGTAGTGTCGCCTCTAACCCTACATCACACCCCTCCTAAAATTTGGTTCAAAAAAAAATTTTTACAATCCAAATTTTAAAACAGAATTTACGTATCAAAACAACCAAGTGCTACTCTACTAGTTGCAAGTACAAAATGCAATTCAACAAAAGTACGAATACATTATCAAGGCTGTAATACAATATGCTGTATGTTATGTCTATGACTAACGGTGTGACGACAACTTGAGTACAATTTGTGTGATCTACTTACAATATAATGTTGCTTGGCACTACGTGGTTTAGTTGTTACAAGGCTGTGGGTCTTTGGTTCGATTTCTGTTACATTTTTCATATACATGAGTTATGTTACACTATATTGTGTTTACAGTAATTATGGATATGTTAATATGAATAAGATAACAACTTGTTTCAAAATACATGTTTGTAATTTTATCTAAATAATGATATTAGTTACAGTGAAATTGTGTTATTTTATTAATTAATCGTCGGTCAAAACTCATTCTGATGTTACCTTAACCTACGAAATAAAGTTTAAAATATCATTTATGAAAAGATCACCTTAGTTGATGAAGAGTGTGGTTCACTCTTTGAGACAGGCGTTGGATTTTTGGGTACCACCACGACGTCCTGCAGCTGTGCCCGTATCCACTTCCGACCATATCTGCAGCAGCGTTGACAACAGAGACAAAATATTATTAAAATTACACATACGATTGCTGCTCCACTGATGTATTTATGTTGGTCTATTATTGTAGCCAGCTCGTCGATCCTTTGGTTCGTGCCTGACTGTGCTATGACAATCTCCTCGTTCTTGGTGTTATACTGGCCCATGTCGAATATGATTGTAAGGGTAACTGCTGCTTCAATCGTCTGTCTCGTAGTGACTAATAAAAATTACGACTTACTTTGAATTGAGAATTTGCCCTACTTAAAACGTACTGGCGTTTTGACGATGCGGCCGCTGCGTGTTTGTCTTTTTACGTGGTCATCATTGTTGGCCTGTACGCGTGTTGGACTTGGTACCGCAAATGAATCAGTTGCGTCATCTAGCAAATAAGCAGGTTTGATCCTATCTATAGACACAGTCGCTTGTCGATTAGGGTACTGTATGTCGAAAAACTTAACACCTCGCTTAACTACTTTAAACGGGCCGTCGTACGGGGTCTTAAGCGGTTTTCGAACAGAGTCATCCCTGACAAACACATGACTGCATGTCTGCAGATCTGGAAACGTAAACCATTTGCGATTTGCGCGATGCGAATTTGAAATTGGTTTCAAATGTAATATTGAAGAACGAATATCTTTTAGTAATTCATTTGCGTCACCAAAACTTAGGTTATAGGTATCGAAAAATTCTCCTGGTAAACGTAGAGTTTTCCCGAAAGTATACTCAGCTGGACTTACGCCGTTTTCACTGCGTCCTGCTGCACGCAAACCTAACATGACAGTTGGCAACTCGTTTACCCATGTGCTGGTGTCTAAACGGGCTGTCAATGCTGCCTTCAACGAGCGATGCCAGCGTTCAATAAGGCCGTTTGCCTGTGGATGGTAACTGGTAGTGCGAATTTTCTTTACGCCCAAATACCTTAGTAGCTCGGTGAAAAGTTGGCTTTCGAATTGTCGACCTTGATCTGACGTTAGCCTGACTGGACAACCATAACGCGTGATCCAACCGTCGTAAATCACCTTTGCCACTGTTGCCGCCGTGATGTCACGTATGGGAAACGCCTCTGGCCATCGGGTTCCTCGATCTATTAACGTAACGCAATACCTGAAACCATCTTCAGATGTTGCGAGGGGACCGATGATATCAACTTGCACGTGCTCGAAACGGTCTGCTTTCTGGAATTCCTCGTAGCTTGAGATGTTGTGTCTACTTACCTTACTCTTTTGACACGGGATACACGTTTTCGCCCATTTACCTACGTCTACGTTCATACTAGGCCAAAAAAACCTATCTGAAATCATTTTGCGCGTTGCCTTGATGCCTGGATGGCTGATGTTATGCAACATATCAAATATCATTCGCCTAAAATTTTTGGGTACGTAAGGTCTGGCTTTATTAGTTGAGATTTCGCAATAAATATTAGAGTTGCAAAACGGGAACTTAACACTTATTATTTTAATTTTATTCTTCCCATTGTCTCTTGACTGTTGGTATTGCTTGATTGTGTCATCGTTACTTTGCGCTTCGGCAAATTGTTCGTAGTCAAGACCTGTAGGGCAGGAAATAGTCGCGACGCGTGATAGCGTGTCTGCCACAACATTGTTTTCGCCGCTGACATGCCTTATATCGGTAGTGAACTCACTGATAAACAGCAATTGGCGAGTCCTACGAGGTGTTTCAGAATCGGTACTGAGCTTTGTAAACGCATGTACCAATGGTCTGTGATCGGTGTAGACAATTAATGGCCTGCCTTCGAACAATTTACGAAAATGCTTTATTGACATGTAGATGGCGAGCAACTCGCGATCATACGTACTGTAACGTTGCTGTGTTTCGGACAAACGTTTTGAGAAATAACCCAGGGGTTTCCACATACCTTTGTCTAGTTGTTGAAGTACTCCCCCCACACAGGTATCACTTGCGTCCGTGTTGAGCGCAAGCGTCGTGTCCGCACACGGGTACGACAACGTGACCGCATTCTCGAGCTGCGACTTACATTCTCGAAACGCTGACTCTGCATCCGGTGACCAAAGAACGGGTGTTTTGTCGTTCTTTTTTGCGTTGTGTAAATACTTAGAAAGAATGGCTTGGCTTTTTACAGCATGAGGAATATGTTTACGATAAAAATTTACCATGCCTAAAAATCGCCGAAGTTCGTTGACGGTTTTAGGCTTAGGATAATCGCTGATCGCCTTTACTTTGTCATCCAATGGTCGAATTCCTTCTGCCGACACGCGAAATCCAACGAAATCGAGTTCTGATACACCAAAACTGCATTTCGCTAATTTGATAGTTAAGCCGTACCTGTTAAGTCGTTCGAAAAGGAGCTTAAGGTGTTCCTCGTGCTCTTCCTCGGTATCGCTCGCGATGATAATATCATCTATATAACAGAAAAGAAAATTCAAACCCTCCAGAACGGTATGATGCATGAACCTTTGGAAGGACTGTGCTGCATTTTTGAGACCGAAGGTCATCCTGGCGAATTCGAATAATCCGAATGGCGTAATAATTGCTGTTTTTTCAATGTCCGCTGGATGTACAGGTATGAAATGGTATGCCCGATTGACGTCAACACTGGAAAATACTTTCTTACCTGCGAGGAAGTAGGTGAAGTCGTGTAGGCGGGGAATCGGATATCTGTCTGGTTTGGTGATGGCGTTTAACTGCCTGTAGTCACCGCAGGGACGTATATCCCCGTCCTTCTTCGGCACAACATGTAACGCGCTGGCCCAAGGACTCTTGGATGGCCTACAGATTCCTGCCTCTATCATTTTCTGAAATTCGGCCTTTACCTTTTTGAAACGGTCTGGCGGTAGCGGTCTTGCTCTAGCATGGACAGGCGGACCACTGGTCTCGATGTGATGAACTGTCGAATGCTGAGGAGGGTCCTTAAAGGAGGTCGGTCTAGTAAGATCTGGGAAAGAATTTAACAAGTCGAAATACGGATGACTTTCACAAATGGTTTTGACTGACGATTCACAAATTTCGATACTTCCTACTACTTTTAAATCCGTCAAAGTGTCGATTAACTTTTTTGTTCTTAAGTCGACTGACAATCCATAATGGCTTAAAAAATCTGCTCCTAAGATGGGTTGTTTGACATTAGCAACAATGAAAGTCCATTTATAATCACGCCTCAACCTAAGATCGACTGACAAGGCATGAGTACCGTACGTTTCGATTTTGGTGCCATTGGCCGCAAATAAAGCAAAATCTTCCTGCAAATACTTATTTTTACACTTAACTACAGCGAAAGGAAGTACAGAAACATTCGCACCAGTGTCTATTAGAAAATTTAAGTTATTATTCCTATCAAATATGCATAATCGACGGTTAACGATACCTCCGATGCAAGATTCCGTCGTCGTCTGCACGGTCGTTAGTTTTCCGGGTATTTGCCTTTCCAGGTGCACGGTGTTCGGCATTTTACCGCCTTAACGCCGAAACGCTTATGGTAGAAACATAGCCCTGGCTGTCGGGATCGGGATCGCTTCCGACTAGTGCTACGCCCACGCGATCCTGGCGGCGCGCGGTTGACGCGGCTTTGTTGCCGGCCATCTCGCTCGAAACCTCTGGACTTCCGCAGCTCCGCGACCTCGACACTGAGCTTGGACACCTGTTCTGCCAAGGAATCAGCACCTCCGGAAACCGACGCCACCACACTTGGCCTGCTGGTCTCTTGGATCTTGTCAGCCACGGCTGCCAACTTTTCCGGATCCGTGATCGCTGTCGCTGCCAGGACCGTTCTGACGGTCGATGGTAGATGGTTTTGCCACATCAGTAGCAAAGTTTCCGACGTCACTCTCTTTCCCGCAAGGGTCTGCATGCGGCGAAGAAGTTGAGACGGCTTCTGGTCACCGAGTTGCATGTCTCCGATCAGCTTCTGTATCCGTTGGTTTTCTGACTCCTCGTAAACGTGTAGGAGACGCTGTTTGAGCGCCTCGTATTTGTCCTCCGCCGGTGGGTTGGTCAAGATATCTGCGACCTGTACGACCACCTGCTTGCCGAGTTTCGCGACGAGTAGTTGGAACTTCGAGTTGTCGCTGGCCTTTTGAGGAGCCACGGCAGACTCGAATTGCACGAACCACAGGCTTGGCTGGTCCGTCCAGAAATCCGGGATGCGTGAAGATACCGATATGAGCATGACATCGGGTTTGATATCTTCTTCCTGCTGCTCACGTTTCTCGTTGGACATGGCGGATAAAAGAAGTCGCGGCCCGTGGCGTGCGACGTATATAGAAATCAGTGCCTATGTATATTGGTCGGTAACTTGATGCTCCTCGCTAGCCACGCGGTGAGTCGCTCCGTGCTGCGCGGTTATACGTTACCGAAAAGTATTTGATTCACAGGGTGTCACCAATGTAGGACAAGTTCGCTAGTGTGTACCGCGAATGGTACACCTAAGACCCTACTGTTTTGAAGGAATGTTCAGAGAAATACTGGTTTCGGTATTGACAGTTTATTTTACTCACATACACTGTTACACGATAACTTAGAACAATAGGACATATGCGTGTGGCCGGCTAGCGAGTACCGGAGCGACTAATGACGCTACCGAGTTACGTATGAAATGTCTGAGTCAACATATTACAATGTAGTGTCGCCTCTAACCCTACACTTATAAAGTATCAGCTGATTTGCTCAAAGCTTTGTCGAAGTAGGTAGGAAGAACCGTAAAACTGCAATAGTATTGTTATGAGCTGGGTTTACGATAAATTGAAACACTACCAAAAAACACCAAAAATCTTTATTAATTACAAAACAAAACTTAATCCCAAATTCACTAATGATCACTATTCACTTGTGGAACATTCTAGGATTACTCTCGAATATTCTAGACAGTTCCATAGTGGAACATTAACACAACAACAGCAACCAACATAAAAAAAAAAAATATTCAAAAATATAAGGTGCAACATTTACAGTTTTTCTTAAATCTATGTCGAGTTCACCCGTGATTTGTGCCTGAACTAAGTAATCCTGTGTTTCGGGCGATTGGAGGTAACATTAATTGATTAAATTGAAAACATTCATCAATTAATCAATCATATTATCATATTAACCTATGCAAAAAACGTATATAAAATTATATTATCTTAACATAGCTTACAAAATAACAATAATAGGAACAATATTTACTTTAGCACTAGTAATAACTTCTCTGTATCTTCATAGGACATAGTTTGAAGGGCTTCCTTAAGGGTTTTCTTGCAGTTACTGTGATTTAAAGAGTAGATGTTTATTTTTTCATTTATCCTGTTATATAGTAGCGGTCCGAGGTACATATAAAACTTCGCTGTGAAAGCATGTTTTGTACTTTTTTGAGGGCAAACTATATCTTTCCGTATTTTTTTAGTAAATTCAGTGCTGTATGGAAGTGCTGCGTGTTGTTTTAGTACAATGCTCATAATAAGTAAGTAAATAAGTGTCGAACTGTTAGTACTTCACAAGATTTATACAGGAGGTTAGTGGGGAAAAGGAAAGGGCGGCAAGTAGCCTCTTTGAGAATAACTCTTTGAGCTCTTTCAATGGACAATAACAGAGTTTTACTCGTCCCACCCCATGATGTAATACAGTAAGTCAGAATTGACTGACAAAGAGCAAAATATACTTGTCTAAGAATTTTTGGATCTGTAATAAATCGTAGTTTTTTGAATACGAATATCAGATTACGAATTCTACTATTTAGAGCTTCCATATGTTGTTTGAAGGAAAGGGTTTCATCTATTATAATACCCAGGTATTTTATTTTATCAGTTTTCTTAATACTGGGACACTTACACTGGCTATCTGCGGGAATTGGACAACAATGAGCATGCAACGTTGAAGGGATATTCGATACATGCTTGCGAATCGAAAACTTAATATAATTTGTCTTCCCTGCATTTAGTGTTAGTGAGTTATTTTGAAGCCATTTATTTACAATATTAAATCCGTGTTGCGCAAGATTATAGACTTCATTTTCTGAGTCAGCCGAAAAAAGTAAAGCAGTGTCGTCAGCGTAAGTTATAATAGTGCCATGCTCTAGCTTTAGATTGCAAAGGTCATTTATGTAGATCATAAACAGAGTGGGCCCTAGAATACTTCCTTGGGGAACACCAAAAAATGTGTTTTTTTGAACATCGCCAATCTTTACGCACTGGGAACGATCTTCTAAATAACTTTGGAATAGTTTCAGCTGGGTGCCTCTTACACCCATGATCTCAAGCTTGCGCAACAGAATTGGAATGGAAACTGTGTCAAAAGCTTTGGCAAGGTCCAGGAAAATTCCTACTGTGTGGTTACCCTTGTCAAGTTCTTGAGCTAGATAGTCAGTCAGATGATGTACCGCATCGGCAGTTGAAACTTTAGGTTTAAATCCAAACTGCCGTTCGGACAGAATCGATTTATCTTCTAAATATTTCAACAACCTTTTGTTTATTATTTTCTCCAATATTTTTGACATAGAAGGTAGTAAAGAAATAGGTCTATAATTTTTCACTTGCTCTTTGCTGCCTGATTTATAGACAGGGACAATTACAGCTTTTTTAAGACACTCTGGAAAATGACCTAAAGATAAACAAATGCGGAAAATATAAGTCAGTGGTGGTACCAAAATGTCCTTAAATTTTTTAATAATTTTATTCGATATGTTGTCCCAGCCAACTGCACAGTCTTCTTTCAAGGTCATTATTATTCTTTCTACTTCAGTCTCGTCAGTATCTAGCAGCGCGAAGGATGTTAAAGAGGAGTTAGATGTTAAAGGAGTGCTCGTTAGGTTTTGGGATTGTCCCAGATTTTTTTCTGCCTGATACTTACTTAACATAACAGTATAATGTTAATTGTTATATTATAATGTATAGTATAACGTTGTTGTCATCATCATCTCCTGCCTAATATAATATGACATAATCATCAACGTATTAATGTTTTCAGTACTGTTAATCTGTGAGATGAAGTGTCCACCACACCAAGGGAAAATGTGAATTGGTGGCAATGAGATCATATTAATGATATTGACATGGCTAGACCCTAGTCTCAAATATTTTGCAATCGAGTGTCAGACTGACCGAATGAATGCAACACCATAGAGCGATTGCCTATCTGACCTCTGCAACCCTTTCTGGGCACAAATATTGCCTTATTCACCACTTTGGCGGACTGCACACATTCATGATATATTTATATGTTCTTTATATATAATATTTACCTCAAATATGTAATATTATATGCTGTTATATGTTCAACAAAAAGACAGACAGGAATTGTATTTTTCTATTAGGCCACACCGACCGGTTCTATATCGCCGCTTTATAATACGGTCGGTCCGTGAAGCTGGTGGCATTCCACTATACGCTTACCGACACGAATACACATGTATATGTATAGTAGAAAAAGTAAATAACATTATCAAAGTTAAACGTGTCTCAGCTTTATCTCCTTTTCGGTTAACACCGATATGTCAACCCTATCCGTGATATTGATTGATACAGTAATAATGACAATATCAAGGTCGAGCCGAGAGCACGGAGTAACCTTTGCGAAATGTCACAGGCCCTTAGAAATCCATGATCACGTGTAGCGAATCAGAACAGAAATAGAATTGTGCTTTTTTTGTGTGCCGTGTGGCCGTGTGGAAAAAATTGAGAACTTCCATACAAACTTCATTCTTTATGAAATCCTTTAGAGGATGATTTTGATTATTTTAAATAGTAACATAGTAACGAAGGGGTAGGCAGAGGTGTACCTAATAGTACACCAACATATCGCCAGTTACGTTTAAGTCCCGTGTAATAGGGGGTGCGCCTATTGCCATGAACTTGGCGCAAATCCTGACTCCGTGGATGCTACTGAGAAATTTTGGATGGAAAAAGCAATAGCACTTTGCCCGATCCGGGAATCGAACCCAGGACCACATACTCAGCAATCGCGCTTCCGACCACTAGACCTACGAGGATTTTAAAAACTGTCTCATAATTATGCGGTCACGTTCGAGATTCTCCCCATAGTTTTAAATTAAGAAAGTCTGGTAAACACATTATTTCGCAGAAAAGGCTGGATTATTCTTCCCATAATCTTTTAACCAGGTCCGCGTTTACACTAAGGTATAAAACATTGAGAGCAGCGGTGACCCAGTGGTGGCGGCCCCGACTTACGAACAGTAAGTCGTGGGTTCGAACCCAGGCAGGCGCATTACTTTGCGTAATATATTTCATCATCACTACTCTCAAAACGGTGCAGGAAAACATCGTGAGGAAACCGTCACGTCCTAGAACCAAAAATTCGAAGACATGTGACATCTACTAACCCGGAGTGGGCCCGCGTGGTGGATTAGCCCATTCCCTCTCATAGAGAGGAGGCCTGTGTTCCAACAGTGGGAACATTATAGGCAGATTAATTGATTATGATGATGATGATAAAACATTGATTCTATTTATAAGATTTCAAACTATCATGGTGACTAACATTATTATTTAGACTGGAAACGGGATATTTACCATGTTTACTGTTTCTTTTGATGAACTTACAAAAACACATGGTAATTATCCCGTTTCTAGTCTAAATAATATTGATTATATTTGTTGAGTATTTTGGTTTTGTGTATCGATAACACTTTAAAAAGTTGTAGTGGCTAGTTAATAGTACACAAAAGTTGTGAAGAACGACAAAATAGTTAAAAATACGTATCGGAAATGATGTCAGTGAAGACGATCATGTTGTATAATGTTTTTGTCAAGTCATTTACAGGACTTGTCGAAAATAAGAATCATCTTCATCTGCCTAGCCTTCTCCCAACTATGTTGGGGTCGGCTTCCAGTCTGAGTGAATGCAGCTGATGACTAGTATTTCACAGTGTCGAATACAAGTATCAGAACGAATATATTATAGGTACCTATTTATACTCGTATAACGAATGAATACCTAATAAAAATATAGTTTTGATGATATAAGTTTTGTTCGTTTTATTGCAATTTCGTTGTGTTTATTCTAATTCGGTCTACTAAAAAAGTTTTGTTTATTTTTATTCTAACATCTACCATATTGTCTACTTCCTAATTTTATATTTTTTTATTCTGATTTAGATTTTATGTAGTTGTACTTGATTTTTATGTTCAACCAATAACTTGTATGTGTGGTGTAAACTGTAAGTATAAGTTGGGTATAAATAAATAAATAAAAATATAAGGGTGTAAACGCAGGGTAAAAAGCAGGTCAAAAAACCTCTCCACCAACACGACGAGAACCAAAATTCTAATACCCACATCACTAAAATTTATTGCCTCTACTGCCGTAAAACGATATTTAGAAGCAAGCTCAAGTTTCCTGATCCCGGCAGTTTCCCGCCATTAAGATATAACACAGAACCGGTTTGGCTTGTACCCAATGGCGGACGCAAAGGCAGGTAGATAGGCTCCAAATCAAATTGATATGCGGGAAGCAATCTCAATTAGGCAGGCAAATTGAAACGTGCTTCTAATACCGGTCGATAGTGTTGCGATATGCGCGTACATGTCTGGTTATGTTGGGATGTTCTGTTTAATTTGGGCAACAAAACGAGTAATGTATTGCGTACAGTTGATTCTGGATTTTTAACGGGTTGTTCTTGTAATAGTTCCTTCGAAGCTTGTCTCTTCAGAATACTTTCAGAATTATCGGCAAATTTGTACCTAAGTAATCATTGATTTCTTCGTTTCAGTCCTAAATTCTCTCCAGGAGTTGCTATCGAAATGATTCTTTTGAGATCAATAATTTCTTCACAGTATAAGTCATCTAAAATTCAGCATTAGCATTTTATGTTTTATCATCTGGGTAGATTTTTCAGAACTATATTAGGGCCGCTTGCAGTCTAATCGGATGCAGCTGAATACCAGTATTTTACATGGAGTGACTGTATATCTGACCTCCACAACTCAAATCCTGAGTAACACGATACTCCATGTATCAGTATCTCAAACTACAAAAATAATATATCTCTACAATACCATTAAAAATAGGTAGGTAAGCAATATGATGTCTCGTACGAAAGGTACTACGGATAAAAGTGTTTACGTAATACAAGATATTGAATTTGTTTCATGAAAGTAAATGGCACTGATATTTGTATTGTGAAGGCTACGTACAATGCTAGCTTAGCCTATTCTTTGTGCATTCTAGAACTTCTCGTAGTCTTTTAGTACGAAGGTTTTATTATTTCGTATTGAAAGTTTGAATGCTTTATAAATATGAAGGTTAGGTTGGTCAGGTTAATTGAATGTTGAATGACTAGCTGATATTTCAAGGGTATTTGGTGTCAAGTAACAATTGACTGCCACAGACATGACCTTTATCAACATATTACCTTCATCGAAAGCACATAAAGAAACCTAGGTTAGTGGATAAAACATATCGAATGGTGCAGCAACATGAGTAATTAATTTATAGAGTTGCATAGTTAAAGGTTACGGCGATGAGGAGGAGGTACGAGGGGCTCGTGGCTAAATAATAACAGCCACTCGGGTCAATTTTTAGGTTAAGCCACGCTTGCCTAGGCTGGTCCGTGGATGGGTGACCAACCATTACATACCGAGTTTCCTCCGTGCCTCGGAAAGCACGCTAAGCCTTTGGTCCCGGCTGTGATTTGTAGATCTTTGACAGGCGTTACAGGTAATCAGTGACCCGAAAGTCTGACAACCATTCTTACCAAGAGGTATCGTATTACCCAGTACTAACTGGGTTGTGGAGAAGTTTCATGTATTTTGACCAGACCCTTTCACCGAGAAGAGGTCTGCTGGCTAATTGAGAAGTAATGGGCTAGGTCGCCGTCTGGCCGTCTTATGACGACAGGCCGTGTCGACGGCGCATTCGTGTTCCACGCGCGCCTCAAAGAGATTTCGGGGGTCC
The DNA here is from genome assembly GCA_905163415.1 of Noctua fimbriata. Taxonomy (NCBI): domain Eukaryota; kingdom Metazoa; phylum Arthropoda; class Insecta; order Lepidoptera; family Noctuidae; genus Noctua; species Noctua fimbriata. The sequence continues at coordinate 17,566,897 of LR990927.1, read as the reverse complement.
GCATGGGCCGATGCCTGCCAATGCTGCTGTTCGAAAGAGATACCGCGGCCCTAGAACACAAAGGGCAAAGAAGGAACATGGATGGGTTTTACTCAATAGAAGTCTGACACTCCCTTCCGCCCCGCCCAGAGCGTTTTTTTGATGATTTCGCATACGAAAATAAAAAAAGACGAAGATCAAGTAACATTAATCTGTTGTATCTTGTGCAAGTCGTAAATGTCAAGGAGTTTTACAAAATTATGACTGTACTATCTGCAAGCAGTGTTCCAGCAACCTGTTACTTTTTACATTGTTTTCCAAATTCTTTAGTGTTTTCTGGAAAATTGACTACAACCATTTTTTAAAGCACTTGGTATTTATATTCCTTTTTCTATCAAAGCTGCGAAGACTTTTAATGGCTTGTGAACAATCTAGGTTGAAGTTATTTTAACATCTCTCCGTTAACTTATTGGTTGTTACTTAGATTTCAGCTGCTCCTTTCCATTCTAAAACAGCTCTTACTGCTAGTAGAAGGTTAACTTCTATATTTTGAGACCTGTTGGCATTAATTGTTTCTTGATTTTGGTACAGCTAGCTACTATAGTGGGCCCACAGCTGGGATACAAGCCTTCTCTGAGCTGTGAGAGGGAGTGGCCATAATCCACCAAGATGACCCAGTGTGCTTTAGTAGGTGTTACACATCTTAGATTTTTCGGTTTTGGGATATGTCGGTTTCCGCACGACGTTTTTCATCACTGTTCAGAGCAGTGGTCATGAAACATGATATACCTATTGCTTGTACCAAGCTCAATAATTATCCAGGGCCGTTGGTCTTTTCGAGAGCACGGTTGGCGCAGTGGCTGAGCGATTGGCTGCTGCAATGCGTGTCGCGGGTTCGATCCCCGCACGGTATAGATATTTGTATGGCCTACAGGTAGTTAATGTTTCTGGTCTGGCTGTTTGTGTATGTGAGTTTAAATGTTTGTAAACGCACCCACGATACAGGAATTCCTAGAGTGAAGCAAAGTTTAATTGAAGTCTCCTCCTAACACTGTGCTACCATAACTATTTCATTGAGCTCCCCAAATTAGTATGATCAAGTCCAATAACCCCACCGGCAATAATATCAACACAGCATTAGCTTCATTAGTCCAACTAATTAACTTAGCTATCCCCTTAGATTAAGCGACCATTATAATTAAACCCTGTCAAGTTTGTAGTGCTTACGGTCCCCGGGGGCAGAGTGTAGTGGACACAGAATTGGTGTTTATGTTTCTGTGTTCAAATTAGAAAAGTTCTAGGATTTATTTATCTATGATTTAGTACTGTTTGGTTTTGTGAAATAATTTTTAGAGATAGGGTTTTAATTTTAGGTCTCAAAAGTCTCTACACGATGGGTGCCTGAGGTTGGACAGCGGCGCGAGGCCGGCCTAGAAAGAGGTGGCGAGATGATTTTCTCGCTCGTACGAATGCGTATACTATGGACATGTGCGGAAGCGGGATGGGGATAGGAAGTGCAAACAAACCAATACGAAAAAGGCGATACACTAATTCAAAGAATTTGGCCAATATTAAAACCATAATCTAATCCAATCCGTAGGAATACGCGCAACCAGCAGTATTTATAATCACACCCGTGGCCACAACCACTTTAAAACTCTCAACTTCAACTAAATATTATACTTTGAGGCTGAACCAGCATCAATATTGGCTTAAATAAAACTGTTGAAACGTAAACCGTCGTCAAATCAAGATATCACTTGAAATACTTTGGTAAAACTTTGATTGCGTTCAATATTGAGACTACCCAATGGACTGTCATTGGTATTAATCGGCAAAGTTTACTATTTGGCTACTTGGTTCCTTTTGAAATGCCTCGGGCCTAGCTTCAGCCGATGAAAACATATTTCTGGAAACTTTTCTGAATGATTTATTACCAGTACCTACCGTAGGCTTACTAGGGTCTTTGACTTACAGGTAGTCAGAAGGCTGAGACTACCCCTAAGATTTTGTAACAAAATTTTGATTTAAAAGAGTTTCCATGGAGTTTCTTGCCCTTTGTTCTCCATAGAGCTCTACGCCTTGGAATGGGCAACTACAGTACTTTCACAAGTTATCACACAGTCGGAGTCACAGTTACAAGGCATACCTTGTAACTGTGACTATAGCTTCACTTTCTTTGTTTTTTTTTACTTTCAAAAGTGCCTGTTATGGTCTAATTGAAATAAATGCTTAGAGTTTGAGACGGTAACCATTTGACGAAGTGGTATCGTGTTACCTAGTTACTGTGTTTTTGAGGTTAGGTAGGCAGTAGCTTCATGTTAAATGCTGATGTTCAGTTGCCGATCAGACTGGAAGCCGGCCCGATATATAAGGGAAAGGGCTAGGCAGATGATGCATGGTTGAAGTTTCACATAAAAGTATTTTCTGGGTTTGGACGTGTACGGTTAGAATTAAGTAACTGACAAATGCTTGCACTGACTCGACAGGTCTACTCAAATCAGTGTGATTCTTTCTTTAAAATACCATCTTTATTTTATTTTATTCTGAATGGGCTTACTCTTGACCTCAATCTAGTCCTGAGGACAGAGATGAGGTCGACGATGGAACGAGCTAACCCAAAAGAAGCCTATTAACTCACGATTTAAATAGATTGGGGTCATAATGTCATCTCAGACACTAATCTGCATAGTCCTCATGTTAACCAAATTTATGTCTGGACCTTAAAAAAGACTATAGACCTCTGAGTTTGTTTCGGCTGTTTCTTCTCAGGCCCCATCTGGTTTAAAAAAAACGACGTGTAAAAGTGTTTGTAAAAACCTATATGCAAATACATATCATTTAAGTAAGCTGCCTATATTAGATGGATAAGCAAAAAAATCGTCAAAAAATATAAAAAAAAATTGTAAAACCTATTGATTTTTCGAAAATCGGTGTAAAAAACATTTTTACGTAAAACTGTCAGTGTGACTATATTTACTAACCTTTTATAGAAAGTTTAACCTTAAACTTTTTATACAAAATACCCTTTTTAAAGCGACTACAGAAACTAATTTCGTAGAGTTCTACTAAAAACTTGCACTACACGAAACTTACAAAAGTGTAAGTATTCGCAAGTTTCAAGTATTTGATCAAAGTTGTTACAAGAAAGTTGGCTGATTTGTTATCAAATTGAAAAGTCTTTGATGTACTTAAGTGAAGGTTTTTACTAGAATCTTTGTACTTTATTAGTTTTTAAGAGGAAAAACTTATTTTAGGGTTCGTTCATCCATTATTTTGTCATCTATTGGATCATCGTTTCTGGGAAACAACAAGTCCTAAATTGAATCCCTTCTTTTCTAATTTGTGCACAGTTTGTTATAAAAGCCTTACTACCCTCAAATCGGAGAAGGAAAATGTAGGTATATTATGAGAAAGAAGATCAGAAAAAAAATCCACACGTACCACAGTACATTGAATAAAATTAAAAAGGACTTTTTTTTAGCTAAACTTAAGTGGCAGTGGGCATGGCACATTGCTCGCAGAACGGATGGCCAATGGGGCCGAAAAGTTCTGGAGTGGCGACCGCGAACCGGAAGACGCCGCTGTTGGAAGGCCTCCCACTAGGTGGACTGATGACCTGGAGAAAGTTGCAGGGATCCACTGGATACGAGTCGCACGGGACCGGTCTATGCGGCGCCACTTGGGGGAAGCCTATGTGCAGCAGTGGACGTTTTTGGACTGAAATTATGATGATGGTTAAATAAAGATGCAAGGAAAAAGTGAACAATGAAATAGAGAAACAAGAACAGCCAGTTTCCAATAGATTTTTATTCAGTGATGCATTTATAACCTGGACTCGAAATGAAGAGAGAATAGCGAAAATATCCGGTGTCTGCTGATGATGATGCTGATGAAGAAGAGGAGCTCGTGGCTAAATAATAACATCCGCTCGGGCCGATCTTTAGGTTAAGCCGTGCTTGCCTAGGTTGGTCTGTGGATGGGTGACCGCCCATTACATACCGAGTTTCTTCCGTGCCTCGGAAAGCACGTTAAGCCGTTGGTCCCGGCTGTCATTTGTAGATCTTTGACAGTCGTTAGGCAGTCAGAGGCCCAAAGTCTGACAACCAGTCTTACCAAGGGGTATCGTATTCCCCAGTACTAACTGGGTTGTGGAGGTCAGATAGGCAGTCGCTCCATATAAAATACTGGTATTCAGCTGCATCCGGTTAGACTGGAAGCCGACCCCAATATAGTTGGGAAAAGGCTAGGCAGATGATGATGCTGATGAAGAAGGACTGCCTCGTTGGTCTAGTGGTCGTAAGCCCAACTGTTGAGCATGAGCTCCAGGGTTCCATTCCTGGGTCCGGCCAAGTGTTATTGGTTTTTCCATCCGGAATTTCTTAGTAGCAGCCACGGAGTCTGGATTTGTGCCCGGTTATTGGCAATAGGCTCGCCCCCTATAACATGGCACTCAAACATAACAGGCGAAATATGGGTGTATTTGTTAGATACACCTCTGCCTAACCCTTCGGGGATTACTGGGCCTGATGTTAGTGAAAACATTAAAGCTCTTTAGTTGAATAGAAAATGCACAAATAAAATCTCATTCAAGCCTTCATAGCTCTACATTACAATGTAACAGTATAAAGCCACCTGCTAGTGCGTCTAATAGTCGCGCACAATGAAGTCTTCACAAGCTGCGACTGCCGCGGCACAAAGAATTTCTGAAGGAAGCCTTATTTCATTACCTGCTAGTAGGAGTACAATTTAATGAACGCTTTGCAATTGTTTTGTTGGAGTATTGTGATGATCTGAATGTAGTTGTGGATGAAGGAGGACTACATGTAATTATGCTGCTTAATTAGAATCTTTATATTGTAGACTGCCAAGTCATAGGTCAAGAAATCGAACCCAAGGCATGCACCTCTGATTTTTCGGATTCATGTGCGTATTGTTTAATTATCACTAGCTTCGGTGAAGGAACACATCATAAGAAAACGAAACATGGCTGAGAGATGGTTCTCGATGGCATGTAAAGCCAAATCAGAGGCACATGGGCGGTATAAAAACTCTGACACCAGGTTAGGCACTAACCACAAGAAAAGAAGAACATTAGAATCTTTGAAAGTGAATCAGTGCGAACAAACATTTTCTGGGCATACTTATTACATGTCTTTTCGTGAAACTATGTCGAGGATAAGAGCAGTAAACAAAATGACACCAGCGTCATGGATTATTACTAACTTAGCGGTTAGAATTAAAAACAAATTAAAAAAAAGAACACAAGACAACATAGTTCTTTTTTTTAATTTGATCAAAATTACCCACGTCTTCCTTACCCATTCATTGAACCGTCACATCCAAAATAGAAAACGACCAAAATAAAAAAATAAAAAGAAAAAAAAAACAAATCAAAATCGAAATCGGAATCGAAATCGTCCAAAATTAAAAATCTTAAGTTAGTTTAAACCTAAGACAGAAATAGAGCAGTTCTTTATAAATAACGTATAATAGAAGTTACAAAGTGTATTAGTACGCGATCGAGTCTCGCTTTATCAGACGCATAGTGCTGCGCAATCATATTAGTGTTGTACCTGCACTCGTTAAACGTGATAGCTACTTTAGCATGAGATTCTGTTATGGAACGATAATAGATCCTGCAACACTGTATTTTAGTAGCAGCTATTTTTGTAGCAGAGTATTTATAAAGCTTTAAGTGAAGGGGAGATACAATAGTAGAAAAGTAAATAAATGCATTTAATTAATTAAAATCTGTGCTTTATTTACAAACTTCAAATCTATAATAGTAATAAAAATATGTACAAGTATCAAAAGGGAAAAGAAAAGAAAAGTTGAATTAAAGTAGTACTAAAATAATTATTTGAATTAAAAAAAGTGGACGTAACTATCATAAGGAACAGTTGTGTAGTTGTGTTGTGTGTGTTGAATGTAATAAATAAAAGGCGTTTAGACGTTGAATCCAGATAATTATTGAAAATAAATCATCAAACATTGACGCAATTTAGCGGACGTCTCAGCTGTCTAAATTTTTCTTGTTCCAATTTCGACCGTATTCTTTATTTCCTTTTTCTTTACAACGTGCCAGAGTTAATTCCTGAATGACCACAAAGATTATGGTCTCTACAGTATTTAGGTTGGTATTTCTTGTTCTGTTTGTCATACCGTCAGATGGTAACATTGTTTGTTGTGTTATATATTTATGTCTGCAACAGTTATGTATCTAGTCTATGGCTGTTACGCAGTTTCGGAATAAACTATGTTATGTTGTTGTAATTGCTCAGCATTATAACGAGCCTTATAGTCCAGCTTATTCTGTTTTTCCTTATGTAGCCAAAACAGCATATAAATACGTACAAACCATTATTACAGCAATACACACGTATCGTACAAAACTTTTACCTTTTCTGTTAACTTTATTCCAACACAATCAGAAACACATTTTCTTTTTTTTAGCGTTAAAAAAATACCGCTGGATACACCACATGGGAGAACCGTTCGTAAGTTTAGGCTGTACTAAGCCCGGATAAATGGGCCGGTGTAAAAAAAGGATTATCCACGTTAAAGCTAACATCGACTTAACAACACCTACTGAGGATCAAAAGGGTAAAAGATTTTCTATTGGAGATAAATTGTTTTTTTATTTCACCTTTATTTTCTAGAGGAAAGTATTTGGGATAAAGTAAAGGAGTTTTTATGAACCTTTTTCGGGATTTATTCGTTGTTTCATGACTTTCATCCTTTTAATAAAACTATAAAGTATTCATGGATGCGAATAATTAATGGATTTCTCATTTATATAGTCCCGTAAGGGTTAAAATAATAATCTTAGTTTCAAAACTGATAAGCATACGATGAGTATTTAATAGGTTCCTAAAAATCTGCAGTATTCGATGTTTCTGTTAGTAGTCCATGTGCGCTTTCCCCAATCTGCACTGAGGCCCGTATGGTGGGTTAAAACCCACTCCCGCTTATCGTAAGACCTATGTCCCAGCAGTGGGACAATTATTATAGGCTGGTTATGCTTACACATTAAAGAGTCAACAATAAAGCCCTCAAGGCAAATCACATGGCGTATTTGCCAAATCATTTACAACACCAACCATGCAGAGTAATATAACAAGCTTATTGAATAACGTAACGGAGCATAAAATAGGATAGCCAAGCCAAGCTGAAAGTTGGCAATTCTACAATAATATAGAGTTCAACTTTGCCTAACATGTGTGGTCTAAGGTATGGCGGAGAATCTGAAACAGCAAAATGCGATTACGGAATAAGGTCCGTGATGTAATAAAACAATTGTCTGACCAGAGTGGGTAGGAGAAATGATGTTGAATGGGGCAACATTTTGACGGAATGGTGACCAATTTAAAGAAGAGAAATTTGTGACAGAAGAATTTGTCGATATACTCGAGTCACCGTGGGCCAAGGGCCTAAGGCCTCTACCACGAAACTCTACTGATGGAAGAGATATCTTGTTTTGTTCTAGTCAATCCAGATATATTATACCTTCTCGTCGCAGTCACGGCGTGTAACAGCAGTCAACTTTTTTGTTCCGTCCTGATGTGTTCATAAATATTTGTTATGCTTTGTATGTTTATTGTGTATATTTTTTATTGTTATGTTATATGCACGTCAGGTCCTTGCCTTGACTACATTTTTTTTGTTTATTTATCCTGCTGCAGGGTGTCCAATATACTTCTACTGATAATGCAACGTTTTTCTACAGGATTAATAAGTCTTTCGGTAGCTTATTAAATAACAGTTCCATAGGTTTTGGACTTTTCCATCAAACAATGATCGCCGAAAGAAAGATCGATTGTGGGCTACACAAAGTAAGAGAGCAGCGGTGGCTCAATGGTAACGACCTGGACTTAGGAACTGTAAGTCGTGGGTTTGAACCCGGGCAAGCGCATTACTTTGTGTAATTTATTTCATCACCACTGCTCTCAAAAACAGTGAAGGAAAATATCGTGAGGTAACCGGCATGTCCTAGAACCAAAAAAATCGAAGACATGTGACATCTACCAACCCGCACTGAGCCCGCGTGGTGGATTATAGCCCATTCTCTCTCATTGACAAGAGGCCATGTGTCCCGGCAAAGGGGAACATTATAGGCTGATTATGCTATGCTTATGCTACACAAAGTGACAGCACTTTCTGTAGGACCACAATCAAGTTTACATGTTCTGTGGTGTTACTTATACTTACATTTTAAACGCCCTCTTAAACATCCAACTAAATTAGAACTGTATTATTAAATTTGTGTATTGTGGTTCCACTTGTTGACGTAAAGAAAGTTTCAGTTCTAATCTATTTCAGCCCTGTTGCGGCCTGTTGTGTCTACCGCGGTTTCTGCGGGCATAACGGGCCAATCCCTTCAGAACTGTAGTCTTGAATAGTTTGAAACTTGTTTGTTGTTGTTGGGTCAAGGTTTTTATTATATAATAACTTGTCATAATATCATGCCTGTTTTGCCAGAAGTTTGGGAAGTGGCGTGTTCAGAGCAAACTTTGGACAGAGGCCTGCCTTTATTCAATAGCTACAAAAATAATATTATGGAAAAACCTTAGAATCAAGTTCAAATCTTTAAAGTGCCCACTGCTGGAACACAGTCAGATGCCAGTCACAATGTATCACGCAGCGCAGGCCTACTGCGGGTGGTCACATGTCTTTGATTTTTTGGTGAGTGAGATTACTGTGTAATAATTATTATGCAGAGAATGTGTTACCGGTATATGGTAGTCTCTTGTTGTAGGTTTGGTACATGTTTGCAGATACTTTGCAAATGTTGGCGAAGTTAAAAAGCAAATAGAATTTCACCAAAAGCTAGATTAAACATGTACCTTATCTTAGGTATTCTGTCAGGTTTTTTTCAGCCATAAATTTTGCCAACCTCAGTAGTAAGCACTATAACATACGCAACAATTCTTTGACAAAATAAAGCTCAGTGAAAAACAGACACAAAGCTCCAAAAACAAACATTTTTGCACATTTTTTGGAAATAAATTCGAGACATAAGGCTTGCCGCACGCCACAAAACTGTGGACAAAGTGTGTACTTTACACTCGCGATACGGGCACAACAGTGGTGCAATTTACGCAAAAACAAACCCTGTCAGCATAAATGTAGGTTAGTTTTTGTGTTGGCAAAGATGTGAGGTAAAGCATTGTTGCTTGCAAATCGTGACAACGTTAGGTTGTAATTTCAGTAGAAACTCCATGAATTACTCACTCGTGTTTATTTTCGCGTTTCAAAAGTGTTTCGTGCCGACAACGAGAGGCAAATCTTTAAAGTTGCTTTGACTTTTCTTCAATTATTACTTGCTTTGAAATAAAATAATATGGTAACATGTTCATTTTTATAATGTTTGCTAAAAGCTCACTTTTAAATCGAATGTTTGCATGTCAGTTAATTTTAATGGGATGTCTTTTAATTTTTATAGTCGTTTAATTAAGTGTAAAGTATCATTAAACCAATTTTTTACTTACTGCGACAAAAATTACCTTGGGTTAGCATGGCGCATAATCATTTCGGCAGTTAATTTATAATGTGAAATAGAAGCCCTATTTTACACATATTTTTTTTTTTTATTATTTTTTACACATTTGACTTTAGTGTTATTTATTTATTTTAGCCTTTATTTGCCTTAACAATTACAATACAATTCATTTACCATTTCATTAAACCTTACATTTAACATTTCATCTCATTTAACATTACATATTTTAGTATTAAACCTGTTTCATCATCTAAAATTATTACATTTATAACTTCATTTAACAATGCGATTTAAAACCTTTCATAAAACGTTGTCATAAAACATTAGTAGGCACATTTCATTTTACATTTCATTTAGTAATATTTTTTTTTACATGTTATCAAACTGTAGTACATACATTTCATAAAACATTAGTACACTACATTTAACATTTAATTTAATTTAGCATTTCTTACACTGCAATTCATTTAGCATTTCATTAACTTTAGTGTTAGCAACCTATAAAGAATGATCTTATTTATCAAATGCTCGTGCTAAATAATAACCGCCCCTCGGGTCGATCTTTAGGTTAAGCCGTGCTTACACCTAGGCTGGTCCGTGGATGGGTGACCACCTGTTACATACCGAATTTCCTCCATGCCTCGGAAAGCACGTTAAGCCGGTGGCCGCGGCTGACATTTGAAGATTTTTGACAGTCGTAACAGGTGGCCCGAAACCACTTTTAACAAAGGCTATCGTATTATCCGTACCTAACTGGGTTGTGAACGTCAGAAAGGTAGTCGCTCCATGTAAAATAATGGTACTCAGCTGTATCCGATCAGACTGGAAGACGACCCCAACATAGTTGGGAAAAGGCTAGGCAGATGATGATTAATTACCAAATGAGATTTGATCATGAACTGAGGCTTTTTTTTTTGGACATAGACAAGAACCACCGCTTACTACGACCCTTACATACTCAAATTGCTTCTTCTCCGTTCATACACGCACGCCGGTTGATAATACTACACACCTGGCCCAAAATGGCCGCTAAATCAGAATCATAATAAAATAATAATATCACGTTGTAATTCTTAAAATGGTCACAGACGCAGTTAAAATGAGTGGTCACTTTGCGACTATTTTACGAATTGTAACGTAATTCATATTATTATCCTATTATGAAGAACATATGTAAATCTCTGATATGTCAGCATTTATGCCGTTAGGCTCGTACATCATGTGGGCAGACCATGGGTTTCGTGCTATGAAAACACACTGGGTGCGATACACTGTTTCTAGCAAAACTAACGAATTACTTGAGATTACAAGTTAACACGATAACACGGGGCACAATGAATCGATTACAGTTCCAAGACGTCTCAACTCCACCGCGATCAGACATTGAATGTCGGCCTCACCTCGAGCTGAACATCAGGGCTCTGTAGAAGCACGCTGTGGTGTGGGTAGACTTTAAGTAGGTCGCGTGATGTCACCACCGGCGTACTTGCGATTCATTTTATGTCCATACTAACGACCGGATCCAACATATATCTATAAAGAGGTCAAGTTTGTAAGTTTGGATGTAGGGGATAATCTTCGGAACTACTGATCCGATTCCGAAAATTCTTTCACTAATCGGAAGTTAGATTATTCCCGAGTGTATTTAAAACATTCCAGTGGCATAATAACCGGCGTTGGCACGAGCGCAAAAGCAGGCAAAAACAATTACTAATAAAGTCAGTACCTGTTTTATTTAATAATAAAAAATCCTCTAACTTATGTAAATACGACTTATGTAATACGTTCTTCTACAGTAGAAGATATTTACGAAATATTCTAAAGAAAGATTTGCGGTACCAGATTTTCTGAGCAACTTTTTTCAACTTCGTCGCTTCGTAAGAGTACTTGTGGTAAGGCGTTTATGAAGTAGAATAGAATTGTGATAGAGTCGACTTTGAACGCTAAAAGAAATATGACGAAAGTCGTCCTTCGATGTACTTTACACAGCTTTTCGTGAAAATTTCATGTACTTTTTACAGGATGCCATGCCAAAAGGGCAGCCAACATATTTTTTTAAAACGTTGATTGCTGGCAAATATGTGTAAGAATAGAGTGTGTAGTTTTTAAAAATTATGCTTGAAATTGTTTATTTTACGTGAATGTTTTAACTTCTGATCAGTTCAGAAATACAAAAGTCAATTTCTTATTAAAATGATACTAGATCCTTATACATTCAAAGGCAGCAAACGCTAAGATAAAATGAATAATATTATTTTTTGAATTTATTCGCAGACAAAGCCGTAGGAGCATCTATCACTAAACAAAATATTCCGTCACAACCAAATCAACATAATAAGTGGGTACATAACTTTACATAGAAGCTTCTAGCTTTATGGTATATTGTGTACCTACAAGGAGTCTCAAGTGTAGGCTGAGCCTTCACAAGTACCAATAACGATGGGACGTGAATATTTTCATTTATAGCCCATACGGTTTTATTAAAGCTTTTTTTGTAGACACACCTTATAAAATTTTATAGTCCAGGATCTGTGCTCATATATTTTTATATTGATGTTTGCATAAGTTATGGTTTTTGGCTTCTGTTGTGTATCACTGTTTTACTGATAAGCATAAGGCGAGTATAGAATATTTATAAATTATTGATCAGCGTTAGTTTTTTTGACAAAACGAGCCAACTGTCTTTAAGTTCCTATGGAATGTGAAATAAAACAGACATACATAAAGTCACGCCTTTTATTCCTGTACCGATTTTTCTTGTATCGTAGGTGGGTTTACAAACATTAAAATTCACATACACAAACAGCCAGATACGGAACAACTACCTGTAGGCCATACAAATATATGTTCCGTGCGGGAATCGAACACGCGTCACACAGGGCAGCAGCCAATCGCTCAGCCACTGCGCCAAATGTTTTCCGAAAGAGTAGGTAGAAACTGCAAACACATCCCTTTGCTTCTATCAGTTCACACATCTAGTCATATATGCGCCGGAGAAGCACGTTGAATAGCTGGTAATATCTTGTGTTTACTCATTCTAATTTACTGATTGTTAAGTAATGACATCAATTTAAAGACTATAGGTGAAAGTTCAATGCAAAACGCGGTAGACTTGTCTGCATGTCGAATTACTTAAAATCCAGTACACGAGAAGTCGCGTAATTAAGTCTGCAATTACAGAGTAGTATGCCCTGCACTAAAAATTAACTTAATACTCTTTTCTTTCAACATCACGATTTTTTATTTACTTCAAAAGTTTTCCCCTGACTTTGTCAAATGAAATTCAAGAAAGGCAACGGAACTCCGTGACTTTGCATTCTTTGGCGTAATTCGAGCTCCGATGATTATAATCTTGTGTTCACAAAAGAAATCAGGCTAACAAGGACAAAATACCGTGACTCAGGTTATAATTTATTTACATAAATTATGGTTAAAAATTGTGATAAAATGATATTAAGTCGGGTTCATGCTTTTTAATGAGATGATAATCTTCTTATACAACATAATTTTTAGTATATGCGAAACCTCAATATACTTTGTTCAGAATAAGTAATTGAATCTATTCCAACAATTTTTAAACCATGCAACCATTTTTAAACCATTATATTTTGTTCCGAAAATATTTAAAACAAATGGACACCGAGCGACACTAAGTACCTATTGCAATCATTTAGCTATCTACTGCCAAATTATTATTATCAATGAGCTTAAGAGGACGCTGGAGGCGCGCAGGCGGTGGTGTCATCTTTTTGTGCGGAAAACCAGGTAACAGAACAAGCTTATAACTTTGTGATTTTTCACGATACAGTTTTGAAATTTTGTACATAGATTCTTTACATAAAAATACTAGACACGTGTATCAGGTTTCGCATATACTAAAACTAATGTTGTATTTAAAAATCTCGTGTCACGGTGTTTGTGGTCGCGCTGCCCCGAAACGGCTCGACCGATTTTTTTATGTATATTTGGTAGGTATGAGAATAGGTCGTAAAGTATATTTCACCACACCGCTAGGTGATTAGGGGGTAGGTAGGTACAGGTGCATTGCATCGCAAGCCGGGCACAGCTAGCATTTAAGGGCATTACATTGCTCGATGACCTTGATGATTTGATCCCTGTACTGGTTTTTGTTGACTTGCCCCGCACATTTCGCAAAATTTCGGTTTTTATTTATTATTTAAAAATATTAAATGAAATAACAGAAAAAAAAACAATACAGATTGTTAAGTATATCATTACGTATTTGTTGTTACAAAATTCATGCCGATCTATTCAGCCGTTACAGAGATAATTTACAATTAAGGTTGAAAAAGGACCTATTTTCTACGATTAACCAAAAAAAAATTGAGATGGTTTATTAAAATTTTAAACAATACAATTTATTTGTCATGAACTTAACTATAACATATTTTTTTACACGGAAAACGCACGAAGGGATTCATCAACATGTAATGCCCTTAATAAAGATTGTAACAAGACCTTTCAGAAGTGAAATAAGGAAGTTAAAGTAATAAAAACACATTTCGGTGACACACGGCAGTAGTAGTAAAACTTGAACAAGTTAACCTCTTATTATATTGAAACTTGGTCCTACGCAGGACCGGGTCACTATAGAGTGTTTACCAGTAAAAATAATAATAATATATCATTTATTTCAGGTAACAAAGATCAATAACATAAAAAAAAAGTGTGGCCCGCTGTACCTTACGGTAATATTATACTTCACGTTTAAATATTGCGTTTACCATGAATTTCTGAAACTGAAACCCCAAAAAAATACTAAACATAACATAACATCACGCCTTGTAATCCCCGAATGGTTAGGCAGAGGTGTACGTAATAGTACACCCAGGCAAGCCTATTGCCATCAATCGGGAACAAATTCAAACTCCGTGGGTGCTACTGGGAAATATCTGATGGAAAAAAATACAAAAAGCACACCCAAATAAGTTTAAATACAGGCCCAATTATTGCCAAAGCGCAAAACAGCAACATTAACCAGCGAATGTTTCAACTGATACCTAGAAAACTACTAAGCAACCACACCTTTTTTGACGGCACGGTTGGCGCAGTGGCTGAGCGATTGACTACTGCGTTGCGTATCGCGGGTTCGATCCCCGCACGGAACAAATATTTGTGTGGCCTACAGATAGTTGTTCCAGGTCTGGCTGTTTGTGTAAGTGAGTTGAAATGTTTGTAAACGTACCCACGATACAGGAGAAATTTCTAGTGTGGGGCACCGTTTTATAAAAAAAAAACTTTGCAAGGTACATGTCCCACCGCTGCAAGGAAGCGACTAGCTATTTTATCGCTCAAGACACATAATAGATATAGGTCTCGTGTCTTTTAAATAAAGAGATAGATAACCTATAGTTGATCGCTGACAGTTCACGCACTCCCAACAAACGCCGCTTTTCTATTTGCTAGCCCTAGGCTACTCGCTTCTCGCTAATCACTTGCAGAAGAACGGATGCCTTACTTGCATAAGTGTTGCAAGTTACTGGCACAAGTGCTGTCAAGGAAGCTCAGTTTTAAATTGCAGCCACGTTATTTATCTTGCGATCTGGAAGTTTTAGTTGGTAACAGCTCAACTCGGGTATCGCTCTATACAAGACGCTTACTCATTGTTCACTTCGGAAAGTTTTGTTGCATCGTTATTTTCAGTTTTTTTTTTCAGATTTTATAGCAATTTAGCTTTGGCAGATATTATTATGTTCTCGTTTATTCATTTATTTACACATTCTTTATATTTTTACATATATATAAAAAAAACATTTAAAAATATAAAAAAATAGATTTCCGTGGGTGTTGGGAGCAGGGTCCAAGTTACCGGTGGTTAGTATATTTATTTTTAATACCCATGTCTATTAATTTCACGTTCAGGTCTAAGTTTTGAATCGTTGGGTGGATGAAACTCCTGACCTTCGTGACTCCTGACCCTGATTGTAAATTATACTCATAAATTTAAGTAAACTGTCAACATAAACATAGCATCACGCCTGTAATCCCGCAAGGGTTAAGCAGAGGTGTACCAAATATTACACCCACATTTCCGCAGTTATGTTTAAGTCCCGTGTAAGAGGGCGAGCCTATTGCCATCATCCGGGCACAAATCCAGACTCCGTGGCTGCTACTGAGAAATTACTGATGGAAAACCCAATAACACTTTGCCTCACCTGGGAAACGACCCCGGAACTCATGTTCAGTGTGATAAATTGATTATTGTACAACAGCTGTCACGGTATTATTAAAAAGCTTGAAACTTTAAAAGCGTGATAGAAATACATAATCACTTGAGTTTAGACTTTATTAACTCACTAGGGACCCGCCCTTGCTTCGCACAGCGCCACCTATCGGGTCCAAAACTATATCTAATGTACCCTACATTTTAAGTTAAGCATCTAGCAGTAGAGCGGTGAAAACTACATTCAAATCCATGCAGTGGTAATTACGTGATGCATGTACAAACAAACAGACAGACAGACAAAAATTCCAAAAACTTTTGTTTTGGCTTCTGTTGTTCTAATAAAGACCCCCATATATTTTTTTTTTGCAATATCTTCAATGTACAGACTTCGGCCTGTTACAATTTTATTATATGTAAATATAGACAAGGCTTAGAAAATACTTGGTATTGTTTAATTACCTCCATAGATGTAGAAGGAAAACACAAACAAAACAAAACTGCGACTGGAGCATCTAACTGTGGTTTTACGCATACGTTACGGCTGACCGTTACATCGAAGTGTCTTTGTAATATAAGAAAAATGTATCGCGATTTTATGAGCTCGTAAATAAAGGGTTGATCATAAAGTTTAACTGCATTCTTTATTCTTTATAAGATTGGTGTTGTAAAATGAGGGATAAGATTTATTTTCTTTTAAATCACTGATGTGGTCCATTTTAATATTGTTTGTAACAAGGTTCTTTGTTCTTACATAAGAACAAAAAATCACAAAAACAACAAAAACAAAAATTCACAGACACAGAACTCTCTATAAGCTAAAATCCACCACGAGGTCTGTTTGGGTTGGTGGATGTCATATATAACATGTTTTCCTTCCCCGAAGGGTTAGTAAGGTGTACTTAGTACACCCACATTTCGCCAGTTATATTTAAGTCCCATATAATAGGAGGCGAGCCTATTTCCATCAACCGGGCACAAATTCAGACTGCTACTGCTACATTGCTGCTACTGAGAAATTTCTGCTGGAAAAAACCAATAACAATTTGCCCGACCCGGGAATCGAACCCAGGACCTCAGCAGTCCTGCTTGCGACCACTAGACCAACGAGCCAATCGTCGATTTACATAAATTTAATTTAAAAACTTGTTTAGTTAGAACGTCTTGTTTGTATGCTTTGCATGAAGCTTGCCAACTATTAATTACACTTGCAAGCAAGCAGGCAAGGAAAACAAACACGCGTGCAAGATTCTTTCACACTAACCAAACAGCCATCATCACCAGCCTAGTTTTTTTTCCAACTATGTTGGTGTCGTCTTCCAGTCTAACCGGATGCAGCTGAATACCAGTATTTTACATGGAGCCACTGCCTATCTGCCCTCCACAACCCTTTTAGTACTAGGTAATACGATACTCCTTGGTAATACTGGCTGTCAGACTTTCGGGCCACTGATTACTTGTAACGAATGTTAAAGATCTACAAATGACGACCAAGAGCAACGGCTTCATACTTTCCGAGGCACGGAGAAAACTCGGTATGTAATTTGTGGTCACCCATCCACGGGCCAACCCAGGAAAGCGCGGCTTAACCCGAAGATCGACCCGAGCGGCTGTTATTATTTAGCCACGTGCTCCTCTCACATTAACCAAACAGTATCCAACTAAAACAGTACACTATCACAAGTCTACCTGAGGCAGCAATTAGCCACGAGCTTCGCAAGCCTAATATCGATTTTTCATTAACTGTTTCGCGCGCGCTCCAAACGAGATAAAATATATTAGGCTTATGTAGGTCGTATCCGAGCTAATAAATATTATATAGATTTCTTTTTTTTATTATGATTTGGGATATTAATGGCTTTGAGTACTGTTGTGCTGGGTATAAATATGTACTGTTGGTATGCCAGTTTATATTTGCAGAGTTAAATTTTCTACTTTATAACATAATATTCTTTTGTCTTTTATTTGCTACTAGATTTTGCCCGCGGCTTCGCTCGCGCTGGTTTAGAATTTGACAATCAATTCGGGTTGTACTCTGCTTGTAATATTATATTCAGTCGTGATTCGAAAGACACGTGGCGCATTCTATTCATCATAAGAACATTATTGTTGTTTTCTTCGGGAACCGTACTTTTTTTCGGAATGAAAGGTATGTGCCAAATTTCAGGATGATCGGATCAGTGCTTTGGGCGTGAAAAGGTAACAAACCAACAAACAAACTTACTTTCGCATTTATAATATTAGTAGTAAAGTATTATTCCATAGTATTGCATACTATTCCATACTATCCATAGTATTGAATAGTATTGAATAGTATTGAATAGTATTGAATAGTATTGAATAGTAAGAAATAGTGTGGAATAGTATGAATGGTAGGTATCATCATCATCATATCAGCCCGGAATCACCCACTGCTGGGTATAGGCCCCCTTTTTTTCAGCCACACTTCCCGCTTCTTTGTGTCCCTTCATTCAGGTGTTTCCCGCGACTTTAGCTCCGCAGCAGTTCTAAATTTGAGTATTTATGCTCGGTTATTGCCAATAAGCTTACTCTCTATTCAATTAGTCTGACACATGTAACTAACTGACTAATTAACAAAACAGGCAGAATAAGGATAGTATAAACACTTCTACCTACCCTTCCGAAACATATAAGCGTGATGTTACATTGCCTTTGGGTTGTTTGTCTTTATCCCCAACGCTTCAAATACAAGCAACAAGTAAGTAAGTACATTATCTTTCTCCCTTATTAGGTCATGTACACAACAAGTGGATCACACGTTGTTTACGAAATAAACGCTCTAGCACACTGCTTATTATTCATCGTCACGTTTTTCAATTGAGCAGGAGCACGGGCGTGTGTGAACAGCCTAAGAACGATCTCACTTTACTAGGTACAGCATCTAAGTGTACATTGGCTTATTGGGTTATATGTATACGGGTTTTTGAAACTAGATCGCAGCTAAAGCGTCATCTGCGTCATCGGCTTCTAGTGCCGACTGCCTATCGGGCCTCCACAACCCATTTAGTACTGGGTAATACGATACCCCTTGGTAAGACTGGTTGACAGACTTTCGGGTCACTGGCTACTTGTAACGACTGTCAAAGATCTAAAAATGGCAGCCAGGATCAACGGCTTAACGTGTTTTCCGAGTCACGGAGGAAATTTGGAATGTAACGGGTGGTCACAAATCCATGGGCCAACCTAGGCAAGATCGATCCAAGCGGCTGTTATTATTTAGCCACGAGCTCCTCGTAGCTAAATCGAGTCTGACACGGATAAGCTTATTTTAACACATTTTAGACTTTAAGTCTAACTTGCACTCACTCGGGGATGCGCGTGAATGTGCACCTACCTAGGCTTCCGGATTAGGCAGGAGTAGGAACAGGGTTTTTAACCGGTAGTAGTAAAGTATGTTAGATTTTACCCATTATCGTATATAGCTGATACTCACTATAAGTTTTTAAACTGACATTATCATTAACACTGAAATGTCTGTGTGTGAATGTCTGTTTATTTCGTGTGTCGGCAACAGAATCGAGCTGTGAGTGACAGTGTTAGAGGTACTGAGCGCAAAAAACGAACAGAAAGAGGGTTTTTTTGCCCATAAACACCCGCCCGCAATAACTTCAGTTTATTCGTGATCATGGTGCTTGCAACAGCGCCGAAATATCGGGAACTCAAAACAAATAGTAAACATGGTAAATATCCCGTTTTCAGTGCAAACTCACTGTGTTTAGGTTCGCATGACACTAATAAAAAAAATACACTTTTTTACTATGTCAGACTCCAAGTTGTCCTTTGGCAAAAATATTCGACTTTCCACAACGCAACGCAGCTACAATTTCCCTTCCACGTGTAGCCCTGAAAGCCCACAAACTCCAAATACAGTTTGTTATGAACTCATGACGCAGATACTTTAGCCGCTTCCGTATCCATTACCCTGCGGTACGGGCCCTAATAGAATAATGCACGGTCTAACCACGCAATGTGAAACAAAACAAATTTTGTTGCTAGTGCACCCTTAACTTTGTTAAAGCATTTCCTTTCTGGTGGCCTGTCTGTTATCGAAACCGCAAAACTGTGTAACAATTTGACCTGGTGAAAACATCCTTATGTCAATGAGGTAAGGGCGGCTTTTGGCAGATCAAGTGTTTCCACTGTAGTGTGCTTGGTAGGACTGTAAAAGCCTTTGTTAGACTTTGGAATTGAATATAGGATACAAGCTTGATTGAGCTATCTTTGTAGACTGTAGGCTTTCGGCGGTTGAAAGTGACTAGCGGAAAGGGTAACCAAAATTACCCTGCTAGCCACCAGGCCAGCCTGAAAGTTTTAAGATTGGTTCTATTTCTGTTGGCATATGGTTCTTTGTATATGTCAGATTTGTGTTCGAAAAGTCTACGCTAAAAATCCGTAGTTGGTAATTATTATACCACAAGCCGGATGCGTCAAGAGTCATCACGAATCGTCTAGCGCGCAGGTTTGACGATTTTTAGCCTCCCGAACAAGCCAGATTCCGAAAAGGCTTTAGCACCGTAGACCAACATATATACGCTGCGGCAGGTTAGAAAGAAGACCGAAGAGTATAACCTGCCTCTCTGCTTAGCATTTGTGGACTACGAGAAAGCCTTCGATTCGATCGAGACTTGGGCTGTACTGTAGTCTCTCCAACGGTGCCAAGTCGACTATCGGTACATCGAGGTGTTGAAGTGTTTGTACAAAAACGCCACCATGTCAGTCCGACATCAGGACCAGACCTCGGAACCTATCCTTCAGCAGCGAGGTGTGAGACAGGGAGACGTCATATCTCCGAAACTGTTCACCGCTGCACTGGAGGATATCTTCAAGGTTCTGGACTGGAGAGGGCTAGGCATCAACGTCAATGGCGAGTACATATCTCACCTTCGATTTGCCGACGATATAGTGGTCATGGCTGAGACCATGGAGGACCTCAGTACAATGCTCGATGACCTTAGTAGAGCTTCCGAAAAAGTGGGTCTTAAAATAAACATGGAAAAAACCAAAATCTTGTTGAATACCCATGTAACATCCACTCCTATCAAGATCGGAGACTCTACACTCGAAGTTGTAGACGATTATGGTTACCTGGGACAAACGATCCAGTTAGGTAGGTCTAACTTCGAGAAAGAGGTCAATCGTCGAATCCGACTCGGCTGGGCAGCATTCGGGAAGTTGCGTGGTATCTTCTCGTCCAATTTACCGCAGTGTCTCAAGACGAAAGTCTATGACCAGTGTGTGTTGGCAGTGATTACATACGGGACCGAAACGTGGTCGCTCACAATGGGTCTTATCAGAAGGCTTAAAGTCACCCAAAGGGCAATGGAGAGGGCAATGCTCGGAGTTTCCTTGCGTGATCATATCAGAAATGAAGACATCCGCAAGAGAACCAAGATAACCGACGTAGCCCGAAGAATAGCCAAACTTAAGTGGGAGACGTCATATCTCCGAAACTGTTCACCGCTGCACTGGAGGATATCTTCAAGGTTCTGGACTGGAGAGGGCTAGGCATCAACGTCAATGGCGAGTACATCTCTCACCTTCGGTTTGCCGACGATATAGTGGTCATGGCTGAGACCATGGAGGACCTCAGTACAATGCTCGATGACCTTAGTAGAGCTTCCGAAAAAGTGGGTCTTAAAATGAACATGGACAAAACCAAAATCATGTTGAATACCCATGTAACACCCACTCCTATCAAGATCGGAGACTCTACACTCGAAGTTGTAGACGATTATGTCTACCTTGGACAAACGATCCAGTTAGGTAGGTCTAACTTCGAGAAAGAGGTCAATCGTCGAATCCGACTCGGCTGGGCAGCGTTCGGGAAGTTGCGGGGTATCTTCTCGTCCAACTTACCGCAGTGTCTCAAGACGAAGGTCTATGACCAGAGTGTGTTGCCAGTGATTACATACGGGACCGAAACGTGGTCGCTCACAATGGGCCTTATCAGAAGGCTTAAAGTCACCCAAAGGGCAATGGAGAGGGCTATGCTCGGAGTTTCCTTGCGTGATCGAATCAGAAATGAGGACATCCGCAAGAGAACCAAGGTAACCGACGTAGCCCGAAGAATAGCCAAACTGAAGTGGCAGTGGGCAGGGCACATTGCTCGCAGAACGGATGGCCGATGGGGCCAAAAAGTTCTGGAGTGGCGACCGCGAACCGGAAGACGCTGCGTTGGAAGGCCTCCCACTAGGTGGACCGATGACCTGGTGAAGGTTGCAGGGATCCGCTGGATGCGAGTCGCACGGGACCGGTCAATGTGGCGACACTTGGGGGAGGCCTATGTCCAGCAGTGGACGTCTTTCGGCTGTAATGATGATGATGAATGAAGTGGCAGTGGCAGGGCACATTGCTCGCAGAACGGATGGCCGATGGGGCTGAAAAGTTCGGGAGTGGCGACCGCGAACGGGAGGACGCTGCTTTGGAAGGCCTCCCACTGGACCGATGACCTGGTGAAGGTTGCAGGGATCCGCTGGATGCGACTCGCACGGGACCGGTCAATGTGGCGACACTTGGGGGAGGCCTATGTCCAGCAGTGGACGTCATTCGGCTGAAATGGTGATGATGATGAAGCCGGATGCATCAGGAAGGTGTTCCTTGTTTAGGCTGTCAGTCAATTTAATTTTTTTATTATTAAAAAGATACCTACTTTTGAGTTTGAGTTCAGAGGAAAAATTGTTGTCTGGTGCTGTTTCTGCGAGTAACACGCACAGAAAATAAAAATGAATAGACCAAAATCCTGTCGTTTCATTTCCATTTTGACAAACACAAAAACTTATAACAAAATAAAAAATAAGCACCAACAATCAAGTTCTTTCCCAACAATCGTCGAATAAGCCCGACTATGTATGCGTTACACAAAATTGAATTATGTAAATAAACTCGAATACAGTCAGCAACTCAGCACCGTTAGCACTTTATGACAAGTCTATTTCGAATGCGAATGTACACTGTACAGAGAAAAAAGTACAGTTGGCTAATGTGATTTGCATTTGCGAGTGATTTCATTTTAGCGAGTGGTGCTTGCTTTTTTTGCTGTTGGTATTATGAAACATTTTTGCTATTGTATCGTACAGCTTATTGGTTTCTTTTGGGGTTTAAAGTTAGCAAATAAATGGTTTACTTTGTGTAAAATGGTTATATTTACCAAAATGCCTGGAAAGTTGGGATAAGAGATGGCCGACTGTTTAAAAGTTTTGGTACGACTCACGTACCCGTATTTTTTGCAAATGCGCATGCAAATGTCTCCATAAAATAACTAGACATAGTTAGTTTAAGCAGAAAAATACTGCCTCGCTGGTCTAGTGGTCACAAGCGCAACTGCTGAGCATGTGGTCCTCGGTTCGATTCCCAGGTCGGGCAGTGTTATTGGGTTATTCCTTCAGGAATTTCTCAGTAACAGCCACGTTGAAGCCAGTTTGAAGTTGTGCCCAGTTGATGGCAATAGGCTCGCCCCCTATTTCTAGACTTAAACATAACTGGCGAAATGTGGGTGTACTATTAGCCTATTGTCTGCCTAACCCTTCGAGGATTACAGTCTTGATGTTGTGCAAAAGAAAAAGTTGTGTGTACTTCCTTAAACAAAGTCTTTTATAGAGATTGTACCCTTTGTTCTGATCTCACTGAACTGCGTTTTCATGTAAACGTGGCATACATATTGGGTTCAATGAATATATTCGTAAACATTGTATCTAAAATGTATGGCAGGGTTAGAGTTTGAATAAAAATGGACTGAATATAGAAACAATTTTAAATAAAAATTTAAAAAAAAACACGGAGAACCATGATGCGAAATGGATTATAGACAAGAGCAAAAACGAGCAATATACCTTAAATGTGTGGTTGCATTGATAATTGCACAAAAAATATGTAGAATACTTATTCTACATAGTTTTTCTTCATAAAGGGATGGCCCTTTAACATAGAGGTAGGGAGCTACGATTCAAATTCGAATGTAGGTATAGATAAAATGTGTGAATCGATTGATCGTTGTGAAAAATACTGATTTTATTGTTTACTTGCTTTTGCCTGCGTTAATTTAAAATCTAACAATCAATTCGGGTTGTAATCTGCTTGTAATAACACAAATGGCGAAGAAGGAACATGGATGGGTTTTAGTCAGTAGAAGTTTAACACTCCCCCCTCCTGCTCCGCCCAGAGCGGGGAAAAAACGATGCGAAAATGAACAGAGATCGCACAAGACAGAAGGTTTGGAAAAGCATAAAGAATAGGTACACATAATAGAAACATAGGAAAATAAATATCATTGGAAGTTTTGAGAAATTAAAAAGAAAAAAAACTGTAGAATGCGGACACAATATATTATGTAACACACTATACAGGATGTTTGGTTAAACATGGGCAATACTTTAAAAGAGTGAAGTACTCATAATTATGAGCAACTCTCACTATGGGACTAACTATGAAATATGATTTAAAAAATCTGCTGTTGCCTACATTTATATATCATCATCATCATCTGCCTAGCCTTTTATCAACTATGTTAGGGTCGGCTTCCAGTCTAACCGGATGCAGCTGAATACCAGTATTTTACATGGAGCGACTGCCTATCTGACCTCCACAACCTAGTTAGAACTAGGTAATACGATACCCCTTGGTAAGACTGGGTGTCAGACTTTTTGGGCCACTGACTACCTGTAACGACTGTCAAAGATCTACAAATGCCAGCCGGGACCAACGGCTTAACGTGCTTTCCGAGGCACGGAGGAAACTCGGTATGTAATTGGTAGTCACCCATCCACAGACCAACCTCGATCGATCCGAGCCGCTGTTATTATTTAGCCACGAGCTCCTCGCCTACATTTTTATATTTTCTTCTGATATTTTTTTCGCGATTTCATGGTCGGTCCCATAATAAAAGTCGCTTATTTTCAAGAGTACTACACGTCCCTAAAGTATAGCCCACGTTTAAAAAAACAACCTGTATAAACTGCAAACCTGAACAAAACTTAATTCAAAACCTTATTAAGACAAGACCATAGACACGACAGAAACCATTACCAGCCTCCTTGAATCTCAAACGGTGCAATAACTTGGCCGCAGCACCCGGACGGCGAGGATTAATGACCGAACATTCAAGAACGTTCACTCACAACTAGTTACTGAACTAAGTTTACATAAATTAATTAATTCGCTGTCCGAAATCTTGGACGATTTATGAGACAGCTATATGCAAGTTTAGCTGGGGATGAAGGGGTCTAGGCATCCCGCTGGTCTAGGTAATAGATATTAGAGGGTAAGGCTTGAGCTTCAACCTTTCTATAATGCTGACCTTTCAAAGTAACTGCTTACTGCAAAAGTTTTGACTGAAGAATGTTTTTTCTGTCTCATACTGTCAGAAGTAAAAAATTGCTTATACATAACATAACATCACGCCTGTAATCCCCAAAGGGTTAGGCAGAGGTGTACCTAATAGCATACCCAATTTCGCCAGTTTTGTGTAAATCCCATGTAATAGGGGGCGAGCCTATGGCCATCAACCGGGCGCAAATCCAGACTCCGTGGCTGCTACTGAGAAATTCCTAATGGAAAAACCCAATTACATTTTACCCGACCTTGGAGTCCAACCCAAGACCTCATGCTCAGCAGTCGTGCTTGCGACCACTAGACAAACGAGGCAGAAATAGCTTATGTATTTTCACAAGACAACAGAAGAGGCGGGGCGATGACGCCGGCTTATAAAAAAAATGTCGAGATGATATGGATGATTGTATCACGAGGACTGGCTCGAGACGGCGAGGGAAAAGAACACCCGGAAGAACTCGGGGGAGACTTTTAACCAGCAGTCGAACCATAATACCTAGTTATTTTTAGGGTCCCGTACCCGAAGCGTAACCTACGGGACCCTATTACTAAGCCTCTGCTGTCCGTCCGTCCATCTGTCTGTCAGCGGACTGTATCTCATGTTCCTTATTAGGTAGACAGTCAACTGTCAAGTAGACAGTTGACTGTCTACCTATAAAGGATTTTCATAGAATGTGTATTTCTGTTGCCGCTATAATAACAAATAAATTAAAAATTACAGGATGCTCCCCTACTACGATGGTACAGAACCCTCCATGCGCGAGTCCGACTCGCACTTCCCCGGTTTTGAACCAACTTTTCGACAAAAACGGTTTCCTTTGCGACTATCTCTGCATGTATTGCTGACATTCTAGCGTTTGTCTTGCTCAACTATTTTTCTGCAAAACAGTTACACAAACTGTATATATTTCGTTTTCCTTGACCTTTAAACATCAAAATATCACATGTCTCAAAACTATTTGGGTACCTTTCCACAGACAAACCCGTGTACATGCCTCAAGATAATTCCGAAATACACAAAATACACAAAACACGAAGACTGTTTGGCGGCCTATTTGCACGCATCCGTAATGAGGTCGCCACTGTACCTACATTATGACGTCACGACTGTACCTAGGTGTAGATACAGGGTGTTTGGAAGCTAGACCACCACAATTTTTTAGGGATTGGGCTGTCATTTCATCACCATCATCATTTCATCCGAAAGACGTCCACTGCTGGACATAGGCCTCCCCCAAGTGTCACCACATTGACCGGTCCCGTGCGACTCGCATCCAGCGGATCCCTGCAACCTTCACCAGGTCATCGGTCCACCCAGTGGGAGGCCTTCCAATGCAACGTCTTCCGGTTCACGGTCGCCACTCCATCGGCTCGGCGGTCGATTGTCATTTGCTAGCACATATTTTCTTCTTAAAAGTAAATATAAAGAATCCTTAACCTTTAATATTTTGGAAACCTATACATTATTTCTTAGTAGAAAATGTATATTGTAGACAACACCAAAAAGTTTGCGTTTTTTAACAGCCTCAAACAAAAAAGTTTGAGGACTCGGCGATAAGTTTTCGATATAAAAAAATAATAATAACCCGTAAAACCCGTCCCGTCCCGTTAATATCCCGTTTCCTGTAGTAATAATGTTAGTGACCATGATAGTTTAAAATCTTATAAGTTTTCGATAGAAAATAATATCTCAATTACCATGAGACAAAGATTTTATGGGTAAAATCTAGGATAGTTATGGCTCTCTGTGACTAAGAAAAATGTGACATTTCTAACAATCTTTCTACCAAACACTCTGTATTTATGTCGTCAAATGTCTAAACCGAGCATTACAAGAAAATGTGAGAAGGTAGTTTTAAATCTAGATATTTTGTGGAGCTTTTAGAATGTGGAGATGCTGGAATGTAGTGCACTTCACGGTAAATTGGTTGAGATGCTGCTTTGAGAGAGTACTGAGATATGAAACAGAACTTGAATGAAATCAGTTGCTAGTGAAACGAGAAATATAGAAATGATTAAAGTAATTTTAAATGAAAAGAGTAACACCTGTATCTATAAACAAGTCAAAGTGATTACTTGAGTAAAAGTAATTATTTATAATTATTGGAGAACTTGACTTTATAAGCCATTAAATTATGAAACTGCAGATCGGGTGAAAAATAGGTGTGCTCCGTGTAATTGTTCTCTTGCAAAGTACTGACATTAGTGACATTGACAGATAAATTAGACATAACAATTTTGGAATAACCCCTGGGCCTTTGTGCCATACAAATAAATCAAACTAAATGTTGTGTTGCCAGCAATAATAAAAAATTGTGTAGTTTAGTAATTGCTTGAAGTTAGAACTGTCAAAAGTTAGAATTTTTAGCTTTGATTTCTTTGACCGCTATTGCATAAAAATTGCTGCATGAGTAATTACTTAAACTTAAGTCATTACTTTAATTTGTGTGATTTTAGTTGGTACAAGCCGTTTACCTGATAAAATGTCCCAGTGGCAAAATTATGAAATTAAAAGCAAATCATCTAGCTATAGATTTCAACCCTTATTTAATACTTATATAAATTAAAAAAAATATTCTTCATTACACTTGTGTGTGTAAAATATCATGCTTCTAGACCCAGTGGCTTAAGCAGGTTCTTTCTTGTGTCTTTGTTGTTAGTGTGTTTTTTGTTATTTCTTTTGTCAGTGAGTGTATTCAATCTACATATTATTCAGTAGATACTTTTATTTTATATTATTCTACGCCAGGTCTAGGTTTATGCAACCCATGACTTGTGATCATTACAAGTGATTAAAACAATCGCTTCAAAAAAATACCACCCACACCACTAATGAACAAATCGATATCACCCTGCAAAAAGACAGCAAAAGGTATCTTTTGTACATAATACCAGAACCACAGGGAAGCAGAACTCATTAAGAACATGAAATAAGTCCACGATAACATAAAAACCTCAATATTAATCCTGATAGCGAAACAGCTGTGGTTATCAAAGGACCCGTATTTAAGTGTCATAATCCGATCTCTGTAGATTGTATGTCGTATAAGATTGCAGATGTAATGCTGTTGGAAGTGGCAAGGGTGGTACATAAGTGGAAACATATTGAAAACAAATACTGTTTTGTTTTATTATCTTGTAAGCTTTCACGATTTACAACAAAACTTATACTGTCACTTACGGGATATCTTCCGTGATTGTTCATTATTTTGAGCACCCGATATTTCGACACTGTTGCAAGCGCCATGATTGCAAGTTGACTGGAGAATGCGGGTGGATGGAAAATAAATTGTTAAGAGCAGACAAAACTATCTACCCTCTTACTTTGTCTTTTGCTACGCTCACTACTGGAACTCGAAAACACACTCACAGTATCACCAGGTTTTGTGTAGTCCTTATTTGAAACCAAATGCTCTGATCTGCCGTCAGCCATTTATTTTGCGGTATAGAGAAATTGTACTGCAACTCAAAACAAATGTCAAAGATGTACTACTAAAACTAATTTCTTTCTTTTTCGTGTGGTTAGTGCCTAACCTGGGGTCCAGAGTTTTATGCCGCCCAAGGGCCTCTGACTTGGTTTTACATGCCCTCGAGAAATATTTCAGGCATGTTGGTTTCCTCAAGATGTTTTCCTTCACTAAAGCAAATGATAATTATACAATTCGTACATGAATCCCAAAAATCAGAGGTTCGTGTCTTGGGTTCAAACTCGAGACCTATGACTTAGCAGTCCGACGGTCAAACCACTAGGCCATCACTGCTATACCAAAACTACTGACGACTGCAAATATCAGAACTCGGGCATTAACTGGTTGATTAAATTATCCGGATTTAAAGGGAAAAAAAACACTTTTTTATGTGACAAAATATTTTCTATGTCTATGCAATCATTATGCAATTTTGCAAACATAACTCACCGCATCTGTTTAAAATAAACATCCAGGAATTCGATCTAATTTCTGCTAACTCATCAAAGAATAATCAGCATTTCTCCCTTACCCCATCCAGCAACGCTACCTCACATAATATACTATTGAATACGTCGTATTAATCCGCACCGACCCGGCTAGATCCTTTGATCCTGGCCACAAAGGGAACGCTGCGTACCTGAACATATTCCACATAACTGATACGGAATTAAACTTCAAGATGTCTGCTTACCCCTCGTGGTATGTGAGCGTTATGATGCTGCATATTTTAGGAATTGTATGAAGTGTTAGGGTAAGTTATGTTTGTTAAATTACTTTGGGAGTCTTGACCTTGTTTGTTCTTGTTTGAATATGTATAAATAATCTGTTGGCTGTGATGAAAGCGGCATTTTTCGCCAGATAATTACCAATTTCAAATCAGAAGTGAGGCCATCCGCAAGAGAACCAAGGTTACCGACGTAGTCCGAAGAATTGCCAAACTTAAGTGGCAGTGGCAGGGCGCATTACGCGCAGAACGGATGGCCGATGGGGCCGAAAAGTTCTGGAGTGGTGACCGCGAACCGGAAGACGCTGCCTTGGAAGGCCTCCCACTAGGTAGACCGATGACCTGGTGAAGGTTGCAGGGATCCGCTGGATGCGACTGGCATGGGATCGGTCAATGTGGCGAAACTTGGGGGAGGCCTATGTCCAGCAGTGGAAGTCTTTTGGCTGAAATGATGATGATGATGATGATGAAATACCAAGTTGTGTATTTACTGTCCATAATATGCTATGGTACTATAAGTGCGAAAATCGATTAAATATACTTTTGAAAAGCATCTTAATAGAAACAGACGAAAAATGCGAAAAAAATAAGAAAAAGCTTACATCTACATAAAACAAAAAACAGGCTTTGGCTTGAACGATTAAAAATACAACCACCTATTAGAATTTTGATTTTGATTTATTGTGACCAGTACAATTGCCCATAGATGTGAACAAAAGTCATTAAATATAACGTGCAAAATGAATATTTGAAAATCCATTTTAAATTACTTTACGTTTAGCTTCTGTGCGAGTTCGATGTTACTGAAGGCTTATCTTTTGGTTTTAAAAATCTTGCTCGAAAAATATCTAGAGTCAAGTCTGCAAAAGATTTTCAGTTTTAACGACCCACGAATCCGTCCTATACCCACAGATGCGGACATAGAGGGAACGAAAATAGATTTCTAGTAGAAACGTAGTAAAGTTAGACATACTTGATTTAATTTTTAGGTCGAGGGATGCCTAGACGGTGTTTTGAAATCGATGAGCTGACGTTACAGAATTTGGGTTTAGAGTGGATTTCAAGGAATGAACTAGTGTGCAGGAGTGACTTAGAAGGTCAATATTGTGTGTGAGAGCTGATGAACTTAGGGCACGTTATATTCATTATTACTAGCTGTTGTCCGTGATCTTCGTTCGAGTGAAATTATTTAAAAAATATTACTTCTCTGTTTGAATCGGATTTTGTTAACAATTTCAAGTGTTTTATTTTTTCGCCCAGAACTCTTATCCTTTTTCTAATATGAAAGCACCTTTTTAAAACATCAGCTATCTGCCAGTAAAAGTTCCGTCAAAATCGGTCCTGCCGTTTCGGAGATTAGGATTATTTGCGGAACAAACAGACAGACAGACAAAAATTTAAAAAAAAGTTTTTTTGTCCGAAACGTGTAATTATACTGTTATATGCATTTAGTAAAAACCTGTTATTTGAAATAACAAAGAGACACTTCAATTTATTTATTTCTATAGATTTTAATGAATGACAGTCTTATTTCTACATTTCATCAGGCTCAAGGTTTTTTCAAATTTCATTTTTCATTACGAAGCCCTAAAATAAATTTTCGAAATAATCTTAAATGTTTGCGTGAGTAATAAATAAGTAAATATTTTCAGAACCTTGGGAGGTTAGGTGTTGGTAGATACTTAGCTAAAAATAGGTTGGGTCTAAGTGGCCATATTTTTATAGTACTTTGCAAAAGAAGTCTCTTACGAGATTTACCACTTTGTAAACATGAAACTATTATAAGAGGAATATTAAGAAAATCATAGTTTCTATACAAAGATTTCTGAGAGTAGACTAAGTACAGTAATAATTCAGGTCGTAATAATGCTCGTTACTAAGATTATAGCCTCGGAGAAGAAAGGTTTCAAATTCTTGGAAAGTTCTAGGTTATGTCTTTATTCTTTAACGAGCACGTCACACGCAAAAATGTGATAGCTCGGCTAATATACAACATTATTTTTAGTATATGCGAAACCCGAATATAGTTTGTTCAGAATAAGTAACTGAATCGATTGCAATCATTTTTAAACCATTTTTAAAAAGTTAAAAGTTGGTTACTGAGCGACTTTGAGTACCTATCGCAATAATTTAGGTACCTACTGCCAAATTATTATTATCAATGTGCTCAAGACGAAGCTGGAGGCGCGCGCCGCGTTTTTGTGCAGACAACTAGGTAACAGAACATGCTTATAACTTTGTGATTTTTTCATGATACAGTTTTGAAATTTTGTACATAGATTTTTCATGAAAATACTAGACACGTGTTTCAGGTTTCGCACTAAAACTAATGTTGTATATTACACTCTCGACCACCAACAGAACTAAAGGCTGATGCAAAATTGCAGCGCAATTGTAAAAACTGATACGACTACTTAAGCAGTACTATAAAGCGTGTCGCAGTAGACGTGTGACCTCTTGAACAGCTACAGGATCGAGCGACATGCGTCTTGGGACAGTGACTGCTCATAAAACAAATGAAGAAAGCTTTGTCGAGCATGCAGAGTCACCGACATCCGACTTGCAGAGCAACAGTACTCACACGAAGAAAACAATTGAAGCGCGATTGTGGGCAGTGAACGAGGTCTGATAGCAAAGCTGATCATCAAGATTCAATCAGTATGCCAATACAAGCTTTTAACATTGAATAAACACTCAATGTCAGGAACTCCTAACCAAAAACGAATCTCGCCTTTCATGTCATATCGATGGACCCAATCTTTAAGCATTATTTTGTCCAGTGATCCAGAAAATTTGCTTTTAGGAACTTTGCGACGTGGCATAAAATATTTAATCGAAAATAATCTCTGTGGACTAATCGAGCCGGTTTAGGAGCTGTAAAAGCGGCAATTTTCAGGGTACTTCGTTTTCAAGGCTTTCCAATGATGATGTCAAGACTTGTGATTTGAAGTGTACAAATATATTTTTTGGGTTTAAATTTGCAAAGAAGCTGTAGGAAGTGGTATCTCTAATACCAAAATTGACTTGACGCCATGGTTGGCGTAGTGGCTGAGCGACTGGCTGCTGTACTGCGTGTCGCAGGTTCGATCTCCACAGAACAAATAATACAGACCTACAGGTAGTTTTACCGGGACTAGCTGTTTGTGCATGTGAGTTTAAATGTTTGTAAACACACCTATGATACAGGAGAAACTCCTAGTGCGGGGCAACGTTTAGAATAAAATAGAGTTTTAATTCACAAATATGGATAATACAAAATAGTTTATTTGTATTATGATACATCAAAGCTCAGCCAGAAAAAAAAAGAGAAGTGGAAGGAATGGGGGGAGGCCTTTGCTCAGAAGTGGGACAAAAAAAAGCTCAGCCATATTTTACTTTCTTTAGAACTTATAATATTTCATAACGTCTAGCAAGTTAAAACAAGCTATTCAAGATTTACACAAAATTCGGTATAAAAATAAATACAAATGACGTCACAATTCCCACATACCGTTCTCGCAGGAGGGCCGAACGTGTCGAAACGTAAACTGACAGATGGATAGACATTGCCTTTCCTAAAAATGTCCCACCGTATTCTATTTTAGTAGGGATTTCTAAAAATAGAACCGGGAAATAAAAATGGATGACGTATCGGGGGCTTGTGGCTAACAATAACAGCTGCATTAAGTAAAGTAAAGCCTCGTTTACCAACGTTGCTCATTAGAGGTATGATCATCCTCTCCGTGGCTTAAGGGCTGGCGATCACTGCCGGAACGGCACGGCGTGTCATGGCAAAGGATTTTATTACTAATCAAGTTATTTTGAATCTTATTTCAATGAATTGGAATTCATTTTACTTTATTTCGATGCCGCGAAATGACGTGACGTGCCGCGGGATGCTGCGGCATGATGTATCATGCCGTTTCATTCCACGGGTTGCCGCGGCGCGCTATTGCATCACGCGAGACGTATGGGTCACTTTGTGTCGAGGAATTATGATTGCTAAGTTTATTGAAATGAGGTTCAAACTTCGAACTTCCAACTTCCAATCCGCGCGGAGCAAAACTGATTGATGCCAGAGTGGCTGGGCTTTCAGCAGGATGCCACGGAATGCCGCGGGATGCCGCAGCACAACCTGCCATGCTATGCCGTGCCTCGCCGTCAGTGAGCGCCGGCCCTAAGTCGTTACGGGTAGTCTAAAGTCAGAAAGTCGAACTACCAGTTTTTCCAACGGGAATCGTAATACGTTGGTCGTGAAGTTCAGATAGGACGTCACTCCATGTAAAATACTGGCATTGAACTGCAACCTGTTAGACTGGAAACCAACCCCATTATAGTTTATTTATTTATTTGTTTAGGATCTCCAACAAAGGATGTACACAAACGACAAAAGTATCACGTAGGTGTACTCCTTCACTTACAGGAGACCACAGCATGCTTAATAAAATGTATAACTAAGCTAACAAAGCATTAAAAATTATATTTATAATTATTATATTAACATTTAAAAAATAAAATCAAAACATATTAAGGTAATAAAATTAAATTGGAAAAATAACATTTAAAATAACAAATTCATAGTACTAATTAAAGCATCAAAACACTTGGTAAAAAAAATTGGCAAAAGACTAGGAAAATGATGATGTTCTGGACTTCCACACAGTTTTACAGTTATGGAATACACAGCAAAGCTACCAATATGTCGGTGACAAAAAATGTTACACATCTCCCACACATGTACCACACATGTGGCTTTAATGTGTCCAATTAAACTGTGATCAATTCCATCGTTCTGTAAAATAAACAAGCTTTTTATCACACCCGAAAAATTCACAATATCTCTCCAATATCTTTAACCATGAACCTCAAAATCGATTTTCATAGCAGACATTCTATTAACCGTATCACGGCAATTTCGGCAGCTCGTACGTGCGACACAATATTGCGGAGGTAACCTTCACCTCTTCACTCTGTGCTAAGTGTCGCTCCACACGACACGACAACGGGTGACGATAAGAGTAACGTCTAGTTCAGACGAGAGATCGTACGTAATCTGTTTGAGTTCCGTTGTAGTGCATGTGCTTGAGTGGTACAAGTTTTGTACGTCTTTGTATTGTTTATTTTTATGACAGATTTCTCATTAAAAATGAGAATGACAATGATTCTTCAGTCATGACTATAATTTATAAGCAACTGGCTTTCGCCCGGTTTTGCGGGCGTTGAAGTTGAAATTAAAAGGAAAGTCTAGAGAACCTGCACGTCTGCCTTGGATAGTATGACTCAGGTCATACCTCGCTGCCCACCTCATCATCATCCTAAAGCAGTCCACTGCTGGACATAGGCCTCGTCAATCGCCCGCCACTCAACTCGATTCTCGGCAACGTTCATCCAGTTGCTACCAGCCATCCTGCGAAGATCGTCGCTTCACCGAGCCTAAAAGCGTCCCACCTTACGCATGCCGATTCGCTGCCCACCTACGTAGTTGGATTATGATCTTACTACAGCGTGAACTACTCTCATAGTTTTTTATGTAGGTATTTTGCAGACGTGAAAGGTGGTAGGACGCCCTCAAGCTAGGTGGAGCGACGATTTTCGCAGGATGGCTGATAGGAGGTGGAAGGAAGTAGCCGAGAGGATCAGTTTTAGGATTCCTATCATTTGTTTATTTAGTAGTTTTTAGTTTTTCCATCAGTTGAATGCTCTAGGCCGATGATAATAATGACAAGAAAATTCTTGATAGAACATGCATTTGCATTCAAGAAACATTTCCTAACGCAAATAAACTGAACTTACTCAACACTCTCCACCTTCATCAAGGAAAATATTGGAAAAATATTTACCTTCACTTTATCGTGTTAAAATGTTCACGGATGAATCTCATTTACACAGGACGCTTGTGTGAACTTATTCGTTTCTTGTTACGGTGGCAACGTTGCTTTTTGGTGATAGGCTGTGTATTGAGTTAAAGCGACATTCAGCGGTATTCAGCGCTTTATTGCATCGTGTTCTACATGCAAAATGTCATATTTTGTCGATATGACTTGATTCGATCTTCGTTCGTGATTTGTTGGCTATTTTTGGATGCGAGAAGATGAGTTTCGATATTTTTAACGGGAAAGTCAAGGCCATCTTTAAGAATATGGCTTTTTTTCTACCTATGTCCTCTTTTCCCAAAGAAACTTGTTTTTATCAGTGTGCTTACTTCAATAAGCTGTGTCATTTTTTTTTTAAGAAGGATCATTCTTTTGTTTCCACAATCGCCTGATTGCTCAAAACTAAGTCATAAACTACACACGATTCCACTAACTAAAGCGTTATTGATTTGTTTGTTATCGGTTGTGTAATGTGTACGTACCGTCAGTATTATGGTAGCTGTACACTCCGAGGCAGGACGAGTGTGAGGGTGTATAACGGGTGTAAATAGACCCTTAACGAAGCCAAAGGAACTTGTTTTTTTTGTTCTTGGAACCTTCTAGTTACGGAGATATTGAGGGTCAAAGTTCCAACTTTTTCACAAGTTTTTTTTTTAAATACACGTTTTTAATGTAAGATTTTTACTTTAAACTCCTCCACGACCCCCGTACTATTCAATCCATCCATCAGCACAATGCTTTGAGTGCATTCCATTGAGTCTTACCGTAAAACGTGATTTTTCACCCAAAAAAAAAGTCGTTTCCCAGCAATAATTTTTGCGTAAAGTTACTTAGTTTGATGTACAAAATGCTTGGTTGACGGCTTCGTGAAGGGTCTGTTTACACCTTTATAGTAGCGGTTGTCAAGCCTCGGTGTTCCTCTCTTGACTGTACAATCTCGCATGCACCCTGCCTTGGTGTGGCTCTGCGAGAGTGTTCAGCCTTTACGAAATGCTAATGCGACAATAGCTACTCTTTGAAACCACCAACCACTCTTGATGAGGCATGTGTTGCTTTACTTCACAATTATTTGAAAAAAAAGACAAATTTTTGTGTAATCGTTTTCTTTACCCCTTTCTATAGCAGTTTTATTTATAATTATGGCTATTCAGACAACATTCAAGTTCACCACCAACAGCTGAAACATTAATTTCTATACATTTCAATACTGACGTGACCTCCATTCATTCCTCATTATGGCGTCATGCTATCCAATATACATTATAGAACGACTTAACATTGAATCGAATGACCTGTGTTCACGCTCCGAAAACCATAACTTCTAATTAAATCAAGATTACAATACCTTTTAATTTGAACAAAAATATTTTGCTTAGTATTTAGCTTGCTTTATCGCAACGAAAATAAGGCTGCGGATGCATGAGCGGTTTAAGCGCGGACTATGTTATGGTCTCCTATAAGTGGAGGCGTGTACCTATGTAATACCTTCCCTTGTCCATTATTACAAGCTTTTTTACATGAATGATTTCTGTAAATCTTTTAGTGGAGATCAGAAATATCATCATCTGTCTAGCCGTTTCTATGTTGGTGTCGGGTTCCAGTCTAACCAGATGCAGAATACTAGTATTTTACATGGAGCGACTGCCTATCTGACCTCCACAACCCAGTTAGTACTGGTTAATACGACACTCCTTGGTAAGACTGACTGACTACCTATAACCACTGACAAAGATCTACAAGTGACAGCCGGGACCACCGGCTTAACGTGCTTTCCGAGGCACAGAGAGAACTCGGTATGTAATGGGTGGTCAACCCTACGCCGATCAACCTAAGCAAGCGCGGCTTAACTTGAAAATTGATCCTAGTGGCTGCTATTATTTTAACCTTTGTCATCTGCATTACTGTCAAAATTACAGCCATCTTATTTTCGTTACAAAAGGTTGCGGTTGAGTTAATGCGACTGACAAGTTTGTTAACATTACAGTCATAGGTAGGGGTCCGCATGGGCCGATGCCTGTCAGGGCTGCGGGACTGTTCGAAAGAGATACCGCGTCCCTGGAACACAAAGGGCAAAGAAGGAACATGGATGGGTTTTAGTCAGTACAAGTCTGACACTCCCTTCTGCTCCGCGGGTCATTTGATGATTTCCCTGTATTCCCATAAAAATAATTTGGTTCATGTTGGCTACCACTGCCAAGTTAAGCATAACAACAGCTATGAAAGAACTGTAATTTGGACGATGCATTTATTTGCAGAACGCTTGGGAGCTTACGCCTGCTTCACAAGCCTTTTGTTTCGAGCCTACACGAAACTGAATTGTTGCTCCGGTGTTGGACATTCTCATTCACTTTCGAACAATTGCTGTCCATTGAGAGTCTGAAGCATGTCGGCTAGTATTCGACAGTGGTTTATTTGAGGCAGTGGTTTTCGGAATACCAGTACGCTGAATGGAGATAAATGTAATTCTGCAAAATTGTAACGTAATATGCAAGTTTTGTGTAGCACGATGTATTATTTCGTTTGCGTAGTATTTGGGATTTCGGGCCCATGTCTTATGTCTTAGCTGGGAAAATACTATTGATTTTATGTCGGATCTGTTTAATTTTGAATTTGATGACTATAAAGAGTGTAAAAAGAGACTTAAAATAGCCGAAAGGCAGTTGTTTTCCCCGTCTTTGCGATCATTTATTTGTTCTAGACCACTCCTGGGACTCTTCTAGTTACGGAGATTTGGTGATTGGGGGGGTCAAAGTTCCAACTTTTTCACATTTTTTTTTAAATACGTTTTTTTAATGTAATTTTTACTTTACACACCTCCACGACCCCCATACTATGGATTGAATCCATAGTACGGGGTATACAAATCCGTATGGATGGATTGAATCCATCCATAATGCTTTGAGTGCTTTCTATCGAGTCCTACCGTAAAACGCGATTTTTAACCAAAAAAAAATATACTAATATAATATAATAATATGATTCCCAGCAAAAATTTTTGCGTAAAGTTACTTAGTTTGATGTACAGAATACTTGGTTGACGGCTTTGTGAAGGGTCTGTTTACACCCTTTTTTTTTTTTTTTTTAGGATGGGAATTCATCAAATGACCCCCCCCGCTCTGGGCGGAGCGGAAGGGAGTGTCAGACTTGTACTGACTAAAACCCATCCATGTTCCTTCTTTGCCCTTTGTGTTCCAGGGCTGCGGTATCTCTTTCGAACAGTCCCGCAGCCCGACTGTTTACACCCTGTATAATCTTTATTTATTTGAATTTCATATTATTTTTCGCTTTAGACATCATGTCAACAAAGCACAGTAGGTATTTCTAAGGCGTTCCAAACGCCACATACGACAGCAGACTGCCGCGTTTCACACGCGAACTTATCGGTCCGAAACAGCACGCGAACCTTCATAATCAATAGCTTTGACTTTTACGTAATCATCTATGTAGGAGAAAAGTAATTCAAAATAATTGTAGCCATCCAGACTAAATTTCGGCCATGGCGGGCAATCTCAGCGGTGCTTACCATCGACTTCAAAGATATTATAGTGCACAAGTGTAGGTGTTTGCTTGTGTTTCACTCGCTCTCATAGTCTGATGGGACGGCAAATAGGACTAGAGAGAGATCAGGCGCAAGACCAACAGCATAAAGTACTTTTTCGAGGCACAAGGGCAACCGCCGACCTCCAAAGTTCGTGTTCCTACTGAGAAATTCCTAATGGAAAAACTCAATAACACTGCTCGGAGCCTCATCATAAGCCATGGTCGACCTCCTGTCCTACTCTTTGTGCCATTCCACCTGCACTTTGAGGGATTTGTCCGAAGCCACTACCAACGCCGTCGATGAGGCATAATTCTGGTCGAACCTGATTTTGACTCAAACAATAATATTATGCGAATTATCGACACGAAGACGACTGGGAATCGAACATATACCCCACGCTCAGTTTTCGCTCTTGTACCCAAAAGACTAACGCGGCAACGGGGCAGAAGAAAAGTAATTATTACCAAATTAGACACTGATCAATTCTCATTAGCAGGTAGCTGTAGTACCTGTGATTAAAATTAGGAGAGTTTGTTCGATCGTCGTTGGGAAATTTTATTACGAAAGTAATTGGAAAATTGATGTTAGCTTTAATGAAATGTGTCTTGTTAACTCCGATGTGTTTCCTTTGAGTAAGATAAGTGCTTTACATTCTCTATTTTTAAACTCGTTTATACCATCGAAAAAATCTGTTAATTTAACGCACATCATGGAAAAGTTTTTGTAAGTACAATGTTTTTTGCATTTGTAAACTCATCAATCTCTTGCCCTTGTCCCAATTGATTTAGGGTCGGTGCAGCATGTCTTCTTCGTCCATACTTCTCTATTACTCGTCATCTCATCAGACACCTCCTTTCGTGCCATATCATTCTTCACACAGTCCATCCATCGTTTCTTTGGTCTTCCACTACTCGTTATAAATTCTACAAAAACATAAAAAAATCATCCCCGCTGTGTAAGACAGAGGTAAACGAATAATTAACTCACATTTCACGAGTTATGTTTAAATCCCATGTTACACGAAGCCTAAGAAATTACAAAGACCCTATAACAATTTTCCCGACTTGCGAATCGAACCCATAACCTTAAGCTCGAAAATAGCGCTTGCAACCACTAAACTAACAAGATACTCAAAATAATTCGACCTATTGTATATTGTCAAGCACGATAATAATTGCAGCCAAATTCCCTAAACACCGTTTAATTTCCTGATTTAACTATAAGCTTATGTTCAACTTGATAATCAGTGAAAATCCGACCTTAATTCCACTAGCCTAACGACAAATGTAACTCGATCGTTACAATCAAACCCAATGAACCATAATATAATAGGTTATTAAACTAAACAGATTACCCGTATCATTGTCTATGACAATTCAAGTGTGGGATTGTGTGTAAGGCCGCACGAATTAGGCACATTCAGGGCAAATTTCAACAGTGAACGCGATTAGTACATTTGTAAGCTAGATTTAAGAGCTGTCAATGTGAAAATTATCGAACGATGATGCCACTGACAGCTATTGAACGTGGTTTTTATGATTGCTTTCATTTTCATTTTCGATATTTGTTCTTAGTATCATGCTCACCGTAATGGTTTCTTACCAGAATTAAGTACATAGGTATTCACCAAAACGCACATAATTATCATTACATAGTATAAAACAAAGTCGCTTCCCGCTGTCTGTCTGTCCGTATGTATGCTTAGATCTTTAAATCTACGCAACGGATTTTGATGCGGTTTTCAGTAATAGATAGAGTGTTTCAAGAGGAAGGTTTATATTGCACCCGTGCAAAGCTGGGGCGGGTCGCTAGTCATGTATAAGTCACATAGCTAGCTTTCTTCATAATCTATACAATGCAAATAAAGAAAAAAGTGTGTGATTGTTATTTCAAAATAACAATTTTTTACTGTAATGATTAGTATCCTGCCTATCCTAACCTATGGCGCTCAGACTTGGTCTTTGACTGAAGCTCAGAAGTCCAAACTCAAGGTTTGCCAAAGAGCGATGGAACGTAGCATTCTAAAAATAAAACTAACCGATCGAATGCGCAACGCCTTAATACGGTCTAAGACAGGCATCGCCGATGTTGGCGACAAATCTGCGAAGCTGAAATGGGACTGGGCGGGTCACGTTTTAAGGATGAACCCGGACAGATGGGCGAAGATAGTCACACAGTGGGTGCCTGAAGACGGCCGTCGTAACCGAGGCAGGCCCAAGAAACGCTGGCGTGAAATCTGGACTCATTCTTAACGGATTGGTCAAAGAGGGCAAATTGTAAGCAGGATTGGAAAGTCATGGGGGAGGCCTTTGCCCAGCAGTGGGACAGAGCAGGCTGAAACAAAAAAAAAACTGTAATGATTAGATAAAAAATTAAATTAAAAGTTTAAAAAACCCCCGTCACAACAAAGAAAAGCGAACAAACCTTTGAAAAGTCAATAGGCTGAACAGGTTTTTAAAAATAATGTCTAATTGTACATATACACATCATTCGCTTTCATTTGATACTCCACTTGGGTATATTGGAAAATATTCGATTTTTCATCCTCCAAATCTAGTAAATGGCTACACCGATTTTGATAAAACATGTCTAATTGTAATATACACATCATGCACTTTCATTTGATACCCCACTTGAGTATATTTAAAAATATTTGATTTTTCATACCCACTTTCATCCCCCATAACTAGTAAATGGCTGCACCGATTTTGATAAAATGTTTCTAAGAACCATCGCCAAGAAACTAGCTTTCAAATAAATAAAACTGCATTCAAACCGGTTCATTCGTTTAAGAGCTACGGTGCCAGAGACAGACACACACACACACATTGCGGTCAAACATGTAACACCCCTTTTTTTACGTCGGGGGTTAAAAAATGACTAAGGTTCCGTGCAAAAAGATAAAACCCTTGAAGTTGTTAACAAAATCCGATTCAAATAGGGAAGTAGTTTTTTTAAATAATATCACGCGGACGAAGGTCACGGGTAACAGTTAAAAGCTATGTTATAAATCATATCAATACCAGGCACTCCGATCAGCAATCCATTAGCCAAGCAAGATAGTGTCCATAATTACAGCTAATTGAGACAATGTAATTTAGTGGTCATGATTACATATCAGGAAATATAATCGCAGGATGATTGTGTGTATGTGTATGTACCAGATTATACAGATAGCCGACTATCTGTATAATCTGGTATACTATTAATGCCTAGGCATTCCATAGCAAGCCAAATCGTTTAGACGAAAGATGCTGTATAATTTAATCCATACTCTTTGTTCAGGTATTTTATACCACATCGATTTCGAATGTTCAGCAAGTAATGTGTACGCGGTAGGCAGGACTGGACAAAATGACGGTGAGCGACTAGGTATTCCATAACCTAACCTAACATAACATCATCATCTGCCTAGCCTTTTCCCAACTATGTTGGGGTCGGCTTCCAGTCTAACCGGATGCAGCTGAATACCAGTATTTTACATGGAGCCACTGCCTATCTGACCTAACCTAACATAACATCCATAACATATTTCGCTAGTTTTGTTTAAGCACCACGTAATTAGAGACAAGCCTATTGCCATCAACCGGGCACAAGATACCTCCGTAGCTGCTACGTCCGCTACTACTACCAATAACCCTTTGCTCGGCCTAGGAATCAAATCCAGGGCTTAGGTAATGCTAAGCAGTTGCAATTGCGACTACTAGACCACCAAGGCAAACAAAAAAAACTACACTAATCTTTGAAAGCAATAAAACTCCTCACTTTCCCGTTTTCCCCCACAAACTTGAGCAATTAAACAGTATGAAAAATGAGCAAAGCTATACAATATCGCGATATTAAGCGAAAGTGCAAACAAAACGCTTAAACATTCCACTAATGACTCCGTGGATGAATGATGCCTGACGAACAAAAGGCTGTGATGAAATACGAAATGGCTAAACGGGTCATGGCTAGTTCGGTAGTTTGCTATTGGCTACGACATAGGTGAAAGAAAAGAAAAAAAGAAAACATATTTATTTGACGTATGATATGATTGCTGCACACTTGTTCAGACATTCGATTTGGCAGTATTTGTTGAATAACAAAGCCAGCCCCAAGCAATTACTACACATTCTACAGGGTGAAAACGAACCCTTTGTGAAGTGTTCGCCTTCAACCAAGCATTCTGTACATCAAGCTTAGTAACTCGGCGCAGAAATTGTTGCTGGGAAACGACTTTTTTTGGGGTGCAAAATCACGTTTTACGGTAGGACTCAATGTAACGGACTCAACACATTGTGCTGATGGATGAATTGAATAGTTCGGACGTCGTGGAGGTACTGAAAGTAAAGTTATAACAAAAAGAAAAACAAGTATTAACAAAAAAACATGTGAAAAAGTTGGAACTTTGACCCCCAATATCTCCGGAACTAGAAGGTTCCTAGGAATAGTCAAGAACAAAAAAAAATATCGTAATGACGGGGAGAACAAGTGCCTTTCGGCTTCGTTAAGGGTACTTTTGCACCCATTATTAGGCAGCTATTATTTGAGTCTTGCCGATTCATAATCTTCATCCTGCAACATTTTCGAGTCAGTCTCAATTTAAATCATAAGTCG
This sequence comes from Noctua fimbriata, assembly GCA_905163415.1. Classification (NCBI taxonomy): domain Eukaryota; kingdom Metazoa; phylum Arthropoda; class Insecta; order Lepidoptera; family Noctuidae; genus Noctua; species Noctua fimbriata. The sequence goes on along the minus strand of LR990927.1, from coordinate 17,523,701 downwards.
AAATATTTTCCTCAAGTAATCATCTAAGTCATAATCCCACAAGTAGAGACTAAGTAAAGTGAGACGAACGTCCTCCACAGTACACACGATATGGTTTATACATCTTTTTCAATAACAAAATGACATTAGTAAGCTAGACTAGCTGTTGTAATACCTAATATCCCTTCCCCCCGGACAGCCATTGTGCACGGACGTGTTTTACCCAAAAAGTCTATTTAAGTTATTAAATATTTAAATTTTAATTCAAAAATAAATATAATTGGCAAGTTTAATTCTCGACGAGTACTAGGCGCGCAGAGTGTTGCAAGAGATCGAGTCCTGCGGCGAGCGAGAGAGAAAGCAAGTTACTCTACCCATCTCTGTCAGCTGCGCGTGAGTCATTATCACCTAACTTCGCGCTCTGCACTGACTACTTGCAGATATAAGCGCCTAACACTTTACGCCGAGCTACGTGTGTCAGCGCCTCTTGTAGACTCCTGAGCCAGACGTAAGGTGCATTTATTTTACTTTTTAAAATGATAAAGCGAACACCACCCAAACATGGCAGTGAAACACCTCGTCACCACAGTTCCGAGCCCGACTTGACAACACCAGTTTCGGAACAAAAATTGGACAGAATCACTTTACGACAAAAACGTAGACATGATTCTGAACAATCAATTGAAATTAAATGTCTCCGGGAAGATATTATGTCATCACTTGTTACCTTGAGAATGGAGCAACAAGAGAAATTTAGTTTGTTGCAATGCAATTTAGACCAAATAAAGGTTCAAAATACGGAGCTGAAAAATACGGTTGAGTTCTTGAGTGGTAAATACGACGATCTCATGACTAAACTAGCCCTTTTGGAAAGGGAAAAGAAAAGCACATTGGAGTATGTAGGATATTTGGAGGAAAAAGTCGAGATCATGGAACGAAATTCAAAGACATCTAGCTTAGAAATTCGTAACGTACCGAAAAAACTTAATGAGTCTAAGGATGACCTGATAAATATTGTGAAAAATCTGGGAACCGCTGTAGGCACCGAAATACAATCAGGTGAGCTCAGAGATGTTTATCGTCTTACCAGCAACAGAAAACCCCAAACCGATGGACCTATAACCGCCGAATTTATGTCAACCATGACAAAGGACAAACTTCTTACTTATATTAAAAAGCACAATCGGGACCACAAGACCAACAGGCTTAACAGCTCACACGTTAAGATGCCGGGTAATAGTCCCATTTTTGTCTCGGAGAGCCTTACCACTAAAGCCAGGAAGCTGTTCTATCAAGCAAGAGAGTTTACAAAGCTAAACGGCTATGCGTATCACTGGACATCACATGGCAAAGTCTACGTAAAAAAGGCAGAGGGTGCGCCGGCAAAGAGAATATCACATGAATCTGATTTTGAGGCTCTGAAATTACAAAAAAAGTGACTAAAAACACTTATCAACACCCAACAACGTGTCCTGCCTAAAACATTGGAGCTTCGTCTGAAAATTGCATGCCTCGTAAACTTTTCTGTAGTTAACATAGTTTTAAGTTTTTTTCTTCTGTTTTTTACATTTTTGTACAACACACTAAAACCAAAGTACATATTATCTCTACCTACACAACCTACACAATACACGCTATCATTTCTCACGACTAATAACAAACAAAATACACTTAATCCACGACGTCAGTTTTTAATACATATAGCTACACTAAACTCACTCTATTTTTTACTTTACATTCACATATTCTCCACTAGCCCGCGGTTTAGCCGACCTAGTACTGGGATAACCGGCAGCCTATGTGTTGTTCCTGGTTATAGACTATCTATGTGCCAAGCTTCCTTTACGCTCATCCAACCGACTTCCTGTGAAAGGGTAGCAATCATCCATCCATCCATCCATCCACTCATTGTCATATGTTTTCTCATTCTCATTAATAGTAATACAACTAAATGGTACTATACATTATTATTACGTACCAAACACCCAATGACGCCCTATTTTGGTTCACTCACAAAAAAACAATTTAACAGAGGACAGCGTTAAAGAAATTATAAACAATATAGATCAGCTCTCAGTCTCTACCACACTTAATTGTGACCCCGAAGAATGCACTAACTATATCACTAACCCTTCCAAGAAATTAAAAATAATTACCCAGAACATTCGCTCTATTCATGCAAACTTCGACTCTTTTTTAACACTCCTTAACAGAATAAACCTTGACTGCGATATATTAGTATTGACTGAGTGCTGGCTGAAACGTTATAATGATTCAATCCCAACCATCGATAACTACTCTTATTACCAAACAAAAAAACACCTCAATCAGAACGATGGTGTGGTTCTTTATGTTAAAAATATAGAAAACTACACAGTCGAAGAACCAAAGTTTTCGGATGCCAGTTGTCTAGTGCTAAAAATCGGCACCGATAAGGCAATAATATGCATTTATAGATCTCCGTCTTTTAGAGACTTAAGTAACTTCCTACAGTCTCTAAACTCTCTTTTGGCAAGCTTGACTACATATAAAAGCATAGCAATAGTTGGTGACATTAACCTTGACATCGCATGTACTTTATTTTCAAACCAAACCTCGGACTATCTCGATCTCATAGCTTCCCATGGCTTGCTACCTGCTCACTCACTTCCCACTCGAGATAATGCCTGTCTTGACCACGTCATGCTCAAAACTCACTTGACTGCACTCACCATAGTTCTACACGCCTCTGTCACCGACCATAACCCTGTACTGCTGTGCCTTGATCTTAAACGAGATGTCAATCCACGGTCACACACCCTTTTGAAAACTAATTACGAAACTCTTGATAGTGAGATGAAGACTACAAGTTTCCAAGTAATTTATGAACACACCGATGCTAATGAAGCGACAAATAGTTTAATCACCATTCTCGCTAGACTCATTAATACCCACACGTCTATAATCAAGGTTCCAAATAAAAAACGTTTACTCAAACCGTGGATGACCGTTGGTATGCTCCGCTGTATGCGTAATAAAGATGCAATGCACAAAAAACTCAAGCTTTCTCCAAACAATATTATATTAAGTACTACATATAAAAGGTATAGGAACTACTGCACAAAAATTTTGAAAAAATTAAAAAGAGACTTTGACAGGAGAGAATTGATTGAGGCTTCAAAGGACAATAAAAAGATTTGGAAGGTGATAAAGAGAGTGACTAACACAGACAAGCCTAACATACCCAACACCGAATTATTGGCTTCTTCTACGTCACCTCAGCTCTCGGTGGACAAAGTAAACGAGTTTTTTGCCAATATCGGCAAGGAACTTGCTGATAACTTTTCACGTCCACTTGGTAGTCATAAAGTCCCATCAGACACTACCCCTACATCTCCACCTTTACAATCATTCGTCATGTTAGACACCGATGAAGCGGAGGTTGCAGAGTTGCTAATGTCACTTAAAACAGATTCTGCTGTAGGCTGGGACAATATTCCTACAAGGTTTTTAAAACGCTACTCATTGATACTAGTCCCTTTACTCACACATATTTTTAATCTCTGTTTCCATACTGGCACTTTCCCCTTGTACTTCAAGAAGGCCATCATACACCCAATTCATAAAACTGGAAGCAAAAAATTGGTAAATAATTATCGTCCTATCGCAGTGTTACCTTCCATTTCCAAAATACTAGAACGACTAATTAATAAAAGACTCGTGACTTACATGGAAGATAAAAAGCTTTTTTCTCCCAACCAATTCGGCTTTAGACGCAGTAAATCTACTAGTAGCGCTGTAATTGACCTAATTGACTATGTTACCAAAGATATTGACAGGAAAAAGAATGTATTGTCAATTTTTTTGGACCTAAAAAAGGCATTTGATACGGTTTCGATTTCTGATTTAATAATAAAGCTTGAAGAACTGGGGATACGTGACCAATCACTTAACATCTTCTACGACTACCTTCAAAATCGAACACAATGTGTAAAAATACAAAATTACCTCAGTGGAGAGCTTCCAGTGACATTTGGCGTTCCCCAAGGCAGTGTGATAGGTCCAACCTTATTTCTAATATACGTTAACCAACTATGTAATCTGAGTTTGGGAAGTGGAAAAATCGTGGCATTCGCTGATGACACTGTCCTTACCTTCTCTGGGGATACGTGGGATGACACCTTCGATTCCGCACAAAAAGGACTAAATAATGTTCTACAATGGCTCAAAAGACACATTCTCACAATCAACACCGACAAAACTAAAATTCTTACATACAGTTTAAGAAATTCGAGTCAACCACCAAATTCGTACGCTTTGGTAGCGCACTCTTGTGTACTGCCTGGCACTGCGACATGTACATGTCCCGAACTGGAACGCTGTAGAACCATTAAATATCTCGGTGTGACTCTCGACGACAGCCTGAGCTTTGCACCACATATTGAGTTACTGACGAAAAGAATTAGAAAGCTAATCTTTGTCTTTAGTACTCTTCGCCACATAGCAGGACCCCAAATTATTAGGTGTACATATTTTGCTCTTTGTCAGTCTCTCTTAACGTACTGTATAAGCGCTTGGGGTGGTGGACCAAAAACTACTCTTTTGAAACTAGAACGAGCTCAGAGAGCAGTGCTAAAAACTAGCACCTTTAGGTCCATCCTTTTTCCAACTGAGGAATTATATAGGAATTGTAAAGTCCTTACAGTGAGGCAATTATTTGTCTTACACATGGTACTATGTCAGCACCAAAGAACCTCCTATAAAGTAATCACCACAAGACGCAAAGACAAGGTATGTCAACCCTTCCCCTGTAAATTCTCTTTTACAAGAAGATTTCCTTGTTTCCAAGGTCCTCATCTCTATAATAACCTTAACAAAGTACTAGACTTCTACTCACTACCTAAAATGTCACTCAAAAAGAAACTAAGTGATTGGCTACTAACACTTAACTACAACAATACAGAAAATTTATTGTTGACTCAATACAGTTCCCGTTAAACTATCCTATGCTCATACACATGCACACTCACATACACACACACACATACACACACGCACGCACACACGTACACACACCCACACACACTACACTACTCTGCTCATACCGTATATTACCTTTGTTTTCATTCTATTTCCTTTCTAAATAGTTTATTTGCCCGTTTACTTATACTGCATAATGGACTAGTCATATTTTTTGTAAAATGGCATGTATGTATTAATTCCAATAAAAAACATCCATTAAAGGGTCGGGCCCAGCATCTTTAACACAAGTTGTCTTGACAACTTAGCAAAGGTGTTGGTGTCGCCACAATATTGTTTAATTTTCCCTTAATTGTATGTATCAACATGTATGTAATGTAAAATGTTAAACTTGAAGCAAATAAATTATTATTATTATTATTAATATAAATATGACTATGCAAGAAGAAGCCTGTTCGTAGAAAGTCGACATAACTAGTGGTCTGTCCCGCGGCCCTACTCCAGGAAACGTTTCATTGTTCTGCAGTAGTACTGGGCAAGTGCCGCGAAGCTGTGCCTGTACAGGGGACATCGACACGGAATTTGTGATTCAGCATAGTTGTTATTCTAGGAACTCAAAATTATTTTCTTCCGGCTATTGTTTAAAAACAAGAATTTGTGTGGTGTACTACAATTAAAAAACTCGACTACTGAAAAATCACGCTCTTATTAAAATCGTGGTTTACAAGGTAAAATCGACTTGTTTGTCGGAGGATTGTTGAAGTCGGTTAAAATATAGCCGATGTTACCCGGGCCATAATAACGAATCGATTGACACCTTATTCATCAAAATCGGATTTATAATTTAGGCGCTACGGAGGAACAAACGTAAATACAAACATACATACATAAACTGCTAAAATCATAACCCTTCCTTTTGTCTTCGCCGTAGTCGACGTTTAGAACGTTTAAATAAATCACAGCGTAACTTACCTTTAAATCTTGTGGCAACTCTTCCGCTGTAGAAATGTACATAGTTTTTATTAAACTATTGAAAGTGATCTCAGTAATGATCGACCAAAATATTCAAGAAAAATCACAATGCCGTATACCGCATTCAGAACTAAACCAGAGCGTTTCATTTCATACCAGCGTTGTAGATTTAATTCATTGCTCGCAGACAACGCGAGCTTTGTTTCCAACTATTGCTCTTGTTGCTTGTTGCTTCAGTTGCTCGTTGCTCAAGCTTTCATTCTTATTCCACAGTTAAGTAATTGCAGAATATTTATCTAACGTCTTGAAGGTAGATTGAAATGTTTTGTAAATCTTTATGGAGCTGATTTAGTTAATGGTTTTAGTCTTGTAATAAAACTAGTCTTCCTTAAAGGTGAGGTACTGGTGTTATAATTTTGGTAGTGCCACGGTAAAGTTCTGCTACCTACTCTGTTGGATGACATATTGAGCAATATAAAGAAACTAAGAAAGAAAAAGTATTTGTTTGTGTCACACAGGACAAAACAAAGTGGATAAATTAACAATAAAATTATGTAAAAAGTACAAACATAAGCAAAAAAATAAATAAGACATGCATATCTTATTTATTTTTTTGCTTATGTTTGCTTTGCGTAAAGGACCAATATGGTTTAATACATTAAACCATATTGGTCCTTTACGAGGCCAAGCGGCATCTCACTCCCACAGACACATGGTGCTGTAACATTTAATAAAAATACAAATATGGCTTTGAAACGATTAATGAAACCTCATGTTATTGGAAATCAAAGACAAGTTATTAGCTGTTTACCTGATTAGTCGTGTTACCTTCAACCAGTGACGTAACCAGCATGTCCTAAAATAGAGAATTCAAAGACAAGTAAGCTGTGAAATCACCAACCCGTTCTGGGCCCACGTGGTGGTGCTGGGCTCTTTCTTACAGAAAGGAGCCCTGTGGCCCAGCAGATTATATTGTGTTAAATCATGTCTCTTTTCTCGTTCATTGATATAGAATTAGTGCCTTTTGAGAAAATATAATATAACAGTTGTGAGATTCACTAATCTGTCTGATTTAGTTCTCTTTTAGGATTATTTAAACTCTAAAAAAAATCAATGATGTTAGTTATATTAAAGTTTCGTATACATTAATTACACTGAGTAGCGTCTCATAACATCAGCTTGGTTTTTTATTCATCATTCGATACACGCAGATTGAAATATTTTTACACTATGGTCATCCGATGCGCACCATATTTTTCTACCAAATCTACTGCAGTATTCGAATTTCAAACATTAATGCGCTTGGATGCCCGATGTTAAAACGGTTTTGAACTTGGCTCTAGTTCTTTTTTTTTTGGCTTTCACTTACATAGCGGTCGGCCAGTTCCACGAAAAATTGTGTGGTTTAATAAAACATAGTGCGTTGGCTATTTACCTTCATGTACCAATGCGTTGTGGAAATGGACTAAGGCCTTTCAAATAATTCAGGTACTAGCTACACGAGTTCGTGTTATAAAAATTCAGAAGCTTGCAGAAGTTCTTGACGTAAAAAGGAATTCATTGCCAATGAGGAAAGCACAAATGTTTAGTACAAAGGTTAAGGTCGTCTTAGTGCCCTTGACCCATGTTACTACAACAACACATTTTTATCTTCAATTATCCCCTTTTCTCCTCTTCAATCGCCACGCTATCATTATTTTTCTCTCATTGATATGAGATTCCATCTTTTAATTGGTTTCCCTCTAACTTTCTATCCATCAATCAATATTTAGATTATTAAACATCAATATAAACATACTGTTCCGAGCTGGGTATGGAATAAATTGAAATACTACCGATTAAACACCAAATATCTTTATTAATCACAAAACACTTAAATTCAATCACAAATACACTTCACTTAGATATCGCCTTTCTAGTTCACTTCGATTCGGTTCCTGCGTTGTTTCGCCAAAATCAGATAGACTGCACTCGCAAACACGACGGACCGATCCTTCGAGAAAGTTTCACAGTTTTCTGGAACCTTCTTCACAGTTCCATAGTGGAACATTCTAGATTCGAAAGTAATCTAGAATGTTGTCTTAAAGCAGCCGACGTAACAATACATTATACAGAGGTGATACCTACTAAAAATAAATAAATACAAAGTTTAAGGTTCCTTCAACTTTCAATCACAAATATTTACACACGTACGTAATGTTATTGAATTTTCTTATTTTTTTTATTTTTGTATTATTTTCTATATTTTTTTTTGTTTCTTGTTCAATTGTATTAATTTTTGTGTTTTATTTTTTATTTTTTGTGTTGTTTGTACCATGAATGTGTTTATGAATGTGATTTTATTATTATTTTTTATTTATATAGTATTATGATTTCAAACAAAATGTGAATTGTTTCCTGAAAATTGAATTTCAATTGAAATTTCTTCTTCTTCTTTAAAACACGGCACACAGCCCTGTAGAACTCAGTAACCAAAACCAGGCCCCTGTACAAGGTACCTATATCTACTCACCGATGCACCACGTACCGTCAATGCTTCAGTCCCGAGTGACATCTCAGTAAATCTCTATGGACCTACACAGCGATGTTCTGTCAAACATCAAGCAATGCCGATACCTACGTCTAGCGTGTCGACCTGGAAATGTTGAATTGAGAACATTTCCCCAATGACTTACAGTATAGTCCTACGAGCATTGTCAATGGTGAATTGTGAGCTCGCATCTGGCTTAATCTATTCTGAATTTTAAAGGATTATTTATTCTTAGCATCATCAACATCTGCCTACCTTTTCCCAACTTTCTTGGGGTCGGCTTCCAGTCTAACCGGATGGAACCGAATATCAGTATTTTACATGTAGCGACTGCCTATCTGTCTTCCACAACCCAGTTGCTACTTCTAGGTAATACGATAACCTTGGTATGACTGTTTGTCAGACTTTTGGCCCACTGACTACCTGTAACGACTAAGAATTCTTCAAAGAATTAAACAAACTAAAATAGCTAGTCCCTGCAGCCCTGGTGTATTTCTTTTTTTTAAAGAGGTACATTATACGGTATCAGAATTCAATATCCGTTTTTGGCTTACCTCTTGAATGGAAAGAAAACATTGTGTAAGACAGTGTACTGGCATTTTTATATTCTACCTATAAAAAAAAACAAACTGAATTTAATAAAAAAATATTTCATGATCTGCTGAAAATGCTTTATAATTTAATCATTTAATCATTGCCTACTATTTAACCAAAATTGACAATAAATATAACCAATTGAATAATATACAACATTATTTTTAGTATATGCGAAACCCGAATATAGTTCTGAATAAGTAACTGAATCGATTCCAATAATATATAAAAAAGTTAAAAGTTGGATACTGAGCGACTTTGAGAACCTATCGCAATAATTTAGGTACCTTCTGCCAAATGATTATTATTAATGAGCTAAAGACGACGCTGGAGACGCGCGCTGCGTGGTGACCACGTTTTTGTGCGGACAACTAGGTAACAGAACAAGCTTATAACTTTGTGATTTTTCATAACACAGTTTTGAAATTTTGTACATAGATTCTTTACATAAAAATACTAGACACGTGTATCAGGTTTCGCATATACTAAAACTAATGTTGTATATTATTCAATTGGTTATTTTTATATATATACATTCGGTTACAGTTGTACAGAATTATCCATCCAGTAAATCATTATCTGGGTCAATGAATACAGTATACTTATTGCAAATACAATACAATCAAAAAAGAGTTTTCAATTTAAACATACAGAAACTAATTTCCTCCAAGCAAACACCGGATATTTGTGTTATTCTCTCTTCATTTCGAGTCCAGGTAATAAATGCATCACTGAATAAAAATCTATTGGAAACTGGCTGTCTTTGTTTTTATATTGCATTGTTTGCTTTTTCGTTGCATCTTTATTATTAATGAATTTCATGTAAATGAAGTGTTATTGTAATTTATATTTAGATTAATATTATCTTTATAAACTTTAAGATAAAAAAAGTTATTATAAATAAATTTATTATAATTTATTCTTATATTGAGTTTATTTTTTAATCTTAAGTTCTAAACAACTTGTAATCTGTTTTAAGGTTGTCGTTGTAAGAAATTAAAACATGATAAAGAAGTAAGTAAAGTCGCTTTATCTTTTATCTTTGTACATATACACATAACATCACGCTTATAATCCCGGAAGGGTTAGGCAGAGGTGTACTTAATAGTACCCCTTAAAGTGGGTACGTGGGTGGTATTGGGGTTTTCCATCAGGAATTTCTCAGTCACCTAACTGGCGAAATGTGGGTGTACTATTAGGTATACCTCTGTCTAACCCTTCGGGGATTACAGGCGTGATGTTTATGTAATAATTATGTAAGGCACATAAAGCAATTTTACTGAACATAGAATATTCTTCTAGCAACTCATGTTACCAGGGAAGCAACAAGCGTCATTAGTGTGTTGGGGCTGAGCCAACAATTCGATGGCCGGGACATAGCACTTTGCTGAAGTGTCAACCCTAGTAGCGGTCAATTAAAATAGAACATAGTATAGAGGCCGATACTGGCTTTAATCGTCTGGCATACTTACATTTTTTTATTTATTCCAAGTTCAAAATAGACAAGAGCAATATATTCACACGTGACGGTTCCTAAATAACCCTAGGCTGATGAAAATTTCGTTTTTCCTAAATCGTATTAATATTAGTATTAGGGTCGGTTTTCCCTTGGAGTTAAAAAGACAAAAAAAATACTCCGAAATATGAACAAGAAGTATTCAAATTTCTCTAATGATCGGATTCGATATTGCAGGAAAACCCACAAGTAATGCTAAACTAGAGTTTTGTAACTTAAAATTGTCAATTAGAGTGTAATACTAGGTGGAGATTTATAAACGCTAACTAAGAAGTACTTTAGCTTAGATAAATTCCCAAATCTATCTTATACATCTTGTATCCTGACACCGACAGGAATATTAATATAATTCATAACCAAACCATTGTTTTTTAAACTAAATACAACCGCAACTCGCCTGATGTGAAGCGATGAAACAGCCTGGGGTGGAGCACGCTTACCTAGAAGAAACCGATTCACTCGAACTTTGAAAAGAACTAGATTATAATGATCGGGAAACAGAGAAGCCTTCAGTAAATTCCACAGACTGGCGGTTCGCACAATAAATGTAGAAGCATAGCGCTTTGTTCGGGTTCGTAGAACTTCGACCATATAACTATAGAGCTTCACTTTATCTCTGCTCGTTCTATGATAAAATGGGGAATAATATAATTCAAGTAAACACGAAGATGAGGAGCTCGTGGTTAAATAATAACAGCCGCTCGGGTCGATCTTTAGGTTAAGCTGTGCTTGCCTAGGTTGGTCTGTGGATGGGTGACCACCCATTACATACCGAGTTTCCCCCGTGCCTCGGAAAGCACGTTAAGCTGTTGGTCCCGGGTGTCATTTGTAGATCTTTGACAGTCGTAAAGTAGTCAGTGGCCCAAAATGTCTGACAACCAGTGTACCAAGGGGTATCGTATTACCCAGTATTATCGTATTACTGGGTTGTGGAGGTCCGATAGGCAGTCGCTCCATGTAAAATACTGGTATTCAGCTGCATCCAGTGAGCCTGGAAAGCGACCCCAACATACTTGGGAAAAGGCTAAGCAGATGATGATATTACAATTATTGTACCTATTGTGTTAGTAAAATAAATAGTTAGGAAAAGACTAGGCAGATGATGACGTGTTAGCAAAATCTTATGAACTATGTTAGTCAACACCCATCACAATATGCATCCCTTTGTTATTAATATAGTCACAAAGCTGTCGCAAATTTTTTTCATTTCTTAATTTTTACTTTAATAGATTATTTTAATTTTAATGTTTTTTTTCTTTTTTTTTTTTTTTTTTTTTGTTACTATTTGTCTTTGATTATTTAACTACTAACATTAATTTTAAGTGTACCTGCTAACAAAATTATGGATCGTTGTGACTGAAGTAAATAAATTAAATTGAATTTGAGGTACGTACGTCAATTTTCATCCAGTAGTTGAAACATGAATTTCCTTAAAACTTTTATAAAGCCAATCTCGAAGGGAAACAAAGCGATTGCCATCACTATCGTCGGCCACTCAAGACAAAGTTATAAATCGACCACGTAGGATATTTGCAATTTAATGGCCGTATTATCATAATCGATGTCCGGTTGCAGGGTTCCGCATGTTTCAATAATAATATGCTTTTAGCGTTCCGTGCGGTTATTATGAAAACCGATCACATGTTGTAGAACGTGGTTTTGGTCGTGGTTTAGCGGTATTGATGTTTTAGAGTAGTGGTTAGTCCTATTAGTGTTATTTTAATTGATTTTCATTTGGATAATTTGATCAGATTTACCAACGACCGGGTCTTTAAGTACTATACTTAAAAGAAAGTAAGTACTGTAAGATACCAGTTTGCATGCTAAATAAAACGCGTTTATATCATTGAATGAAATAATTATTGGTAAGAAATCATACAGGGTGTAACAAGACACGAAGCCGTCAACCAAGCATTCTGTACATCAAACTAAGTAACTTAACGCAAACATTATAGCTGGGAAACGTCTTTTTTTTTGGGGGTGAAGAATCACGTTTTTCACTCCAAACATTGTGCTGATGGATGCATTGAATAGTACGAGGGTCGTGGAGGTGTTTATAGTAAAACCTTACATTAACATGTATTTAAAAAAAAAACTTGTGAAACGGTTGGAACTTTGACCCCCAATATCTCCGTAACTAGAAGATTCCCAGGTATGGTCTAGAATAAAAAAGTAATTTGTAATGACGGGGAGAATAAGTAGCTTTCGGATTCGTTAAGGGTCTTGTTATACTCTTTATATGAACATGTCACACTTCTAACGCCCGCCTCAAATGTCTCTTCTTTTCTTATTCTAATTTGAACCATAATGTTTATTTCATTTTTCTTTATAAGGTGCCAGATTTAATTTCTAAATGACAACAAAAGTTAAGGTCTCACTACCTACCTACAAGTATGTAAGGACCATAGCAGCTTTCATAGCACAGTTCTATATTATCTGTCTGTCTATCTATTTATATGGGGAAAACGCATGTATTTAGTTCTTTTTTAACACTTCAAGCACAAAGTATAGAGGCGGACTTAATGCCATAGGTATTTTCTACCAGTCAACTTTTGGGTGATGCAGAGACAAACAAGCATGTATTTACGATCTGATGTTGAATTCTTCTTCAGACACTTTAAAATGCAACTACTTTTACATGGCTATGTTAAAAGAGGCTTGGGACTATAAATTCTCGTTTTAAAATAGAAGAAAAATGACCGTTGCCTTCAGATGCTTAAAACTTTGATCTGTAAGAAACAGCTGTGATTCTTTTAGGTCTGAAGTTTAAGATGGCCGCGCATTCTCTTGAAACTCTGACACCAGCCCCCGTATCATGACCACCGTAGACAAGGATTTCTTTGACGGAAGAATCGACAAAATGACAGATTGCGTCGATACAATGACAGATTTCTTTGCACTATCTGTCATTTTGTTGATTCTTCCGTCAAAGAAATCCTTGTCTATGGTGGTCATGCTACGGAGGCAGATCAACTTTAGGTCACCACCGACGTGTAACACGACTGTGCGTAGAAATCAGGGTTCAAAATTGTCAAGATAATTATTGTCTCTCATAATTATCATCAAAAATATTATCTTGTCAAACCATTCATATTTTTACTTATCTATTTGTTTAATATTTCAATATAAAATAATTTGAAACACATCTAAAATTATATTAAATAGTAGTCCACCGGTATCAAGATCATTAAATGGTATAATTATTAAAAATTTTCATGATAAATTACCATTTCGAACCATAGTAGAAATTGATATTTTGTCCATATTATCTATTATTTTAATTGACCACATATACGCAGTCTAATTAGCGCGGATACCACATTGATTTGCCTGAGCATAATTTAATAACATACGGGAAATAATATCAAAATTAATAATTTATTACGGGCTGTTAGGCATGCCTATTAGAGATAATGTGATTATGGGCCAAAATTAATATGCCTAATTATTGTAAAAGGCTGGCTTAATAATAACAGCCGCTCGGTTTGAGCTTTAGGTTAAGTCGTGCTTGCCTAGGTTGGTCCGTGGATATACCGATTTGGTCCTGGCCGCCAGATTGCAGATCTTTGATGAGATTAAGAAACTTTCAGTAGATGGATGAAATCCGATGGACGACCAGGTCTTGGGATTGATGCAGAATTTAACACAAAAACGCACTCCCATAGGACCTCATAATATCAGTTCCACACAAACACACACATAAAAGCCTAAGCACTCAATGAATTTCTGATCACCCACATTCTTCCACAGCCTGCATTATAATTGTTATCGAAATAAAAGCCTATACGATCAGGCTGCATAAATTATAAGGATGCCATACTGCCGGTGAGACGTCCACTTGCAATAACAGAATGGGAACGACGAGGCGCTAATTGCAGCGACGGCACATGATATCATGCTAAGTTTTTACACCTTCGAAATATCCTATATCAACGAGGCTAGGTTCCAAATCGTGTGACAGAACTGTATAGGTAACGTTGTAGACTTATATCGGACAAAGTTATTGAAGAATGTTTTGCGATTAGATTGGTTTGTATATCAGCAAGAGTAAGGTCTAGTTTTGCCTGTATGGATGGTAAATGGAAGTGGTAGTTGTATCGAACGAGGCTCGATTACCGTGGTGCAGCCTAGCTCCCGACATTAGTTGTATAAAAACTTCTTCTGATTTATTATAGGTAGTAATATATTCGATATATTCCTATTGCTGTCCCGGGAATTAACTGCAGGAAAAAAAAACCCTGAGACCCGGGTATTACTATATGAAAAAAAGCCCTGTCTAAGAATAATTTTGAGACCTAATTTCGTGTTTCATCACATTTCAAGTAGGTACAAACAAATATAAGTTTAATTAACTTTCTACACACAAGAAAGTGCTGTGACAATGGTTCCGTACGTTATGAGCTTGTGTCACTGCGCAATTACAACTCAGAAGTATAATAGTAATATGAACGAATATTTTGATGGATTGCTTCGTTGGATTAGTGGCTGCAAGCGCGCATGCTGAGCATGAAATCCTGAGATCGGTTCCCGGGCCGGGCAAAGTGGTTTTCCGTTAGGAATTTCTCTGTAGCAGCCATTGAATCTGGATTTGTGCCCAGTTGATAACTGGTTAAATGTGGGTGTACTCTTAGGTACACCTCTGCCTAACCCTTCGGAGACTACAGTCGTGACGTTATGTTATTTTGATTTAATCATTACTTTTGGTTTCTAATATAGGTTGCTAAGCTTACGCTAAAGGGATTTTCAGATCTACTTTCTAATACTCGTAGGCCAGACCGATGACCTGGTGAAGGCTGCAGGGATCCGCTGGATGCGAGTCGCACGGGACCGGTCAGTGTGGCGACACTTGGGGGAGGCCTATGTCCAGCAGTGGACGTCTTTCGGCTGAAATGATGATGATGATGATGAGGCCAAACCAGATGACGGCTGGAGACTCCGTAATACTAGCTATTCTATGATTTTCCAGATAATTTGAAGATAGAAGTTGTTGACGCCACAAAATTACTTGTATCACCTAAATGGTGCAAAAGTACCGGTTTTTTTATTTCAAGTCATACAAAATTATTTTGGTGAACATTCGACACTCGAATGGAATTTAATGACTAAAAAAAATCCAAAGAGACTTATGATGGGATCGGCTTCCAGTCAAACTGGATGACAAACTTTACACGGAGTGACAGCCTATCTGACCGAGTGACTGCCTATCTGAAAAACGATACCCCTTAGTAAGACTGGACTTCTTTCAGACTTTCTTAAGAGTTTTTATTCGTGAGTAAAGGTACCTACTGCCTCGTTGGTCTAGTGGTCGCAGGCGGGACTACTGAGCATGAGATCCTGGGATCGATGCCCAGGTTGGGCAAAGTGCTATTGGGTTTTCCCGTCCGGAATTTCTTAATAGCAGCCTCGGCGTCTGGATTTGCGCCCGGTTGATGGCAATAGGCTCGCTCCCTATTACATGGAACTTAAACATAGCTGGCGAAATGTGGATGTTTTTACTATTATATACACCTCTGCCTAATCCTTCGGAGATTACAGGCCTGATGTTATTTTATGTAAAGGTACTTCCCAACTAATAAAGCTGCTAGTATCCACATATTATCACAAACACGTGCTCGTTACCCTACTGTCATCCACCTCCATCAGCCCCACCGTGTCACTTGTTCATTTCGCGAACAATAGACCGTATCGTACAATTTACTACAACCATCCCTATCCTGGCCGTATCGGGCACAATGGTAACATCAGCAGTCTGAGACCAAAGGTGGTGGTCCGAACATACATCAGCGGTGACAATGTTGTATTGTGTTTGCTTGTTTGATCTTATGTCTTTACTTAGAAGGCTGAAAATGACTTGCCCAAGCTTAGTAGATATGTCAATTTGTTAGTTGAGTTTGTAAATTTGTCTATTTTTAACCCCCGACGCAAAAAGAGGGGTGTTATAAGTTTGACCGCAATGTATGTATGTGTGTCTGTCCCTGGCACCGTAGCTCTTAAACGAGTGAACCGATTTGGATGCATTTTTTTTACTTGAAAGTTAATTTCTAGGCAATGGTTCTTAGATACTTTTTATCAAAATCGGTGCCGCCATTTACTAGATATGGTGGATGAAGGTGGTGATGAATAATCGAATATTTTGCAAATATACCCAAGTGGGGTATCAAATGAACGGGCATTATGTTTATATTACTATTAGGCATGTTTTATCAAAACCGGCACAGCCATTTTATTGACTTTTCGTTCACTTTTCTTTGCCTCGATGGGGGTTTTTTAAATTTTAAATTTAACTTTTGCTATGTAAATTATGATATGTTTTGATGTAGGTTTTTCAGTTCTTTTCTAGGTTACAAGTTATTTAGTGGCAAAGATATATATAGTCTCCCATCTCTTCATCTTCTACATAATATTATATAGCGGTAACTAAGTTTCGATTGAGAGGGTAATAATCGGAACTACTGATCTGATTCCGAAGATTCTTTCAAGAAGAAGAAGTGAGAAGTTTCATAATTCTCGAGTGTCAGATGTATCATTTTTAACGTTCCCGTAGCGTATAGTTTCTGATCATAATGCAACCGAAGCCGCGAGCAAAAGCTAGGTAGTAGTAGAGTAGGTGTGTTATATGTTCTTTTTATTATTAAACTTGATATGAATAAATCTTCATGTTTTGCAAGTCATAAAAGCCGTGCGAAGCCTGGTTGGGTAGTTAGTGTAAGTATTAAACCGGCTTCTCTTACTCCCTGTAGGAGAACGCTAGTTCAACGCTGAAATATATAAACATAATGTTATTTGTAGCGATAAATTATGCTAAGCCACAGCAACTGCGTGTTAAGTCACTCTCATAGATTTGGCCTGCAGCATCTTCTTGTAATCTTACAAGATCACACTTAATGCCATAAATAGCTAAGTACTAGGATAGCATAGAAAGATAGAGATTAGATTACGTTCAGTAGTAGCTTATACAGCTAATAAACAAAATACTGCTCATTAAAAATACCAACATACTTCGCAATTAGCCCACATTTTTCAGCAAGATACACTTACATCGCCATGTTAAATAAAATAAAGTGCTCCTGGTCGCCATTTTTTTCCATAATATTTTTCGACGCCCAGTTGGCCGTGTAATACGACCTCATTACGTCTTTTTGCTTTCCTTATGTTTTTTGCAGTCGTACGCATCAAAAAGGTCTGCTTGGACCCGGCTGATATATTATGTCTGGTGTTGCTTTTATAATAAGAAGTTTATTTTGTAGAAAATGGGCTCGTTGTTTGGTGCAGAATTTCCAACTTCATTTTGAGGAGAATTATGGTAGAAGAAGACATGCTGCGCCGACAGGCAGGAAAGGGCAGAAGAATGGACATGTGATGCGGAGGAATGAAGAAAATGTTGTGAGGAAAATTTTGAGTATGAATGGCTAGAGAGCGTTCGTCGTGTCGGTCGATTAAACAATCGGCAAGTGACTGGTCTGGGCACACCCAAATACTCCGAAATATTTTATTCCGAATTTTCAAAAGTCAACATTTCATAATTCCGAATGGTTCAAAATTCCTAATATATCAACTCAGATTTATCATTCATCTTATTTTTATAATTCTAAAATTTCAATATTCCTAACGTTTATAATTATTATTCGCAAAATACCCAGGGTTCAATAGATCGAATAACAAAAAGTCCCACTTAAATGATAATACGAAACATCAAAAATACGAATTCAGATTATTAAAGTACCGATTTGTGACTGTCGGAATAAAGCTTTTCGTAGTGTACCCGCCTGGTCTAGCAGTTGGCCGATAGTTTGCCTATAGTATAGTTTGAAAACAATCATAATATAGAATTTCTGTTTTACAGAACTTTTCCCTTTGCCAAAAGAAAACCGCTAACAAGACCACACTAAGAACGCGTTAAAAATCGAGCAATCACGCTTCAATTTTGTTTTTATACGAGGTATCATTTCATTTTCACTAATACACGCATTCAAAAATTACACAAGAAGAAATCTCTACTGCAAACAATATCTGGAACATTATCCCGTGTACAATACAAAACACGTTGTTGTCTCAGCCGGCGTTGAGCCGCTTTGTTCTAGTGCGTACTCATAATCCGACATGTATAACTAGATAGCTAAGTATACGAATTTACAGTGTACATAGAAGTGTACACTGTACATAGACCTTAGCACAAACGTGCGAAATAAATTCGACGTACATTCGTACGTGTATTGTGAAGTAAGAAGCCATTTGTGGTCGTCCTGCTTCGTGAAGTTACTGCCTCGCATAGGTCGGGAAAAAGGACCGCTTGTCATCACTGTGTCGACCCCGAGGACGCGGCTCAGCATACGCTGCTGGACTGCCCGGCTTGGGCTCAGCAGCGCTGTGACCTCGTCGCAGCAGTCGGTACGGGTGATTTTTCGCTTCCAGCTGTAGTTCATTCCATGGTTGGAAGCGAGAACGCGTGGAATGCCATCTGACATAAGGGCAGGAGAATGATGAAAGGATGATATAGCATTTGGGTTCTTATTGGAAAGAAGAAATAATAATTAATATCGCCTATATAAATATACAAATTCGAGGAGCTCGTGGCGACACTTGGGGGAGGCCTATGTCCAGCAGGGGACGTCTTTCGGCTGAAACGATGATGATGAGGAGCTCGTGGCTAAATAATAACAGCCGCTCGGGTCGATCTTTAGGTTAAGCCGTGCTTGCCTAGGTTGGTCTGTGGATGGGTGACCACCCATTACATACCGAGTTTCCTCCGTGCCTCGGAAAGCACGTTAAGCCGTTGGTCCCGGCTGTCATTTGTAGGTCTTTGACAATCGTTACAAGTAGTCAGTGGCCCAAAAAGTCTGATAACCACTCTTACCAAGGCGTATCGTATTATCTAGTACTAACTGGGTTGTGGAGGTCAGATGGCAGTCGCTCCATGTAAAATAATGGTATTCAGCTGCATCCGGTTGAACTGGAAGCCGACCCCAACATGGTTGGGAAAAAGGCTAGGCAGATGATATAAATATACAAATAATTTATGTGCAAAACGAATATTTACTAACTTTTAATTCGTTTGTGATGTTCTCCGCGTGTTCGTGATAGGCCCACTGATTTACGTAGGTACCGATGTATCTCAGCAGCTAAGCTGGTCTTATACGAAGCGGTGTATCTGACGGTTATATCTTTAGACTTTAGAACCTGTGGATTCTGGAATTAGGTAGGTATGACAATTGGCATATGGTTTGGTTTGTCTAAAGGCCTTTACAGAGCGGTGAGTCAAAAGTATCACGTAGGTGTACTCCTTCACTTACAGGATACCACAGCATGCTTAATAATCCGGGGGTACCGCACGTTCTCCGGTGAGGCAGCGAGCCTCCTTGCCGGATTGCCGCCATGGGATCTGGAGGCTATAGTCCTCGCGCGCCTTCACGAATGGCGCACGGAGGCACTACGTCGGGGGGAAACTCCGCTGCCGCGGCAAATCGCCACTCAGCGGACAGACCTCCGGCGCGATCTCATGGTGGCATAGAGAGAGCGACTGTCGGGCCACCATAGTGGCGATAAGTCCCCTCTTTGAGGAGTGGCTAGAGAGGCACTACGGCGCCCTCACTTTCCGCCTGACGCAGGTCCTCACCGGACACGGTTGTTTCGGGAGGTTCCTGCACCGAATCGGGCGGGCGGAAACGCCCGGGTGTTTCCATTGTGAGGATCGTCCGGAGGACACGGTGCAGCACACTGTGGACGTCTGCCCCGCTTGGGCGGAGCAGCGCCGTGTCCTCGTAGAGGCGATTGGCGGCGGTGACCTCTCGCGCCTGGTCCTGGTTCAAGCCATGGTCCGGAGCGAGAGGGAATGGGAAGCCGTCACCTCCTTCTGCGAAGCAGTCATGCTAGTGAAGGAGGTGGCAGAACGTGAGAGGGAAAGCCGCCCAGTCCCAGCCGCCGCGGGAGACGCCCTGGGCGTCGGGGGTCACGTGGTGGCCCCCGGCCACCGTAGGCGCGGGCCTGTGGACGGCGAGTTATGGGCTAGCTCGCCGTCCGGCCGTCTTATGACGACAGGCCGTGTCGACGGCGCGTTCGTGTTCCACGCGCGCCTCAAAGAGATGTCAGCAACCACGTAGGGGTCCGCACGGGCCGATGCCTGCCAGGGCTGCGGGACTGTTCGAAAGAGATACCGCGGCCCTGGAACATAAAGGGCAAAGAAGGAACATGGATGGGTTTTAGTCAGTACTAGTCACAAGACCCATCCTAAAAAAAAAAAAAAAAACATGCTTAATAAAATGTATAACTAAACTAACAAAGATATAAAATTAAAATCAAAACATATTAGGGTAATAACATTAAATTGGGAAAAAATAATTAAAATAACAAATTCATAGTAACAATTAAAAAATCAAAACAATTGGTAATAAAATTACACGTTGCACGTAGGAGCAGTAAGTAATAAGAAGCTCGAAGGAGTTTTATTTTGTCCTCATTTTTGTTATTACCGAAACTGAAATCCATGAAAGAAAAACTGAAAATTTTCCTTGGCGCCATTTTGGATTTTCATTTTGTTTTTTCTGTTCCATGGATAGAAAGAATCATTACGCCGAACACCTGACCACTGTCAGAAAATTTAGTACAGTGTCTATCTACCGGTGTCTGGAGTCGCGACAAAAATTTGTTTGTATGTACCTATTTAACCGAACCTGAACTACACCATTATTATTTCTGCTAACTATTTTTATCGTGAACTAGATTTTTTTTCAGAAAGATTTTTTTTTCATATGTGTACAGTAAACTAATTAATACAACAAACATGGTGTTTTTTATGTTTCACTTTTAAGAATTATTAACAGTCGAAAATACTATGACTACAATAAAATACAAAACTGGGTGTACTTACTACTGGTATTAGGTATGTGCGAACACACTTCAGCCTAACCCTTCATTGAAAAATAAGCACGATGTTATATCCTATACTATTAAATGAGCAATATTTGTAACGACGTTCTCGAAAACGGCTCGAATGATTTCGATGAAAGTTGCAGTATAGGGGTTTACGCTGGTTAAAAACGGATCTAGCTAAAAAACCTTTTTTTCCGGGGATGATACCTACATCCCCGGAAAAAAAGGTTTTTTTTTTATTTTCACTCAAGCAGAGCTCGGTCGCCCAGGTACTCATATAATAATACTATCTGTTGCCCACGATTTCGTTCGCAAAATTGAACAAGTTTCATACAAACTTTCAACCCTCGTTTTAACCCCTTTGGGGATGAATATTTCAAAAATCCCTTCTTAGTGCACGCTTACATCATTTAAGGAACGTTTGTGAAAAATGCCATGCTTCTAGATTCAGCGGTTTCAGCTGTGCGTTGATCGATTAGTCAGTGAATCAGTCAGCCAGGCAGTTTCTTACTTTATATACAGGGTGTAAACAGACCCATTACATAGCCTACAACCAAGCATTCTGTTCATCAAACTAAGTAACTTTACGCAAAAATTATTGCTGGGAAACGACTTTTTTTTTGGGGTGAATAATCACGTTTTACGCTAGGACTCGATGGAACGCACTCAAAGCATTGTGCTGATGGATGGATTGAATAGTACGGGGGCCGTGGAGGTGTGTAAAGTAAAAAAATCTCACATTAAAAATATGTATTTAAAAAAAAAAAAACTTGTGAAAATGTTGGAAATTTGAACCCCAATATCTCCGTAACTAGAAGGTTATCAGGTATGGTCTAGAACGAAAATATGATCGCAAAGACGGGGATAACAAGTGCCTTTAAGCTATGTTAAGGGTCTATTTACACCCTTTAGATAGATAGATGACTAAGTTATCACGACTGTGAAAACACGAAATGATTATTCAAAATTGGGTCAGTAAACAAAGAGTTTATTGTGTAACTCCTAACAAGGTGTTTAAATTGAATTAAATACACAGAATATTACTTAGCGAGATATACCCGTTGACAATACAATACCACAGAACAAATTGAAGCGAGCCAGCCATTTATAATGCCTTCTCCTTCCATGTATTGTTTGAGTTGACAGCTAGTACTGGACAAGTTATGAGCGGAGAGCCGGACGAGCTCGATAAGGGATACTATATATTTTATTCATGAGTTTATGTACAATAATTTATGGGCACAACAAAACTTGTTATCTACCTAAATAAAGACTAATTTTACAGTAGTAATTACCGCCTCGTTGACTCGTTAGTCTAGTGGTCGCAAGCGCGACTGCTGACCATGAGGCTTGGGTTCGATTCCTAGGACGGGAAAATTATTATTCGGGTTTGCTTTTAGGAATTTCTCAGTAGCACCCACGGAGTTTTGATTTCTGCACGGTTCATGGTAATAGGCTCACTTCCTAGTACAAGGGACTTAAACATCACTGGCGAAATGTGGGTGTTATGTGCTATTAGGTACACCTCTGCCTAATCCTTCGGGGATTAAAGGCGTGATGTTATGTTATGTTATTTTAAGAACTATGGTGCTCAACAACGTGAATTATCATCATCATCATCACCCTATCTTCAACCTAAAATGTAAGGGTCGGTTCAACAATGTAAATAACGCAATCAATTTTGTTGAAATTCCAAAAATGAATGGTCTGTTACCATTGTATGTAACAAAATTATCCCGCTAATCTGCTGCTTATCGACAAAAAATCTCTACCACAACCAAAACGCCTATTTGCCTTACATTACAAAGCTAGTCAATATCGCACTCGCTCGTACTTTAGACCACACCCGTCACCGTCAACACTATTGTGGTCGCGTTATGACGACTATCTCGGCCTGTTGTATATGAGGTTCTAAACGTTCTCCGCCGCTAACGATGTAGGGTTGTTCTCATTTTCCCCTTCGTTTCAAATACAACAAAATTTTACCAAAAGTAATTAAAATGATTTATTGATGTGGAATCATCTGTCTAGCCTTTTTCGGATGTTGGAGTCAGTTTCCAGTCCTTTGAGAGCTCGTGGCTAAACAATAACAGTCACTCGGGTCGATCTTTAGGTTAAGCTATGCTTGCCTAAGTTTGTATGAGGATGGGTGACCACTCATTACATACTGAGTTTTCACCGTGCCTCGGAAATCACGTTAAGCCGTCGGTCCTTTGTAGATCTTTGACAGTCGTTACAGGTAGTCAGTGGCCCAAAAAGTCGGACAACCAGTCTTACCAAGGGGTATCGTGTCACCCAGTACTAATTGGGTTGTGGAGGTCAGATAGGCAGTCGCAGCTGAATACTAGCTTTTACGAGCGACTACCTATCTGACCCTCGCAATTTTCCAGGCTCCTATCATTTTCTGTTGCTCAGAACCGCACTAGAGCGAGGAAAAGAGCTGGCATACCATCACATTTATTTATTTATTTATTTTTATTTAATTACAACGGTTTAAAACCACTTACAGTAACTAAAGCACAATAACTACTAAACATGAACAAAAATGGACAAAAATGGAAAACAGATAGATATAAAAAAATATAAAAAATAAAAATGAGTCACATGCGGAAGCATAGACGACAATGCGGTTTGCAGCACGTTATGTTCAAGGTTGAGGTTCAATCCTAACGCGATGTTCCTTGAAAAGTCTGGTTGTCACACTTTCGGGCTTCAGACCACTCGTAATGACTGTCAATGATCTTCAAATGATAGAGGAGACAAATATCTTAACGTGCGTAAGTCATAAGTCATTTATTTCGGGATAATTTACATTGTGTAGAAATATATCATACTAATATGACCGGTACAAGAAATTATTTCAGAAATGTTATGGGAATCCAATAAAATTGATTTATTTTATTTCCACATACGCAATGTATCGTTACCGTAGCAAAACGCACGTAGCGAAAAGCAAGCGCGACGACAAGTTCGACGAACTCTGTAGCTAGGCAGGAAGTGAAAAGCTGATTTCACGCGTCGTTCGTTAGAGTATTCCAACATCCCTTGTTGGATTTTTGATTTTGGCCGTATTATGTACATGAATGGAATGCTGCGTACATGAAATGTAATTTTACATTGAAATAAAGGAATATAACTGAAAAAAAAAAACTTAAAAGTAAACTTTCCGGAAAAAAAATCCGGTGGAATATGATTCAAAATAAGGAGCTGAATGCATCCCCCTGCCAGATTGTGGAGGGCTGTCCGTTACACCCTGTATAGAATAACAAATTCAAAACGATAGTAATCCACATTCAATTTAAAATAATTAATTATACAATAGAACAAAAGCTTAGCTTTCCAAGGCACGAAGGGATCTCAGTATGTTAGGAATGGTGACCCATCTACACATCTACACAGGCAAGCGATGCATTAACGTTGAAGCTCGACGCATGCGGCTGTTATTTATAGAGATAGGAATTTTATTCGAAATTCCTGATGGCTTTTTCAAAAGTTTGCAATATCGGGTTCTGTGCACAACAATCCTATTCTATTGTTGTTCTGGTATGTGCACAGTTGATATCCTATACACAGGATTGTTTTTCTACTAGTGCACGTTGTATTATCTACCACTAACTACCCATCATCATTCCCTTGCCCTTGTTTCAATTCATTTGGGGTCGGCGCAGCTTGTCTTCTTCTTCCGTACTTCTACATTACTCGTCATCTCATCAGACACCTCCTTTCGTGCCATATCATTCTTCACACAGTCCATCCATCGTTTCTTTGACCACTTACCCCTTATATTTTGTTTTCGTTAGGTCAATCCAAAGATAAAACTTACATTGTCACTTACGGGATATCTTCCGTGATTATCGATATTATTCTAAGCTCCCGATATTTTGACGCTATTGCAAGCGCCATGATCGTGGGATGTTAGACATTCCGAAACATTAGAAGTATATTCTATTCTATTATTTAATGGGCTTTCACTTTGTCAAAACTAGTATTTAAAAGTTTCGCCCGACCGCGTCAAGAAACAGTTTCATTGAAAACTCAATCAGTTTTACAACAAATTGTAAGTCACTATTATTTTTGGTGTAGTTATCGTTCCGTACAGTTTCGCGACCTAAATACGATGAGAGCAATACGAATAATATAAACCTTTCATCCAAATCAATCAGTCAGATCAGTCTTCTATTTAGTTTGAAGGTATATTATTAAGTATATATTTATTAAGCTTATCACCACCTTCAGGTTTCCTAATGTCATCAACTAGATAAGAATTCCCATCATAATCCCAGACTATTAAGGCTGTACCTAATACAATTTGACGCCCCACCAATCCAACGCTGACTACATTCCGTTACTCCCCACATTCTTAATATGAAAGTGTGTTTGTTTGTTTGCTTGTCACGCCTTCACGTTTTAAAAGCTGAACGAATTTTGATTTATTGACACTAGCAACCCTCTCCAGCTTCGGATGCAATATACATATAAAACATCCTCTTAAATCACTCTATCTATTGCTGAAAACTGCATTCAAATCCGTTGCGAAGTTTAAAAGATCTAAGTGTACAAATATCGGAAGCGAGTTTGTTTTATACTATGTAAAGATACGCATAGAGCATACACGACACAGACGCAGGGCATAGACTTGTTGGCAGACTACAGCTAGTTGGGTGAATGATATTCAGAAGATCAACGGTAAGACCTGGTTGAGGAAGCATATAATCAGCATTGATTTTTATATAGCTAATTTGTGTGTTGATGTTGTGTTCTGTATGGTGTCCGGACGGTTCTGTATGGTGTCCGGACGTAAAGGTTCTGTATGGTGTCCGGACGTAAAGAATAGCACCATCCCATATCTTCCCGTGGGTGTCGTAAGAGGCGACTAAGGGACTTACCAGAGAATGGGCAGCAGCGTTCTCTGTGATTTTTATAACAAACATACTGCGATCGCCAACCCGCCTGCCAAGCGTGGCGATTATGGCAAAACCCCCCTTGGGGAGGCCTATGTCCAGCAGTGGACGTCTTTCGGCTGAAATGATGATGATGATGATGTTGTATTAATTATTGAATAATTTAAAAATCTGTATGTTTTCTGATATGAGTCATGTAGTACGCACGGCGACCAATCAAGCTATACAGAACCAGTATATACGGATCTTTCATTGTACGAGAAAGCCAAACAAAGCGAGGCCATGTTATACTGGAAATATAATAAGCTTGATGATGATATTTTGGTAAAACATTCCCGTGGCGTAATTTCAGACCAACTCGCGAGTGAAACCAAGGGTCAAAGCAAGTTAACCAATAAACGAGCGTTTCATCCACCCTAGTTGTCATCAAAACGAATCTGACCTTAAGACCAGACCTTCGTTTTATTTTCGTCTTCAGTATAATGGTATTTGTCACGGCACTGTCACCTCTCGAGACAAATTATACCAATTTTATACGTTTCTTTTTCATTTGTTTTCACTGATTAGTCACTCAGTTGTTTAGTAATTAGATCAGGGTCACTGATTATTTGATTCACATTGATTTCTTTTTGAGTTTCCTTTGGGACTTTTTGGGTTAGTAATTTGTCAGCAGCGTATCTCTTTTGCTGTATCCGTTTTGTTTGGTTATCAATTGGGTTCTGTTTAAAGCCTTTTTTGCTTGTGATCTTTAGTTAGTAGTGTGGAGGGGAAGGAGGGGAGTAAAGCTAAACCATTTTGATTACAGTATTCTAAACATATAATAAAATTGTAACAGGCCGATGTCTGTACATTGAAAAAAAAAATATGGGGGGTCGTTATTAGAGCAACAGAAGCCTAAACAACAGTTTTTAGAATTTTTGTCTGTCTGTCTGTCTTTTTGTCTGTATGTTTGTACGCGCATCACGCAAAAACTGCTGCATGAATTTGAACGCAGTTTTTACCGATCTACTGCTAGATGCTTAGCTTAAAATATAGGCTACATTAGATATAATTTTGGACCCGATAGGTGGCGCTGGGCGAAGCAAGGGTGGGTCGCTAGTTTTAAATTAAAATGAACCACATTTTTTACCTTGATGGAATTTTAGAAATAATTAAATTTGCAATTTCCTGTAACACGAAAAATTCATTACGGGGAAATGGGAATGCGTTTCCACAATCACGTTGGTGACTTTTGACCATTTCACAATCTGAAATTTAAAAACGTGTATGTAAATGTTGTTCTTCAAGGTTGCACAAAAATTAAAAAGCTATCATTAGCAGTGTCATGTTTAGAAAATATACTGACTGTTATAAAGTAGTTGCGTTTGAAAATCTTTAAATTTTAATACTATTGGTTTTACCATAAAGTCTTGAATACACAACATAATTTGTCCTAAACGAAATCTTTACAAATATGTATGTACCAAAAAAACAGTAAACTAGCAATCTTTTACCTTTTTATCACCCAGAAAAGCATCAAAACAGCTTGTAATTCCCTTCGTTCAATTTTTATTGCCTTTCCAAACGGCAGATCTCTAATCCCGTTGGGAATACTCTGCAATTTCGATCACACATTGATGCCCCGACAACGTGGTACTCGTTTTAAACGCTAAAAGGGGATTTGTGACTGAGCTTTCGACAATATAGTTTCATTTGATTTTATTCGAGTATTTTACTTTTCGACTAGGTACCTAACGTTTTGACTTGGATTTATTTTTTGGGTGTCTCTGATCTGTTTTGTTTGTTTTCAAGTTTGACTGAGATTTTAAAATAAAATATTTTGACAAACGTTACGTTTAAACGGAAAAATAATTATGAAATATTTTTCAGTTATAAATTATTAAAACCTAGCGACCCGCCCGGCTTCGCACGGGTGCAATATATACTTATTAACCTTCCTCTTGAATCACTCTGTCTATTAAAAAAACTGCATCAAAATGCGTTGCGTACTTTTAAAGATATAAGCATACATAGGGACAGACAGACAGCGGGAAGCGACTTTGTTTTATACTATGTAGTGAAAAATAAAGGTGCTTATCTTTTTGTGACGAAAGTGTTTTATTTCTTGATTTTTTGTTTTCTTTTTCAACCTTCGGAAAAACCAGAACATAGATGTACATTAAGTAGGAATCTAAGCTGCTAAAGGTTTTTTGTAATAAAAATACCTCAATGAAATTACTATTTTTATTCATTACAATTTTCATTTTCCGACATAAAATGAACAGACAGTATACAAAGCATATGTACAATTTTATATAGTAGTTATTGACACTGTTCTAAGGCGAGAACACTAGATTTATAATTATTTTACTAAACACGTACTGCCCATGACCTTTTTAAATTAATATTTACATATTTTTACCAGATTACCTAATAATAACATTAATGAGTATTTCGAACAACTTTTACGATAGTTCACGGGTACAAAAACGACTATTATGTCACTTAAATTACACTTAAAATAATAGGTAATAAAAGTGAATAAAAATAATTCCTGCAAAATCATTTTCATAAGAATTAAAAAAATCCTTTACGATTAAAAATTTCAATCAAATCACGATCATGGGCGAAAAAATGATTAAAAAAATGGAATAAAACTCATTTGGCGAGCAGTACAAAATTAAGACTTAAGTATTGATTTTTCTACAGTAAAATACATTTCCTATGATATATTATTATCGGGGCATGACATTATACGTTTTTTTTTATTATATTTCTATAAAATGCATTTGAAAACGGATTGCTTGCTTGCTATCATAACTCTATTTTTCATTTTTTTTAATAATTATCAACTAATGTTATTTCACTTTTGTCTTTCATTTTAATTTGCAATAACTTATGAAATACTCACAAACGATGTTATAAATTACAGATTATTTAAAGCGACTATACATTCATCATAATATATGGGCAACTATTAAAAAATCTATTTGAAAATGCTTCAAATTTTGCTGATCACTTTAATAAATCTTTTTGATATGTATTTACATAATGAGTATTACAAAAATATCAGTCTAAAATAATCGAAACACTAACTTATTTGAGGGTAACATTTTCTCTAAAGGTTTTTATTTTGCTATCCAAAAACCATCTCACTAAAATCTGAAGCATTTTCGTGGGTAAATACTTAACAAATAAACTATAAACATACCAGTTCATATTGAAAAACTATGACAGTTATTACGGATTCAAAAACTAGACTGTTAATACCTAAAACGGTTTAGGCCCGCATTGTTAGTGATAGTTCTATATAAATATTATTTTAATTGACTATTTCAAACGCTAGAAAACTTTAGCAGGGCTCAGGGCTGAAAGCTTTGAAGCGTAATCTCATTTTAGTATGTGACTATGAGTGAGTTTAGTCTTCGTCTATAATATCGTCTGGATTTATGATTTCATTTTGTATAATTACCATATTACCGTAAGTATGATTGGTTTTATTCGAAACTAAAATTATTTAATTTTTATATCATTAAAATATTTTTGTTTAAATCTAATTTTAACCTTAAAGTACCAACTCATTGTCACACACAATACTATCGTGGTTTATTAAATACTTAATTAATAATTAAACAATTATTATTCATATAAATCTACAAACATTTATTTTACCACAATGTCTTCGACATCACTTGAAGCAATTTCTATTACTCTAAACTAACATTATAATAATTAACTATAACATTAATTAGAAATATGAAGAGACTTGAATTAACATTTATATACACGATCTAACAATTTATTGTCAGTTCTGAACGTTCAAAGAAATTAAAAAATTACAATATACCTATTACTATTTACATATAATAAAGATTTGCTTTTATAAAGCTGAAATCGCTATACATTTAATACAAGTATTCTACACGATTTCATGTCTATACATTGAAAGCATTCAACAAAGTCATTAATATTGGTATTGTCTTATCTTTGGAATGAAAATTGTGCGTAAAACGTTTGCCATGGGACACTCGGTCGGGTTCTCCTGTTTACGCATTCCGGTGACCGACATACATGGACTAGGTGATGTGGAAGTCACCCCGCAGGAGCCGCGTGAAGGTCTTCTTGAACTGCTGGTTGGCGAGCGCGTAGCAAAACGGATTGATAGGACTGTTCGCATAACACAAGAAGTACGAGAACATGTACAAGTGCTTATTAATGCACGGCGGATCCGTACAGAATCCCTCCACCAGAGCCAATACATGATATGGAGTCCAACAAACAACGAACGCACCCAATATGAACGAAATAGTTCTAAAAGCTTTCCTCGCTCTGTTTTCAGATTTAGATTTCTGCCGACCGATACTCGGAAACAGGCCGTCCCGCTTTGAACGTTTAACTTTTAATTTTTTTCCGATGTTTTTCACGAACTCTTTCTTAGAGTCGCCGCGGCCTGACCCAGTTACTACAGTACTTGATATATCACTATTCTCGACCGCTGGACTTATTGCGGGATTTAGTTTCAATGGAGACGTTTTCGTCTCAGTCGACTTAGGGGGTTGAGGCTCATTGTTATTGGAAGACGACGATACGAGAGTAATAACAGGCTTTGAGCGCTCCCCTGTAGTTAAACTCACCTCGGTATTCACTTTAATTGGGGGAG
Organism: Noctua fimbriata; assembly: GCA_905163415.1. NCBI lineage: Eukaryota > Metazoa > Arthropoda > Insecta > Lepidoptera > Noctuidae > Noctua > Noctua fimbriata. The sequence continues at coordinate 17,492,745 of LR990927.1, read as the reverse complement.
GCGGGGAGAAATTCGTTTTTGGCTGTGTAACTTGAGCTTCAGCGGTCGCTCGTATTAAAGCTGCTTGTAATAAAGACTTGTTCGTTTCGTTACCTGAATTTAATGTTGGCGGAGATGAGGGTTCAGTCCCAGTTTGAAATGTGACTGAAGAGGGCGGACTCTCGTACGTTGGTGACGGTACATTGACAGAGCTCTCATCCATATACCTCAAGTCTGCTCCATCCATACCTACAAGCATGTCGTATGACGTACCGTCACCTTTCACAAGCCTTACAGTCCTAGTGCGTGATGATTCTGAATGTGATGGCGGACTTTCCGAAGCAGGAGGACTACATCTGAACTCAGATGGGGGTGGAATGATTCTTTGAGCAATTGTTGTCGATACCTCTCTTTGTTCGGACGGTGTTGTAATACCAGATGATATAGGTGACATAACACTAGCGATAGACTGTGGCACATTTGGTACAGAAATATTGTCGTTACTCTGTGATGTATCTGGATTATCTGTGTCAAGCAAACTCTTTTCAGATATTTGTGATAATGACGTCTTTGGCTTTTCCAACTCATGTTTTGATACTGGTGATTGTTTCAAATCAGTTTTTATCATCATTCCACCGTTAAAACGCATGTTGTTTAGCAGTTGTATAGCACCTGTTTGCATCACTAAGTTTGCAACAGACGGCCGTTTCTTAACATTTGTCTGTGTAGTACTTTCTTCGTCCGAGTCAAATGCAGGACTGCTCGATCTTTCTGCTTCTACCTGATCTTCCTTCTTATCTCCATCCGACTCTGCTGTAGTTGAAGTACCAGTGGCGGTAGCGCTACTTTTATGTGCCGAAGATTTTTGACTCGAATTGGAATCACTGGACCCACCTAGATTTAGCAACGGAGCCGCAAGTGAACCTTTAGAAGTGGAATCTTTTCGCATTGCCTCTGATACTTTAATTTGATCTTCACTGGATATAGTTGCTTTTGACAAGGCTGCCATACCTGCTGCTCGGCCAGCCATTCCTGTCATAACCCCAGCGCTTAAAGCCACCATCGACTGCATCTTTCTTTGCTTCGCTTCACTCTTCTTTTGCATATCATAAGCTGTCTTGAAAATCCCAGCATAAAGTACAATCAATACAAACAGCGTCGTCCAATAATAGCCTATGATTAAAGCTGTGTTAAATATTGGGTCTTTCAAAAACTGTACAGCACATTCGCCCTCTTGTAAGTCCCTGTATCCAACAAAATGTTCCCATCCGAATATTGTCGTAAAGAATAGTAAAGCTGGTATGATCCAGGTCACTGTTACCATCCATATTACTCTGTTTTTCGTTCGCCAGGCTCTATACCTCGCCGCTATTTTCACGCTACAGAATCTGTCCACAGTTATGAGTAGGACTGTGTATTGTGAGACAAGACATACGGTATAGTCGACTGATAGCCAAAGGTCGCAGAGCAGGGGCCCTAAATGCCAATAGCCCTTTAGAACGTAGTCGGTGTAAAATGGAAGCGACAAAGTACCTGTAGACAATGGAAAATAGTTTTCTATTAAACAATTTTGTCATTATCAGACACTGAAATGTCAAGGGTCAAGCTTCTCGGATTCGGAAATACCTTTTAGTCAGAATTAATTTATCAAAAGCTTATAACAATGTTCCAGTTAAAAGTTTTCTTGTGTAAACAGAAAATAATTAATCAAATAAATGGTTAATTTAATTTAGTTTCAAAACAGGGACAGGTTTTCTTTGTTATGAGAGTTGAGGTTATTTTCATGAGCAGTAGCTTTTGCCGAAACTCTGCATTTAGACAAATATTATGGAGTTAGTTGAATTATTTTCTCTTACAGCTACTTATTTTTCACCCTCTTTGTGGATTCAAACATAGTATTTCTAGTTGAAACGCTTGCCAACAATCGAAATACTAATAGAAACAATACTGCAGTGGAGTTGAAGAATTTAAACTGCAATTTAAAAACAAACGGCCTAGAGTTTTTAATTGCTTTGAATAACTAAAAGCTACGCAGTGGAAACCTGATAGATGTACAGACGCCAGCACATCAAGCTACTAAACTACAATCTGTCAAATTTCTTTAATAGATTTTTAACTTTATCGCTAAAGCATTAGGTTCAAGGTTGATTGGGAAAATTTGACAGACTTTATTTATTGTTATTTTAAGCCCGTGTTTTTATACAATACCAATGCCTTTTTAGTTAAGCCTCGATTCAATTTAGAAGCGAACTTCTATATTTATGTATGTGTGTTTGTATTCGTGTATGTGTATTTTACTATGATATGAGATTTTCCGTCAAGTACATACTTCTTCATTAGGTTACTGAATAACCTTCGATTAAAAGTAAATTATTGACGTATTGAAAATAGCTAAACAAATTGTCCACAAAAATAAAATTGTTCCCATGACAATTCAAAAAGGGTTTAAAATAACGATCAATCAAAGGTGGCGACGATAAGAAATGAAAACATTTTTAATACTCGTTCATAGGAATATGTTTAAACTGTCAAATAAATGCTAACATCGAAATTAAATAGCATAAAACTGTTATGAACGAAATAGCTAAATATTGGTTTAGTATACTTAGGTATAATTTGCAGTAATTCGCGTCTGGAAATAAAATCTAAAGAACGATTTTGGCAAAGATTTCTGAAGTAGCGACTTGGCAAGGTGTGTTTACTTTTTATGCATGCGGGTGTCGTTAACCATGTCCTGTGACTAAACTACTGGATATATTCGATTGAATTTTTATATGCAAACTGGGAACGTCGTGAGGGTTTGTTAGCAGTTTAATTTACTGTCGTATTGTCGGCGCCACCCTATACAACATTATTTTTAGTATATGCGAAACCTGAATATAGTTTGTTCAGAATAAGTAACTAAATCGATTCCAAATTTTTAAACCATGTTATATTTTTTCCCAAAAATATTTTATAAAGTTAAAAGTTGGATACCGAGCGACTTTGAGTAGCTATCGCAATAATTTGTGGTGGTGACCGCATTTTTGTGCGGATAACTAGGTAACAGAATAAGCTTATAACTTTGTGATTTTTCATGATACAGTTTTGAAATTTTATACATAGATTCTTTACATAAAAATATTAGACACGTGTATCAGGTTTCGCATATACTAAATCTAATGTTGTATAGGCACTCATGAAAAAAATCTGCTGATTTATACCTTTTGATGGTCGCGGTTTTGAATGGAACAGATTGACACATTGACATTCGTTTTATTTTTTAGAAATTTTTATAATGTTTTAGCATTTTTTAAATAACAGTTCTGATGAAAAGTTGGCCTAGAATCATATAGCTAATGAATTAATGGAAAAAAATGGGTCACTATGTCTAAGGGGCACGTTTAGTCGTTTTGATAGGATCAAAAGTTGCATAAATGAAACTAAAACAATTATTCTTACCTATCAACAGATCAGTGGCGGCAAGCGAGGCGATGAAGTAGTTGCTGGGCTGTCGAATAGTCCTGTCTACCAGGAACGCAAGAAGCACCAGGACGTTGCCGCTGACTGTCAACAGGATGACAAGCACGAGGCACGTGGCAAAGATGGCTGCTAACCACAGCGGAAACGGCGGCAGGACTGGTTGCTAGATAAAATAAAAGAGGTTTTATTAACATTCTACAAAACAATATTATTTCAGCCTTTATAGTTATGGTATCTCTCACAAAAAATTTAAAAAAAATACAGCCGAATTGAGAACCTCCTCCTTTTTAGAAGTCGGTTTGTGTAGTCTTCTTTGGTTCGATTACTAACAATCAATCATTGTATTTATTTATACATAATTTAAATAATATAAATAAATTTTGATTTTTGTAAAGTTGGTGCGTGGTTGATGCTTTCTACCAGGATATTGGCAAACACAGTTAAGCCTTATTACGTATTGGGTTTTCTAAAAAGTCAATCAAATGACACAAAAACACATTACATAATTATTATTTTTTTAAACCTCTTCAAGTCATACTAATATGAGATATATTGAAAATATTACATTATACCTACAGGTTACAAGTATATTATGCAGGTTTTTGTCTAACAAATTGATACCAAAAACACTGCAGCAAGGATTGCAATTACCAACAAATTGCAACAAATTGCATTGCCAAAGCTACTACGAGTAAGCAATTGCAATACGACCAATCCTGCTAATAACGGCAAAGCCATTACAGTTAATGCAACACTAGATTCTACAAAAAGGTCGATACAATTCCTAGTTAGAAGATTCCTTTAGAAAAGGGAATTGCCTTTAACAAAGCTCCCATTTCAATGCAACTAAGATACACATAAATAAAACTCTCAGTGCTGAGCAGAGAGTTGAAAATCAAACAATGCACTTTTGTTAAGACACTCACTTAGATGTCCAATGTGTTAGTTGAAATATGTTTTGGTGGCAGACGGCTGTTTGATCGTCACATCTGCCACCAATGCACCAATTTTCTGCCTTTAATGGTGGCAGAAGGTAGGGGCAGATGGGACTGAACTATAGACTGACCGCTTTAATGAGTCCTCGCGAAGGTATCAATTTAAATGGAATATTCTGAAGGTTTATCACGTATTGGTTCAATTAGTATCGTAATACTTACGTGGACTAGAGTTATTTTAAAGCAAATAACATATGGGATATTTTTAGGACTTTGTGGACGCTTAATGTGCCTTTGATGGGGCAAGGCGCAGTTCTCATTAAAGCAGTCGGTCTATAGTAACATCCACCAGCACTCGTGGTAGATGGAGTAAAAGTTGCAACTGCCACCACTTTTGACAAATGGGTAGGGGCAGACGGGAATAAAGGGTGAAACGAGCATAAGCGCTGTTAGTAATGATCTTTGCAAACTTTTTTAACGAACAAACTATCGTCTTACAAGAAATAGGTTTAGATACAAATACCTAGAACTCTTAGCAAGCTCTAGCGCGAAGTGATCGAGTTCAGTAGTTACAGTGTTAGATTCTTTAAGTGTTTGTTTGGATATGGTCTGTAAAAATATCCAATCATAACATAATTTAATCAAAACTAGCTGTTGCCCGCGACCTTCGTTCGCGTGAAATTATTATAAAAAAAAATTACTTCCTATTTTGAATCGGATTTTGTTAACAATTTCAAGGGTTTTAATTTTTTGCATGGAACCCTAATCTATTTTCTAAAATAAAAGTAGAATAGTTACTCCTTATAAGATTAGCAATCTGTAAGTAAAAGTCCCGTCAAAATCGGTCCAGCGGCGGAGATTTAAAAAAAAAAATGTTTGTTATAAGTACCGCGTTTCATATGCATTCAGTAAAAAGCTGTTATTTTAAAATTGCAAACAGAGGCTTCAATTTTATTTATTTGTATAGATGGTCCTAAAGCCTATGAGCACTCACTAAACATCAACAATAAGAAAAATCTACAGAAATCACTCATCACGAACACTTTTAAGTGGAGTGTGCGCTAGGCCCTCAAAAGTACTTCATCTATGTGTACAACACACAATACACACATCCCAACACACGGCCGTGACACAATACCGATGCTGATAATGTACATACAATCGATTAACTGTCTGCACTGCTACACATTTGTTACCCCTTCTATTTTAAAAAGGGTAGGCAGAAATAGAAGACCTCTTTTTTCAAGGTTTTTTTTAAAGTCCGTCGATTATAGCAAGCACGCTTTGAGTGGTTAATGTTTCGGTTACTGACAATATTTTTAAGGATGATTTCCACCAAACGGCTCGCATCGCATCGGATCAGAAAGAAAACGAACGGAAGCGGCGGTGGCCGATCGCATCCGACAGAATGTCGACGCATACCATCGGCTCCGTACCAACGCTGGCGAACGCGTCCGTTTCTGCGCCCAGTCAAATAGTTTCATTCCTACCTTGTTGACAGCCGAAAGGATCCAATCGGATTTGACAATAGGCGTACGGAGCTGATCGCGCGTCGCAGCATACTTTCAGCTAAGATGGCGTGTTGCGGAAGAGGCCCGCGGTCGGCCGCGGTGCTATGCGCGGCTTGGTAAAGATTTTAAATAATGTGTTCACGATTTAATATCGTTCAAAGTTTGTAAAATCCGTTCCGATTCGATGCGATGCGAGCCGTTTGGTGGAAATCTTCCTTTACATGTTACTGTTGATCATCATTTGTTTAACTCACGGTCTCTTCGCCAGGCAACGAATAACAACTTTATAGGACAGTGAAAAAATGCATAATTATACCTAAGTACAATACCATTTTATAATTTGTGTTCACTTCAAATTAGATAGAGGCGTGGCTTGTTTCTGATTGACTGAAAAACGCGTATTCCGATTCTCTAGCAAATGGTATCAAAATGTCTAAATCGCCAAAACTTTACTTACGTGGTGTTAGAACTTAAACGACGCCATACTTTTTCAATATTCTTTGAGTTTTGATCTAAACATTGACTTTAAAGAAGGTAACATGAGCAAACAAAAGACGATTAATTTAATATAAGGCAAACAAAACTCGATTACGAAACCTTTTGGACTGGACTTATCTAGAAGAAGATCTAACTGTACCTATTGTCTAGGCATTGAAAATACACGTGCCTAGGATGCACGTGTATTTTGGCTATTCAAATGTATAAATATCCTATACGGTATTTGTTGCTGATAAGTAGATTATCGCGTAGATAAGCTACTTATCAGCAACAATGACATTCTGTGATACGAGTATCTTTCACATGTCCACCTCTAGCTAGTTGTCTCATTTATTTTCATTACAATTGACTACTACATAAAAAAGTTCTCCATTCTATGAGCCTCTCATTACATTCTCTGCTAAATCATTATACTAAACAAATACATCCGAAACCCGCAATCATGATTAGGAAAGCTTTTCCTCGTGCTCAAAAATCCATTGTGTTTGTCCTATTCAATAAAACACAATAAGGATAGCTGCCTATTCATTAACAGTTCAAGTTCTTATCGGAACAGGCCGATATTAGTGCAATTTAACTTAGTGAATGGAACAACGAAGATTGGAAAAGCTAATCCTTTTTTATCTAAGAAACTTGGGAGTCTGAAAGAATAATGAAACCCCGAGTATCGGTTACTTAGTTAAATTCGGAAGTTTAAATTAATTAAGGAATAGATTTGTTAAAGAATAACAGTTTGATGAAATATTGATCAAGTTAGAGGAGTATAATTTTCAAAATGATACGGCAGTTTTTTTTTGTAGCGAAATGTAAAGTTTTGTAGAAAAGCTCGTCTATAAGCGTCATATTGTGTATTTAACATATTAGAATTGCTTGATATTAGTACCAAGGCCCCGCATTCATCCTGCAACAGACACGGGTTCTTCTAATCTACGGTGTGTAGTGTATGTGAAATCAAGCTAATTGATATTAAATCTTCATTCAATTCAATTAAATGAGTCTTCTCTACTTTGCTTTGCGGTTTATTCTTTATTTACTCCGATTAGTTAATCGATTATTTATGAACATAATCTAACTAACATAAATTATGTATATAGACTAACATGAATTAGTCGCAGAAATGATAAATATAATTGCCATATTAAATGTGCAAAAAATCCCACAATGTACACGTAGTAAAAAAAAAGTCGCAGTCCTTATTAAAGTCGATAACAAAACAAGTTTGGTCATTAGTGGCTTGCACTAGTTTTGTATCGCTAAAATACTGCTAAACTTCCAATTTCATTGAAAGTTCCTTTTAATATTTGTTCGACCTTATATCGGACAACGGTTAACGAAGTGAATGAATGAGTTGGTATAATCGATTTTAAGAAGTTGGTCGACTGAATAGACAGCTGTGAATAAAGTATGGCTATTGAACATTTGCAGTATTTCAGCGCCAGGACGTAAGAATATTTGAATTTGTCGGGTTATGGGTTAAATGACTATTTCATGAAAAGTCATTCAACGGGATTTAATTAATTTAGATGGTTGCATTGATGATTTTAATGATTATAACTCCATAAAGCCATATTTGTAACGGTCCCGAATCATATTTTAATCAACATACAACCTAACACTGACGTGCAAATTGCAAAAACGCACGCGCGAAAAAAATGCGCGCGTGCGTGCGTTTTTAAGAAAGAAAATTTTAATTTCGTGGGTTACCTTAGTGCATCCTACTTAAAATGTTAGGCATACTGACTAGAGCTGACGTGGTACCAACAGAATGGAATCCAGAGGGTTTAGATAAAGTTTGTCTATAACAGAGATAATGCATGATGACGGCTAAGATTAGACAATAAGATGTCTTCCCGTGAGCCAAGGGCTGGCTTTTACCTTGGCCAGAGGTAAAGTGTTGTCATACAACGTGGCCACGCCGACAGTCTATGTAGGCACATTACACTTCTAGTACATTACGGAAAAAATATATAATAAGAAGAGTCGTTCTAGAAATACGAAATATTTTGGAAGCTATCGCTATAAAGAAATTGTATCACGAGTTCCGAGATAAGTGATTATCTCGGAACTCGTGATACAATTTCTTTAAAAGAGAATCGTATCATGTGGGTTGCAGTAAATTATATTTTACTGGAACTAATTTTCATGTTGAGTCCTAAATTGTGGTTTATTCCCGTCTGCCCCCACCCGTCTGTGGTAGTTGCAACTATTTGTTGTCGCATCTACCAACACTGGTTGTGGTTACGTCTGTTCAGTTGCACTTGCTCCTACCTCTGTCCCTTAACTGATATAGCAACGAGCTAGTTTAGACCTCGACGACACTCTAATTTAAAACTGAATAAATAATAAAACACGCAAATTAACACACAAACGGCAGACAATCATCCTAAAGAAATCAATCAAACATTATTTATTTATTTATTTAACAATTTATGAAGGTAAACCCTAAATACAGAAAAGAAGAAAGGAACAGAAAAATAGATACAAAGGTGATGTTTATTTCTAAAACAGCGTACAGACCTGCGAAAGGAGATACTAAAAAAAGAGATGTAGACATAGTGTGTAAAAAAAGAAGAGAAAATGGAATACATAAAGCAAATAACTATTTTAAATAAAATAAAAGAATATACTTACATACGTACAAAAGATAAAGGAGAAGAAAGACAAACTCACCAATCCACCGTTGACAGTGAGAATATTCTCGAAGGTGTTATTGAAGTAGTAGATGTCAGTGTAGTTGGTGCCATTGGCAACGAGGTACTCGCCGTGGCACTCCTGAATCCCTCCAGCGGTAGTTAAACATGTCCGTTGTCGCATCTTCTGAAGTTTCCTGTTGACAAAATATGGATTTTGAAATACATAATATCACTTACGTAATGCCCGAAGGGTTAGAAAGATTAAATAAAGAAAATACGTTTACTTAGCACATGCCAAGTAGTAGAAACAAGTGTACACAATTTAAATAATTAAAGAAACTTAAATCTAAACAAGAAAGATAACAGCTAACAGCTTTACTAAAAAGGCTCCGTTCAGGTTAGGAAGAGATGTTCCTATAAGAAATACACATTTTGCCAGTTATGTTTAAGTTCCATGCAATAGGGCGAAATCCAATAACACTTTGCACGACCCGGGAACCCAACACAGAACCTCTTGCTCAGCAGTCGCGCCACCTAGACACCATTACCACCACGTTACGTCACCTAATAATATAGGAAACTAGCTTTTGTTCGCGGCTTTGCTCGCGTTAATTTTGAATTTGACAATCAAATCGGGCTGTACTCTGCTTGTAATAATATAATTCAATCATGATTCGAAAGACACGTGGCGTCATCTATTATCATAAGAACGTTATTGTTATTTTCCTCGGGAACAGTACTTTTTTTTTCGGGATGAATGAAAGTCCGTTTCTGTACAACTGACAACGTATTTGCAAAATTTCAGGATGATCGGTTCAGTGGTTTAGGCGTGAAAAGGTAATAAAAAAACAAACAAACTTACTTTCGCATTTATAATATTAGTTAGGATTAGGATAAACGCGAACGTAACCCTGTCTCATATCTGTCTGTTACCCTTTACGCCTTGACAGCTGAAAGGATTCGGATGAAATTGGCACGCGGATGAACCATGTCCTGGGACACGGGATACTTTCAATCCCAGTACGTTCCCATGGGGCAGTGCCCAAACCCTCCACCCATATTGAACTCTACGCGGGCGAAGCCGGTGCAAAAAGCTATTAATCTTATATAACAAGAAAGGAATTTATTTACCTCAGAGTAAAGAAGATAAATTAATAGAACCCAATTTTCAAAACACAAAAAGAAAAACAATTTTTATGATAACTAAATTAATTGAAATAAAATTCGACCCAATTAGTAGACCTAAAAAGATTCTTTCTGTCGCTACCGTTGAAAGTTTTCATCAATCAACAGCTAAATTCATTTGTTGAAAATAAATATAGGCCAACAGTTTCACGGGAACAAGATTTTTGGACGAATATTCTTCGAAATGACGTTAAACCAATTACGATGGCGAAGAAATCTTTTTAATAAATAAAAAAAATATCGCAATTATACCATTTGGGTATAATTGCGATATTTTTTTTTATTGTTTTACTGTGAGTTATTTCATCTCCCGTTAAAATACAATACAATGTCTTAAATTCGTTCTAAAACATTACATTAATTTCTTTAGAAATAAGCATCACCTTTGTACTATTTTCTGTTCCTTTCTTCTTTTCTGTATTTAGTGTGTACATAAACTGTTAAATAAATATATTAAATTAGTTCTAAAATGGCGAAAAATTGAAAGTTAACCTACGTCCAAGAATATCCCCTTTAAGAACCCCTCAGAAAACGTTTTCAAAGGCTTCAAAAATGGAAAGTAATGAAGCACTGCAATCAAGGATCGCAATCTCGTCGAATGGAGTGATATCGTCGCTCTGGAAGATCGCTTACGCTTTATTAAATTGTAGACTCATCAGTTTTGGACCACATTCTGCGGTCATAAAGCTGAGAGGTCCGTTTGAAAGGACTGTAATATTATGTACCCACAGGACAATTGCAATAGACCCCTAGCCGTTTGCGAGTTTTACGACGTCGGTCAGAAAAATGTAGTCCGTCCCTCAGGAATAATGATGACTCAATAAGAAGAACATAAGTCTTTTATAGGTTTGCAGCTGGATCTTGGTCATGTTATGTTTGAATAGCCTTTTTACACGATTTTTCAAAGGGTGCGTCGTTGTTTAATCCGACTTCTTAATGGCTTACTTTTTTTTTACATTCTTGTTGTTAACAAAGCGCTGTTTCCATATTTATCGTGCAAATCGCCAGTGTATGGAATTCACTACCAGCTTCTCTGTTTCCTGGTCATTATAATCTGGATCTCTTCAATGTTCGAGTGAATCGGTTTCTTCTAGGCAAACGTGCTCCACCCTAGGCCATAGCATCGCTTCACGTCAGGTGAGATGCGGCCTATTAAGTAATAAAAAAAAAAGGAAGACAGAGCTGTTCATGTATGATAACAGCACCATTCCTTTTTTGGATTGGAATTATGATGGTATTTATTAATGATTTATGTAGATTTAAATTGGGATAAGGGAAGAAAATGATGATGACGTTAATTCAAATCACGTATCTTGACTTGGCTCGCTAGGTTGTCGACATGTGGGATATGGACTCAGCGATAGTTGTATCAGCCCATGGCTTAATTGCCAAGAGCCTCGACCAATACCTGAGGATGCTCTCGTTAGGCAGCTGAATCAAGGGCTTGATTCAGAAAGCGGTACTCCTGGACACGGCTCTTATTGTTAGGAGGTTCCTCTCTCTGGAGCCCTGACCGCCGGTAACTTGGACCCTGTTCCCGATACCGGTGGGCTACTATTTTTTATATTCTTAAATGTTTGTTCGTTGTTACTTTGTATAAGAATATTTAAAAATGTAATTTATATGTGTAAATACGAATACGGCCTCATTTATTAAACCTAATAAACAAAATGTGTGCAGACATATTCAGGTACAAGGTACAACCAATATCAATACCTCTCTCATAGTTGGTTTTCCCTCACGTTTTAGTTTGTAGAGCAAGCAAGGAAAACATTCCCTCCATTTCCACCACGAAGTCTTTTGCAAACATGCATATTTTTGTGCGAATCTTTTGAGTAGTTTTCAGTGAAAGGCCATTAAAGCTCTTTAGAGATCATGTTGTGATTTCAAAATGAAAAATAATGCAACGAGGAATTTGTTTTGGTTTATCTCTGGAGACAGAATAAAATAATCAGAATGCTTTAAATCAAAAGGAGGCTTAAATATAATTTTGGTTCCTTTTTTCCTCTAACTTTTTGTGCCCGGTTGATGGCAATAGGCTTGCTCCCTATTATACAATGTGTTTGGCTACCGGTTACCGATACTTTAAGGGCATATTATAATTCGCACCACCGGTGCAATACTGTCATTTATGTCAAATTTCCAAAAATGAGCTGAGTATGTAATAAGTTGCCTAAAGTACACTTGCACTTGGTTGGTCACTTGCTTTGGCTTGGTACGTAAAGTTTCCGTATGAGGGCGTAAGTGACGTTGTGGTTTTGGCGTGAATCAAACGGGTACTGCGAGAAACAACGTTTCATTGGTCAGTTGCGCGCGGCCCTCCGCAAAAGCAGGAGTGAATTGGAGCTACAACGTTGCTAAGGTAATTGTGACATTTTATTTATATTGATACTGGCGCAATAATGGCATAAAATACAGTTGTAACATTGTTTTATATTGATACTGGAACAATATATATATATATATATTGTTTAATATTACAAGTCCAACAAATTAAGTTAAAATAAAACTTTAATTTAATAATTTCTTGTTTTTTACTTTGTCATAATTACACAAATTATTTTAGTTTAGTGCCATAACGTCACAATTGAGGGGGTTCCAAATTATAAAACGCTATAGTTTCTTTGTTTTAATTATTTGGGGTAATTTATTTTCTTTAATATAAACTCAAAAGAACACATCCGCATATACGCTATCCATCTTTCCTAAATCAGGAAGTATCATCAAGTAATACGATACGAAAGTTTAAAATGCTTCTCCTGAAAAAATTACTTTTTGCATAAGTGACAGTATTGCACCGGTGGTGCGAACTCATTTCTGTCGACGAAAACATATTTATAAATACTCCTAACCCCACACCCCGCGAATGGCAGCCAATTTGTTTTTTTAATCGGCTGATCTAGGGTATATTCAATGAAATGCTAATATCTTTGAATCTAAAAGACCTAGAGACATACAAATGATCTTATTGCAAGGGTAAACGCCGAGGCTATCAAATTATTAAATATTTTTTCCTGATAAATAAGCAAAAAGAGCCTAAAAAATAAGAAATTACGGAATTTTACATAAAAAATACTTATTCTTAATAGAGTATCGGTAAACGGTAGTTAAACATGTTGTCTGCCTAGCCTTTTCCCAACTTTATGGAGTGGGCTTCCAGTCTAACCAGATGCAGCTGAATACCAGTATTTTACATGGAACGACTGCCTATCTGACCTCTACAACCCAGTTAGTACTGGGTAATACGATACCTCTTGGTAAGACTGGTTGTCAGACTTTTTAGGCCTCTGACTACCTAACGACTGTCAAAGATCTACAAATGACAACCGGGACCAACGGCTTAACGTGCTTTCCGAGGCACGGAGGAAACTCGGTATGTAATGGGCGGTCACCCATCCACAGAACAACCTAGGCAAGCACGGCTTAACCTAAAGATCGACCCGAGAGGCTGTTATTATTTAGCTACAAGCTCCTCCGGTAAACGTTAGATAAACAAATTGTTTAAAACTTAAATATAACGGGGGAAATATGAGTGTATTTACAGACTGTACAATCTATGCTTAACTCTTGAGATTACAGGCGTGATGTTATATTATCATTTTTGGTTCCAGGCTCCGAGTCAACAGATGTCGACCTTCATAAAGAAAGCCCGCCCGAGGGGTAGGTATTATGTTTCGGCTGTCGTGGAAGGCACGTGACTCCAAGAATCACGTGCTGTACAACGTGAAATTATGACAAAAGAAACAATATAATGATCAGCTAGATGTTGCTAGCTGATTTACCCGCGTTCTAAGAAAACTAGTATTCCCAGATAACAACAAGAATTTGTGTGGTATACAACAACTAAAAACCCGACTACTGAAAAATCACGCTCTAATTAAATTCAGGGTTTACAAGGTAAAACCGACTCTTCCTATTGTTGAAGTCGGTTAAAATGAAGCCTATATTACCCAGGCTTTAATAAAGAATCGATGGACACCTTATTCATCAAAATCGGATGAATAGTTTAGCCGCTACGGAGGAACATACTCGTACGTAAATACAAACATACGCACATACATATACTGCTAAAATCATAACCATTCCTTTTGGCTTCACCGTAGTCGGATAAAAAGTATCCAATGACCACGGACAAGAGCAAAGCATTTTATATTTTCACAACAAGTTCCAATAAATTTTTAACTTTTCTTACAAAATACTTCAAAACTCACTTTGTCTAGTCCCTTTTTTTTTTTTTTTTTTTTTTTGGGATGGGAAATCATCAAATGACCCCCCCCGCTCTGGGCAGAGCGGGAGGGAGTGTCAGACTTGTACTGACTAAAACCCATCCATGTTCCTTCTTTGCCCTTTGTGTTCCAGGGCCGCGGTATCTCTTTCGAACAGTCCCGCAGCCCTGGCAGGCATCGGCCCGTGCGGACCCCTACGTGGTTGCTGACATCTCTTTGAGGCGCGCGTGGAACACGAACGCGCCGTCGACACGGCCTGTCGTCATAAGACGGCTGGACGGCGAGCTAGCCCATAACTCGCCATCCACAGGCCCGCGCCTACGGTGGCCGGGGGCCACCACGTGACCCCCGACGCCCAGGGCGTCTCCCGCGGCGGCTGGGACGTGAGGCTCTTTCCCTCTCACGTTCCGCCACCTCCTTCACCAGCATGACTGCTTCGCAGAAGGAGGTGACGGCTTCCCATTCCCTCTCGCTCCGGACCATGGCTTGAACCAGGGCCGGGCGCGAGAGGTCGCCGCCGCCGATCGCCACTACGAGGACACGGCGCTGCTCCGCCCAAGCAGGGCAGACCTCCACAGTGTGCTGCACCGTGTCCTCCGGACGATCCTCACAATGGAAACACCCGGGCGTTTCCACCCGCCCGATTCGGTGCAGGAACCTCCCGAAACAAACTTTGTCTAGTCCCTGAGGACTATACGGAGTGGAAGGGATACCGATACTGAAAACGATTACCACGTTTTCAGTACATTATTCTGAGCCCACATCGAAATATTTCATCGGTTATTTAAAAAAAATCAGCTGTTCCATGCATTTTGACCTTTTTTATTGCACTTTTTTAGCAGCTGGTTTTTTTTTGTAAGAAAATTTACCGTTTTCGCGTCAGTGTCCGTTCCACCCCTTATTTGTATGACAGGTGTGTTTGTATGTGTGTGGTGTGGTGTGGTGAGGTCTGGGTGTGGTGTGTTGTGTGTAATTCAGTAGCAAACTTACAATTATGGAAGTATGTATGAGATAGATAAATGAATGATAGCATCATACAAGGTGGAAAGGACACCGACGCTAAAACGGTTACCACGTATACAGTACGTCATTCTGAGCTTCCCCACATATAATTTTTTCTTCAGGAATTAAAAAAAAAACAGCTGTACAATTTGACCGAGTAGGTATTTCAGCAATTTTGTAGTAAACAGCAGTTTTTTTTATGCAATGCAATGCAATTACACGAAAACATTGCAAGAACATTATAAATAACAAAATTCACAAGTCTCGACCTTTTTCTTCATGAATACAACATACTTTCACGTTCAGACATACAGTTTCTTTTCAGGACCAACTATAATGTTATATAATTCATATTTAAGCTGAATTTAGTGCAGCATACCCACACTAGGTCGTAAAATCAAGTATTCAGAGACTGTAATGGGTCATAGAGGGACCGTTTGCTGTTTTTATATGGTTCACAGTACGATTTATTTATTTTTATGAGCTGTTTAGATTAAAAACATTCTCAACTATGAATATGTTATGTGTGGTTTAGTCTTGCTGATTCTCTCTATATTGTCTAGTTTATTTGTGGTAAGTCCTTGCTATAATTTGCATTTTGTGAACGTTCGTGCAAAATTTTATTGCTTTGGTAGCTTTTCTAAAAGAGACTTTAAGGAAGATCCGTTTAGGATCATAATTGCTAGTAGATGCTATGGTGGACTTTGGTACTAAAGATTTCATTATTGAAGCATCTGGCCAGCATAACTTATCGTTGGCCAAAAAGCATACCAAACTATACCATGGCTATTAAGTTTCTAGGCTTAAAAACCAACTGCAACACAAAAAGGTGAAAAATAACTTTAGCCTCAGAATTCGGTGACTTTTGTTAGTTTGATTCAGTTTTTTGTCACCGACTTCTGAAACTAAAGTTATTTTTCACTATTTTTTTGTTTTTGAAGTTGGTTTTTTTTCCATTTTTTCGTTGTAATATCCTATACAATTAATATTTGCTATGCATTTATTTTACATTGTCAACAAAAACAAACAAATCTTGTTATATTGTACTCATCTGCGTACCCCCTCAGAACATCCAGGCGTGATGTTAAGTTATGTGGTGTTGTGTAAACAATCAACATTCAAGCGATTGCAGCAATCACGACAGATTTGCTGTCTATTATAGAAGAGTTCGATTGATATCTGCGAAGATCAGCATCAGATCTTCACCAAATTTAAACGTGACCACCGCGGAATAATATTCGTAAAAACAAAAGAAAGAAAAGAATCATCAAAATCGGTTCACAATTGGCGAAGAAATCGCTGAAAATACACACAAAAAAAATCTGACGAATTGAGAAACTCCTTCTTTTGGAAGTCGGTTAAAAATACGACACACCAATGCTTTAATCGACGTGCCAAATGAAAATGAAGCAATTATTACTATTGTATTCGATTGTATTCAAGTCCACGTGCTAGCGAGCCACGTGAAGATTTCATGAGCAGGCTCCGTTCGGTTCTGAACCAGTCGGTCGATCCCGAAATATACACGTGACTAAAGCTCGTACCACACATAAGCACGGCTGTTCCGCAAACAATGAGATACCTGATGTAGTGTCCTGCGTGCCATGAAGCCTGTATTTAGACTGTTTATTTAATTGATGGACGCTAGTGTTAGCACCAAATTCATAAATAAGTTTTGCCACGACTATATTTAGATTGCCAGCGAGAAATGCTAAAGATAAATAAGCACTACACCACATTTTAACTATTTTTATTTTGTCAAGTGCGACCCTTTCAGCTTTATATTGTTATTTTTATGTTTATTTTAATGCGCGGGTGTTGTATACATATTGCGTAGAATTAATAGTTGTCTTTCTTTATATTTTGCTCCCGATCCGAGAGGATGTTTCCTGATTATAAGAGTGCATTGCAGTACGGAGTTTGAGGTGATGCTGATCGTTTGCAGAGCTTATAACTACGAACGAAGAACGAAGAACGATATAACTACAGCTGCTATGAATTCTTCGTAATGTTGCCAGTGATATTAGAAATTCGAATGTTTGGATGTTTGTACTGAAGTTATGACGTTGGTTGAATTTGGGGAACACTTGTCACAAAGGCCATAGAGTAAAGAATAATATCGGATTGGTACTCATAATCCGTTATATTTTTAATTGTGTGTTGTATTATAATTATTATGTATTAGCAGAATAACCCCCTTTTTATTTTAAGTTGATACACTCCATCAAAAATTTGTCTATTCTGTCCATTGAAAATATCGCTGTCATCGATAAGACCGCCATTGTAACCAAAGAATTAGCAATATTTTGAAAAAGCTTTTTCTGGTGTTGCTAGTGTTACAATTTTGGTGCACAATAAAGTATATTCTATCTATCTAAAGGTTATGAAAGAAAGATTCTTATGAAAGCCAGTCCGCTGCAGTTTTGTCCAAGGGTGAGCATTGAAGAAGGATTTTTAATAATATCTCCCCTAAAGCGATTAAATATGATGGATGAAAGTTTGTATGGAGGTTCATAAATTCCGCCGATAGGAAATTTTATTGGCCATAGCACGTATTATTTTATGAAAAATTAGTATGGATCTAATACAAGGGCGAGAGATAGCTAGCAGGAATTACTACCAGATCAATCATTTAACATGTCACCAATTCACCGTACTAATTTTTAATCTTATAGACCACGCATAATAAGGATGTGTAGGACTCAAGATTTGAATGTAAGACTGGCTGAGCGTCTGACCACGTATGACAGCTGTCAAACATCTACAAATGACAGCCGGGATCAGTAGTTTAGCGTGCTTTCGTGCGTGTCTCACTATGTACGAACCGAACTCAGCCAGCATTGCTTAAATCTTGAAGATCAACAGGGTATTTTGCTAGGACTTTCGACTGTTGGAAAATAAAATAAAATGAATAAAAATGGTTGAAAAGATATTTACCATTGCGTAATAAAGCTGGTACCAATAGTATAGATCGGCGTGGACCGGTTGACGTCAAGGCTGGGCTCTGTAGAATTCATGTTGGTGTAGAAGGCTGGTATTATTGTCTGAGTTGAGGCGTCTGGCTCCGCTATCGGACCTCAGTGCGTCTGGAACAAAACTGTATTTAAAACTTAAGATGATGTGGTTCTGTGGAATTATTTTGGGTCAGATTGGGAACACAATACATTTCATGTATTTTCACCGCGAAAGTACTACCGTTATTGTACTTTTGAATGAAAAAGTACTTCTTTTTTCAGTTTACAAGATGTTGTCCCTTACACCCCGTAACCCCACCCCGTATTTACTCAGGTAAAGTAATTGGTAGATTCTACCATAGAGGTGGTTATAATTCTACTTTCTCTTTCATAATGAATCATGACATGATTTTAAGGAGTTGGATATTTTAAAAGCAGTGACAGCCTAGTGGTGTGACCGTTGGACTGTCAAGTCATAGGTCTCGAGTTCGAACCCAAGACCTCTGATTTTTCGGATTCATGTGCGTATTGTATAATTATCACTTGCTTCGGTAAAGGAAAACATCGAGAGGAAACCAGCTGAGAGATATTTCTCGACGGCATGTAAAGCCAAGTCAGAGGCCCATGGGCGACATAATAACCCTAACACCAGGTTAGGCACTAACCACACGATAAAGAAGAATGAGTTGGATCACATTAACAATATGATGTAACGTAGGGTCTTGTCTAATTTCTTCACAAATCACTATCTTTTCGAACTCTAGTGTCTAACCCTCATATAACACAAGGTTCTGCTTTCAAAAACCTATTTCCATCATCATCAAGTTCTTAACACAGCCGCACATCACAACCTTTTCAAATTTCCGTCTCTCATGACCTCCAACATTCAAATTTCACACGTTCTCCACCCTTACCTAGCACCCACACTTGACACGCAAAATAATGCAAACATCAACATAGAATGCATGTCTCAATGAATAGCCTACTATTATGTTACCTCCCTCACTGTCGTGCTATTCAAATCTCACCGTTATAGATAAGGAATGTGCCAAACGGGGAACAGGTGTCGTCCGGCCGTCGAGACGGCCCGGAACGGCAGCGTCGTCCATGCGATCACGGCTTTATTTCATCTGTAAAGGAAGCGCTTGAGTTTGATCAGTGGACCGTGGATGTAGGTGGGAATTATTTTTGTTTGGTCTCAGTACGTTTTATTGGAGTTTTCTGGGTCAGTGAGTTTTTAGGGGTGAATATTGTTTATCGGTTTTGGTGCAAAATTTTGTAAAATTGTTGGTTGGTAATGACAACAATCTAGAACAATTTATGCTTGACTGATCTTAGATGCAATAGCAACCGGTAAAGGTGGCCTGTATATGTCTGGATAAGTCATGATAACCATCTACCAAAATATTCGATACACACTATTAACAATTGAAAACTCATTGACCCATAAAACCATACATAGGGTTCTGACTGATTCATAAATAAATTGATTACGTCACATTTAGTTTCCTACGCCATCACGATGTGTGTGAATGCCAATGGAAATAAAAGTGTACCAAATTATTTAAATCTTCTGTCTATTATATCTTGACTCAATTGGGTAACGCCTCGGTCACGGCCTTGAGCAATGCGTCTTTCGAGTCTTCCGACGCGACTTTGCGTGAGTATAGGTATTTCCGCAAGTCGTGTCGTAGTTACTCTTAGCACCTTCTTTTTAACCGACTTCCAAAAGGAGAAGGTTATCAATTCTATATTTATATATCTTCGCCAATTATGAACCGATTAGAAAAAATATTTTTTTGTTTTTCATTTATTTTTCTGCTGCTACAGTTGCACGACGCGTGTCGTGTCTGGTCAAGTGTTCTTTGAGCGTGTTTAAGTTCCAAATACCACTCGGCGAAGACCTCCTTAACCAAAAATTCTAAATTCTTACATTGTATATCGAAGTGGTTCTTCTATATTTACCCCTCACATGTCTCCAAGTGTAATACATGCGTACATAAACATGTATAGCGACTCAATGGTTCACTGGCTCGCCTACTGGGCTGGAAGCGGACTATCTCAAGGACTATCAGCTAGAAGATATAATAATGTAGGTCGTGTACATCGGTTGATGCAGTACACTTGCGTGGTTACATTATGGATATGTTATTATGGCCGGGGCTGTATTTGATGATATGTGTTTTCTTGCATGATTTGCGTCAGAGCCTTTTCTATTTTTGGATGCTACTTACTTTAGTTAAGTACTGTATGGGTTTGTTAGTGTACTATTTTTTTTTGTGTAATCCTAGTATGACTGTTGTAACGTAAACGTATAGTTAACGTGGATATTGAAATTGCTAGAAGTGCAAGTGTTTAGAGTTTGCAGTATTCACTAAAACAGGCTTCCGAAATAATTGTTTTATGGAATCTTATTTAAAAATATTTCGAAGATCCATAGAAGAAAACAAAATGTGTTTTGTAATCCGCTAAATATCAAGAAAACGATTAAGAAAATATATTGGAAAATTGGCATGAAAAGCCAAACAAGCAGGTAGGCAGAAATACTGGAGGCCGACCCCAATGAATTCGGGAAAATGCTAGGCAGGTGATAATGGCATGAAAAGCCGTACAAGATTAACAAAACAAATAACCTGAACGAAAAGAAATAATTTTCCCCATTTCATAAGCACAATCAACATCATAAACCCAACACGCTTATTATTTATACTCTCATCAAGCCGAGCCCTTTATTGCAACACTTTGGCGACCCCATATCGATACCTATTTACTATAAGGAAGGGCAGCTGATACAAATGTACTTAAGTGAGAACCGATATCAAAGAGAAGAGTAAGCCAATAAAGAATAAAAAAAAAGAATGTTTGTGGAGGTTGTTTATGGAAGCTGTTACATTTGCAGGAGGTGGATTTATGTCATAGACGAAGGTAGATGATAGGTTTTTCATCATTTATTGGTTCATTGATCCCCTAACAATATTCACAGTGAAATTATATTTGCTAGCGGATCACGACAGACGTGATATGCCAGATACTTCAAGTAGAGAACCCAACCTGCCCGTTGAATAAAAATTGTTGCATCATGTTTATGTATCTATACCTATTACAAGTCTGGCGTTTGGCTACCGCAGCCTTGTTTCATATTGTAAAATTGTAAATAAAAAAATAAAATTGTGGTTTGTAAATAATAAATGTCTGAACCGATTTTAATGAAACTTCATAGCATAAGCAGGATACATAAGTCTAAAAAGTTGACAGAGAACATTTTCGAAAAATAGTGTTACAGCTAAATTAGACCGACTTTAGATTTTTATAAAAACAGAAAACAGGTATCCTGTTATAAGATTTTAAACTATCATGGTCACTAACATTATTATATAGACTAGAAACGGGCTATTTACCATGTTTACTGTTTAAACATGGTAAATATCCCGTCTAGTCTGTATAATAAGGTGTCCTGTTTATGCATATTATGAAGTTTCATTAAAATCGGTTCAGTCATTTCTAAGATAAATGACTTGAAAGTTTCTATGACATGCCGTAAGTCGTTAACGCTCATAAAAAACGCCTGCTTCACTAATGTCTACAAAGAAAGAAAAATAATTAAACAAATACAGGATTTATATTAATTAGTTCTTTAGTTTCAAATAGTATTCCTGTTCATTAACACGTCATTGGTACATACTTATCAAAGTCAAAAAATCTTAGTCTGTTGCCTCCATGTCCTAAATACCTGTATTTTTACCAAAAATGATTCACATTTTGTTCCCTACGCAGTAAAAGGCGTACTCGAGCGAGGCAGGGCGAAATAAAAGGGGTTTGAAGGTCAGTGCCGCTGGTAATGCATTATCACTATTATTATGCGCCTCGATGGATTTTGTGAGAATAATTTTAGGTGATTGACCTTTGGGGATTTTGTGTAGAAAATTTGAAATATTCGGTGAAAATTTGGCTATTAAAAATTTCAGAGGATAAAGGAAGGCAGATTTCTAGTGGGACGGTAAAATCCACCAAAATATCTGCAGATAAAATTAATGTAAAATCAAATCACAGATATGTAATTTTAATTTGGTTTTGTCTCAAAGATAAAATACTGGAGCTACAGTCAGGTTTTGAAGCTGAACTTTATTACAACATGAAAAGAGTAACAAATAAAAAGAAAAGTAAACTGAATGGAAAATGCCATTCCGAATTACATAGTAAAGAAGTTCATGGCCCTGAAAATCCGCCAAGCAAAAGAAAGATAGAAAAATATATTTATTTATCGCAGGGACACGACGTACATACAAAATGACAAAAAATAAACATACAACTCAAAACAAATATTTATAAATACAACAGGACGGAATAAAAAAGTTGACAGCTTGCACGTCGTGACTGCGACAATCAGGTTACCACTCAGCATGATGCTGTGCTATGGGGGCCCACAGCACAGCGCTGATTTTCAGTGATCACCAATGAAAAAACAACAAGAAGTGAAGTACAAGAAGATAGCAAAGAAAATATAAATCAAAAACTAGCATACCTGACTCCACTTTACAATAGAAAATCAAACTATTCTCAACTATCCAACGAACATTGTCATCTAGATAGCAAAGAATAGCTTCATTCACACCGCTATCTGACAGTAACCGACCTCGTTAGCAAGTAATTAATCATTAAAAACCAGGTACCCTGACCAAATTTAATGAACCTCCTTGATACCTGAATGAAAAATCTGTGAAATGACAAAGATTATGAAATATTCATTATTCTTTTGGGATTCTTTGATGAATTATTGACAATAGAAGAGGAGGCGAGTGGAGCTGTGAATTCCGTGAAACGGAATTTAATATTGAAGTTCCAATTACGGTCTGGCTATTTTTGCTAGTGATTAATGGTCTTGGTTCAGTCTTAAAGAGTTGTGGTTTTTGCAGGGGATTGTTATGTGTCTTTGTCTACATTTAGATTTGAAAAGTCGAAGTAGAATTTTTGGATAAGTAATACGAAGAGACGAATACTATTTTTCTTCATGAAAAACATGTACTGCATCGTTAAAGTAATTGTTTGAGTTACATTCAACGTTTTTACTGTGACATTATTTGTCTGCTACTTCAGTTTTCTTATACTCATCATTTTCTAATATCATTGTACCGAACGCAAAATGTGCAATTCCCATTTCACGTATACCTTACGGAGCGTACTGGGAATGGATACAAAAATCAATTGCTTCAAAATTGCATTTCCTAAACCCACGAGATTAAATCTAATACCCAGAATATCCATGCAATATAAGCCGCACCGTCTGAAACGTGCATCGTTTGGGATAACTTATACATTTGTAAACCTTGGGCATAATATTACTATTTCTGACCCACATTCCGCTAAATTGTTTTTGGTATGACCAAATGTACCTATTTGCATATCCCTGCTTAGAATATTGTCTTCTTTCAATCTTTTTACATGTTCTTTTCACTTACATGTGTCGTTGACAAAGGATGGATAATTAATCCATAAAGTTCTCGGAGCTGCGACAGGCGTCATACAAGTGGAAGGAGTAGGCTGTTAATAGCACTCGCGTCCAGTGCATGTTAGTAGTGACATTGTCAAATTTTTTGGTTCTCTAGGACATCACTATCTGCCTCGCTTTTTCCCAACTTTGTTGGGGTAGGCTAAATACATGTATTTTACATGGTGCGACTGCTTATCTGAATTGAACAACCCAGTTTGTACTGGGTAATACCCCTTGGTAAGGCTAGTTGTCAGACTTTTGGGCCACTCACTACCTGTAACGATTGTCAAAGATCAAGACAAATGACAGCCGGGACCAACGGCTTAACGTGCTATCCAAGGTATGGAGGAAACTCGGTATGTAATGATGGCCATCCATCCACCGACTGACCTTGATGATCCGTGCTGCTGTTATTATTTAGCCACAGGCCCCTCTTGGTTCTCTCGGAGTATGTCGGTTTTAAAATAAATATTTTTTATTAATGACAAAACCCTGTTTTTTATTTGATTATTTTCCAGAAATAAAACAAAATATTTTCGAACCAATTCCCCAAGTTTTAACAGAAACGCGAAGCCGATACGTGATTAATGTAAGATTAATTTCGAAACATACCGAGTGGATTCTGATGTGGTTTTGATCATCATTCGGAACGTGTTTCAAGGACGGGTCTGGTGTATTAATAATGTGACACGTGCGATGTGGGCCTCTGGTTGAAATAATTATATTATATTTACATATTGTACGGTACTTAATGGAGTTTATACGGAAAACGACCGTGGTAAACTGTTCTGATAATTCTGCATTATTTTTTATTTAACGTAAAATTATCATAAGAATTAACATTAGAAAGCTTTGGGAAATTATAAATCGGAAGAATAAAAATTTAATTGGTGACCAAAATGGGCGACTATTTTACCAAGTAAGTAACTATTTATCCGGTCATGGCGGCAAGGAGAATATCGGAAGCAAGAGCGAGCGAAGGCTGAGAGAGACTTGTGGCACCCCAACTCGGATAGGTTTGATTCGAAAGGGATGGCCGGGGTCTAGTGAGCGAGCGAAGTGAGCGAACTAAGATCCCGGAAACCCCTTCGTGTTAGGTTACTTTAAACTCTGCAAACAGAAATAGGAGCCCCGCGCAGCGGGGCTACGTCGACTACGCCTTATCTACAATCTAGTGGTTAAATAAGCTAGATGATGAGTGAAATTCTTCAAAAAATAGCGTCTCAGAGACAGCTGAAATTAAAATCCAGCAAATACTTTTATTTTGCTAAAACTGCAGCTCCAAATATTTCTAATGGTAGGTCTACGACAAACAAAATGGTTTATTACTTACGAGATTTTTAAATCTCGCAGCATATTTTTAATGTTAAGATAAGTAAATCACTGAAGCGTAAACTCGCGCAAAAAAAAAAAGGAAACGGGCCTAAAGATTTTTTACTTTTACAAAATGGCAGATAGCACTCACGAAAATTACATTCCAATGATTTAAAAAAAGAACCACTCTATGCTGGCCGGTTGGATTCGAAATGTTAAACATTGGTATTAAAACCTTAATTTAAATGAACGGGAGTAACCCAAAGTTTTCGAATTAAGTCGACGATTTTGAATTACAAATTCATTTCGTAATTAGGTGCTACTTTGTCTATTCCTGTTTCATTTTAGGTTCTAAAAGATTCCAATGGTTTTTAATGATTCATTTTCTATGAAACAACATAAATGCAAAAAAACCACACGTTTAATATTTTTTTCACGTTTCAGTACACAATGATTTATTGCATTCCATAAAAAGTACTTAAGTGATAATTTAAAATTATAAGAATCTTAGCAATAAAAGTAGGAAATCCAATGGGGTAACCCACTAATGCACTTTTGTGAAACAGCAAATATATTTCAGTAGATTCAAGTTAGTCTCGTAGTAAAACTCGTTCTTCTTCCCTGTCAATTTAATTCAAAATAGATGAATTTTCAAAGCCACGACAGCTAAATGAATTACCATAACATTTATGAACGCGGAATCGAAATTCAAAACTTTTCACTGGATTGGCTTCTAAAGTTTTAACACAATACCGCTGATATTATAATAATAAAACTACTTCGCTGATTCTAATGCAAACGGGTCGAAACTGAAACAGAGTAACCACCAAACCCTATCGAAACGCGATTAGTATGCAAATTGGCTCGTGGATTCGAAATTAATAGAAATAGATAATGGGCACAGATTAGGTGTTTAATATTCTACACGAAGCCATGTTGCAGGTAACCACTTTTTGTTTGAGATTTCAAATGTATTCCTAATTTTTACCTTGATTTGTGTTTGATTTAGGACTGTATAACTGCATTTTTATAAGCTAATTCGTTTGGTTGGGACACGAAATCGCGGAGTGAACGAAACGTAATCGGAAAGATTTTAAAATTGAAAAAAACTCTTTCGAACGTAATATTTATTTCGTTTTTAGAATTTATTGACATTTTTGGGTTATGGTAATTAAGCTTGTTTCAAAAACACAAAACTTATTGCTGGAGAATAGTTGTATTTTTAATTAAAAAAAAAGATTGAATTTACGTTATGTTCACTCCGCGCGTTTCTCGTTTCTTTAAAGTCATACAGAGGCTAGAGCTTTTGTTTCACGTTGTTTCCGGAGCTTAATCTGCTGCTTGCATTATTAGTTGCGCTATGAAACACAGTAGTTTTATTTTAACATAATATCAGGCCTGTAATCTCGGCTGTGGGACTGTTCGAAAGAGATACCGCGGGCCTGGAACACAAAGGGCAAAGAAGGAACATGGATGGGTTTTAGTCAGTACAAGTCTGACACTCCCTTCCACTCCGCCCAGAGCGGGGGGAGGGGGTCCTTTGATGATTTCACATCCAAAAAAAAGAAAGGCCTGTAATCTCCAAAGGGTTAGGCAGAGGTGTTTCTACAGTACATTCACATTTCGTCAGTTATGATAAGCATCGTGATCGGTGTAACAGGGAGCGAGCCCGTTGCCCTCAATCGGGCACAAATCCAGATTCTAAGTTAAGTAATCTCTTGTGAATATTATCATAAACAAAACAAAACCTTTTCTTTATAAAAAAGGATACTTAAAAAGGAGTTGTTACAATATTCTTCCGATCTGTTATGAATAGCAAAATGATTACGCATTGTTAAAAGTTTCTTTTGTTTCAGCTCACCGTTCAAAAGACTGAAGGATAATGAAGGCTTAGTTGTAAGGATTTAATTTACTTATAGGTTCAGTTTCTATGCTGATGGATGAGGTGAGAGACAGTAACTGGATAACCGGGATTTGAAATTTTAAAATAACAACACCCAAATTACAAACAAATTTACATTTCAATAACATGCCTGTATTTCTAGAAAGAGTGGCTAAATAATAACAGCCTCCAGATCTTTAGGTTAAGCCGTGCTTGCCTAAGATGGTTTATGGATGGGTGACCACCCATGACATACCGAGTTTCCTCCGTGCCTCGGAAAGCACGTTAAGCCGTTGGTCCTGGCTGTCATTTGTAGATCTTTGACAGTCGTTACAGGTAGTCAGTGGCCTAAAAAGTCTGACAACCAGTCTTACCAAGGGGTATCGTATTACCTAGTACTAACTGGGTTGTGGAGGTCAGATAGGCAGTCGCTCCATGTAAAATACTGGTATTCAGCTGCATCCGGTTAGATTGGAAATCGACCCTAACATAGTTGGGAAAAGGTTAGGCAGATGATCATTTCTAAAAATAGTACGCAGAGGTGTAAAGTAATCAGGGATATCAATTGTATAGTAAATTGACAACTTTATTTAACCACAAATGTCAATCTTTCAAAGTTCTGTGAAATGTCTGTTACGTGGAAATGGGCGTAGTTTATCAATTTGATAAACAAATAATTTGTCTTTGCACCTACATTCACATTTCGTAAGTTATATTTAGATCCAATATAAGGGAGTGGCAATGGTCCTCATTGCCATAAACTAGTCACAATTCCGGATTTTCACAATGAAATGTACGATTTTTAAGGATCTAGGTCCTCTCCCGGGTCGGCCAAAGTGATATTGGATTTTTCCATCAGAATTTTCTCAGTAGCAGTCATGGAGTCTGGATTTGTGCCCGGTTGATGGCATTAGGCTCGCCTCTTATTACATGGGACTTATAAATAACTAGCGAAATGTGGGTATACAGTCACAAGCACCAATATGTATAAACTATCCTAAATTTAAAAGCAAATTTCGGGAGAAATAACGATTTTAACTTGGAGATAGGATCTTTTTCATAAAAAATATGAGTTCCAGAATACTATGTTCGTAAAAACTTGAAATTTTAATCAGAACAGTAGGAGAAAAACACTTTTTAAAGTTGTTAAGTGTTTACATATTGGTGCTCGTGACTGTACTATTAGGTACACATCTGCCTACCCCTTCGGGGATTACAGGCGTCATGTTGTGCATATTCACACTTTATACAAGGTTATGTTACACCAACCACACCTGATGTTATGTTATGAACTGCGCCATCGTCAGGGATATTTCTACAAGCCAGATCACACAGTTCTGAATGTGAATAAATTACATGGAGTTTTTAACAGTAAAGGAGCTTCGTGACCAAAAAATTGGCTCTGGTCTGCACAAGTGATGGAGTCTAATACATAAATTAAAAATTCTCATTGGCTCATGCATCGATTTAAATAATAATGCGCGAGAGCATACGTGGGCAAAATATGCAGCCTTTGTCATGTCAAGATTTTATTCATAAATATTTACGATGCGCTATTACAAAACAGAATTTGAAAAACAAACCTGACGTTTTTAAAAAGGTAGTGTAACAAAATAGGTACTATATTTAAAAAAAAGTGTTTTAAACACGAACTTACTGAAAAAAAGTGTAGTGTAAACTGTGAATGAAGAAATGTTTGATGGCTGTTTAAAATACATATAATAAAATGATCTTACAGCTAACCTTCCTGGTACAAAAAGTTCTTCTTGAATGATGTTATGAATTTACAGAATGTTATTAAAATAAAATAATGTTCTCAAATACAAAATGGATTTCAGTTTTTTAAATGCTGACTAAAACGAGATTGAAGACTTAAATAAAAATGTTAACCTGTCAAGAGATTTAAAAAGATTTTTTGTGACCGATAATGGCTAGCAATAAAGTTTATTTTCACATACACTAAACTTAAAAACACCTCTTGGATTTATAACTCTCGGGTCAGCGCTGAGAGTTGAAAATTGAAACAGTACAACAATATTTAGGCATTCATTCAGGTGTCACCTAGCGCTAGTGCAAACGAGCTTTATACATCACATCACCCATCTATTACCATCATCTGCTATCAAGGGCTAGCCCTTTCCCCAATTATGTTGGGGTCCGCTTCCAGTCTAACCAGATGCAGCTGAATACCAGTATTTTACATGGAGCGGATGCCTATCAGACCTCCAAAACCCAGTTAGTACTGGGTAATACGATACCTCCTAGTTGTCGGATTTTTGGCACTGACTGTCGATGATCTGTCAAATATCTACAAATGACAGCCGGGACCAACGGCTTATCGTGCTTTCACACATCTATTACCAAAGGTACTAAAACAGAAACTCATGAATTTGTCGAAACAACAGACCTTAACTAACGCCATAAAAGTTAATACCCAAACATTACCGATTTACAGCAGCCCAAATAAAAATCAGCCGTCGTTCTATCGAAAAACAAAGATACGTAAGCAAGAGAGATACCCAATTTATGGATGGACGTAAAACTCAAGTTTGTGGGTGACAGGTGCTGGCTAGTAATGAAACTGTAACCGGTGGGTACAGTCTACCGAAAAGATTTGAGAGGAAGGTCTTGGTACTGCTTCGTTTAGGATATTTTTCTTCTTAATCACTCTCTCACCGTTGAGAGAGCGATTTAAGTATGATTTCCACCAAACGGCTCGCACCGCACCGAATCGGAACGAATTTTACAATCTTTAAACGATATTAAATCGTGTACACAGTATTTAAAGTCTATAATAACAAGCGGCGCACAGCTGCTTGACCGCGGGCGTCTTCCGCGACATGCGATCGTAGCTGAAAGTATGCTGCGACGCGCGGTCGGCTCCGTTTGCCTGTCGTCGTATCCGATCGAAATTAGTGTTCTAATTTCAATACGGTACGAATGAAACTATTTGACTATGCGCAGAAACTGATACGTTCGCAAGCGATGGTACGTTGCCGATAGTATGCGCCAACAGCCTGCCGGACGCGATCGGCTGTCGCCGCATCCGTTTGTATCCTTTCCGATCCGATGCGATGCGAGCCGTTTGGTGGAAATCATCCTTTACATGAAGAATACCTATAATCAGCACTAATACCTGATTTTAAGTAAGTATTAGTGCAGATTATTTGTGGCGAGGGGAGGATAAGCAACGGTTGACAAGGTCGATCCGTGGAGTTCGGAAAGCATGTTAAGCCGTTGGTCCCGGCTGTCATTTAAAGAACTTTGAACTTTGCCTACAGTTTTTGCTATTGGTCAGAAACCTGAAAGTCTGACAACAATATTGAGTACAATGATCATTATCAAGTATTGAGAATAGTGTATTGTGATAATTATCAGCTGAGCTTTTAATTATATTTTTAAAGATCATAAAGATTCGTCGCAACGTTCCTCTGTAAAGTTGCACGTATTTTTGGTGTATAATGTTTACCAGTCTCTAAAACTAGCGTAAAGGCACTATGACGATTTCCAAACTGTAAAGATAATCTGGTTTTAAAACGACCCAATTACCGCATGACCTTCACACAACCTTAAAAAATCAAACCTTCTCATCATGGCGCTGTTCAACCATCCAACATAACCCTTCATACAAAATCTACAGGAAAAGGAGGGGTTGTGCTATTTTTAGCCCACAACGACATCCCTAGGGTCGCATACCCATTTGAGCATAAAATCATATTTTACACACGTGGCAACACCGTCCAATTAATTCGTATTTCGAACTAAATCATTGGTTTTGCTGGCAACACAATATAGAATTCGTTTGAATAAATGGGGACAGCTTAATTTTCGATAGTCAGTTGTTCATATTTATCGGAGTCGGCTGTTTTAATTGTTTAGTCGCCATTTTGCGATGATTTCATAATTTATGTGCGTAATGAATTTAGATAATGTTATCATATGTTGTCCAGACTTTAGTGGTGTCTAGACTTTTCTGTTAGATTATAAAGATTAGGAGATTTTTTTTGATAAATTAAATAACTGATGATATTAATGATGTTTTTGTCATTCTTATAAAGCACGTTGTGTCAGCATCAAACTAGCCTTTACGCACTATGTTGATGTTGCCCTCCAGTCTAACCAGAAATAGCTGAATCCCCTATTTTACATAGACCGGCTGCCTAACTGACCTCAACAATATAAATACTCTGAAATATGATACTTCTTAGTAAGACTGGTTGCCATAATATCGTGTGTAACAAGCATGATTGGTTCCATCAAAGTGTCGAGTTGCTTTAAAAATCTTTAAATAGGCCTATAGCGATTCTATAGACAGGCTCTCAGAAGAAAAGTCATAGAAAACATGTCTAAGTGAGTCCATAATAGCAAAATTACATATTTCTCAAGTACACACACGCATTACTCTTCTACCAACACCTACCAGTTGGCTATTGTACGTAAATTAAGATTTTAAATACACATAACATCAAGCCTGTAATGGAGACGAGTTAGGCAGAGGTGTTTTCGCCAGCTATGTTTAAATTCCATGTAATAGGGGCGAGCCTACTGCCATCAACTAGACACAAATCCAGACTCCGTGGGTGCTACTGAGAAATTTCTGATGAAAAACCGAATTATACTTTGCCCGACCCGGGAATCGAACCCAGGACCTCACGCTCAGCAATCGTGCTAGCGACAACCCAACCAACGAGGTAGCGAGGCGAGGGATTTTAAATACGTTAGTGTATTATTTAAAGTGTAACTATCGCTGACATTTCTTTGATAGTTACACATTTTTCTAAATGAAGCGACGCCTTTATGTAATAAAATCCAAACACAAACAAACGTCACAAAACTTCAAACCAAACAAAAACAAGAAAGAACAAATCTAAACCGATGTCTTTGAGATTGAATTAGCCGTAATAAGTCTAGTCTCGCAAGTCTGGTCTCGCTAATACAGTCTCATCTATCAAGATTGTGTTTCAGTCAGTAAATCGGGTCGGCTGCAGTGCAACTTAGCCAGCTAGCTTCAAGTTATCAGTGTTTTGACGTGTGAAATAGATAAATTAACAGAGGGCACGTTAGCACGCGATGTTAACTTGACGTACATTCGAACGATTTTTAAATCCGTGTCGTTAACTTGACGTAAATTCGAATGATAAAAAATACAACATACCTTTTTGCTTTTTTTTTTGCGATAGGCGCCTATAGTATCAATCGGAGATATATGTGTGAAAAGTAAGTAAGTAAATATTAAAATGTTTAGGAACTTCGCGCCGCGCCGTCGTGCTAGGGTCACAAATACCATCTGTTAATTTATGATATCATTTGACTGTTACGCGTAACTATATCTGTACAAATAAATGAAACAGAAGTATCTGTGCTGGTATTTCAAAAGAACAGCTTTTTTACTGTATGCTCATAAAAGTACTACTTAAAACAAAAAAAAAACAAAAAACAAAAAAATTGTCTGTGTGGCTGTTTGTTCCGGCTAATCTCAGAAACAGCTGGACCGACTTTGACTTACTGGCAGATAGCTGATGTTATAGGAGGAGTAACTTAGTCTACTTTAATTTTAGAAAAGGATTCAGTAAAAAAAAAGGCAACCCTTGTAATTATTAACAAAATTCGATTCAATTAGGAAAGTAATATCTAGTATATAAAGTTCGCGGGCAACAGCTAGTGTTAACATAACCCTCCAAGGGGCTCGATACTATAAGTAAATCACAACAAAACGTTCATGTATTTAAAAACAATAATAAACAACTTGAATAAAAACTATAAGCCCATTTCCAAGAATAACTTAAAAACTTTTGTTTTCCTTCGAAATAAAAAAACACTTACCCTCTTATACACTTTACAATATTTACATTAAAAACTGAATCTTGCCACTCACAGCAAAGCATTTAAGCTGTCCGTGAATAAGCTTATAAAAATTCCAAACAACTGAGTCGACTTTAGAAATATTTGAAATACAGTTTTCAGAAACAGTTTGAGTTGCACTACAACAAAACAAGGATTTTTATTAAAATATTTTGTCTTTCGCTTTTTGAATTTGCTTTGAATCTGCTTCTGAAGTTTTATTTTTGTGGTAAACAGACGTTTTAAAAAAACTAGGTATGAATAATATTTATTTATAATGTTTAATCCATATTATTTAGGAACCTACACTTATATAAAGTGATTCAAAAGATCAGTAAAATCATCTGCCAGAATTTTTTCCTAACTTTATTGGGGTCGTCTTAAAGTCTTACCGGATGCAGCTGAATTTTACATTGAGCGACCTCCACGAACCAGTCAGCACGGGGTAATACGGTAACCCTTGGTAAGACTGGTTGTCAAACTTTGGCCTGGTGGCCACTGACTACCTGTAACGTCTGTCAAAGATCTACAAATGACTGCCGGGACCAACGGCTTTCCACAGATAGACCTTCAAAATCAAAAACGGGGTAGGTAAAACGCTCTAGATTGCCTAAAAAGAGCCGAAAGCCTATAATTATGTTTGGCGCATTTCAGGCAATTAAGCCTAGATTGAAATTCAAAGACATTTATGATACTGGGTGCACGTGATGAATTATATCCCACTCCCTTATACAGAGAGGAAACCTGTTTCCCAGCAGTAGGACGTTATTGGCTGATTAAATTATCATTTTGCTGTTAAGGTAGTATTTTTTAGACAAATATGATATTTGTGGTTGAAATTCCACGGACTCGAACAAAGCGCTATGCTTCCACATTTATTGAGGAAACCGCCAGTCTGTGGAACACCGGTGTCACTACCGGCTTCTCTGTTTCCCGATCAATATAATCTGGATCTCTTCAAAATTCGAGTGAATCGGTTTCTTCACCCTAGGTCGCATAATCGCTTCACATCAGGCGAGTTGCGGAGGACACAAGC
This sequence comes from Noctua fimbriata, assembly GCA_905163415.1. Taxonomy (NCBI): domain Eukaryota; kingdom Metazoa; phylum Arthropoda; class Insecta; order Lepidoptera; family Noctuidae; genus Noctua; species Noctua fimbriata. The sequence goes on along the minus strand of LR990927.1, from coordinate 17,458,799 downwards.
CTTTTTAGTGTTAAAAAAAAGCTCAGTTTGAAATTCAAATACATAATTGATAGTGGGTGCGTGGTGAATTAGAGAGGAGAATTGTTTCCCAACAGTGGGACGTCATTGGCTTAACCGTTAATCCGTTTGCTGTCTAGTTAGAATTTTTGAGACGAGTACAAGCTGGAAGACTAAGAAAGAGTAAAGAAGTATAAAAATAGACCCTAGGATCAGTCCTAGAGTCTATTTGGTTATGTGGTGGACATGTGGATCAGTTTAGACAGTATCACTACTGTCTGAACTGATCCACATCCAGCTTAAATAAAAAAATACGTGTACATATTTAGTGAATGCTGTAATTTTCAAACAATTAACAAAACAAACAACATTAATCATTTAACGACTCCAACTTCCTATAAACAAGAAGCAAACTTTAAAATTAAAACCTCCCTTAAATAACAATCCGCCATCCTGATTGGCTATTCAATAGCTAACTAAGTAATTATAGTCCCACGACATTACTGGCACAGTCAACTTGTGCCAGTATCCTGGCAGTTGCACGCTTTAATGGAATAAGTTGGTAGTTAGCCCCACCTGCCGGTACTTCTAGATATGTTGCCAGAGGTAATTATATTTTAGGGCCGGCGAGGCATAGATCGTGTAGAAGCGTGCTTCTATATTTAGAATTGACTAAATGGGTAAGCATGGATGTAAATGCGCTTTAGTATGATTTAGCGCCCTATTACATGGGATTTTAACATAAATGGCTAAACGTGGGTCTACTACCTATTAGGTACACCTCTGTCTAATACTTTGGGGCTTACAGGTGTGATGTTATGTTATGATTTAGGATGTTTTTTTTTCAATGCTCCGTGTTCATAGTAGGTATTACTCCGTCAGTCAGAAGTCTTCCAACACTAATACAGAAAAATGTAAGACGAAGTAGGTACCGATTTCCCAAATTTTTACTTGGCATGCGTATAGACCGACCGCTGTAATGGGTCCTCGCGAAGGTCTCAATTTAAATGGAATATTCTGAAGGTTGATCACGTATTGGTTAAATATTGGATTATTATGGTTATTTTAAAGCAAATAACCTGTGGGATATTGTTAGGACTTTGTGGACGCTTAATGTGCCTTTGATGGGGCAAGGCGGAGAACTCATTAAAGCGTTCGGTCTATAGTTAAAATTACATTTTTTCACTGAAAAAAATCACACCTAAACCCAGTGGTTTAGGTTTGTCCGCTACAGAACTTGATGAGTAGCTCCTACAAAAGGCTGTCGGTATTCGGAGCATTCATATCTCAAGGCCAGCTCTCACTAGGATGAGGCTTGGGAACGCTTAATTTGTTGTGTGAAAACTTCACTGAAGGAAAAAAGATCGCTTAGGCAGGAGGTGCTGTAACAGTCAGATTTTGATAAATTTTATTACACAGCGCGTTTTAAAAAAAACGCGAAGTTGCAAGGTGTCCTCATTGAAATTGAATGTTTTTCATTCTTTGCTTAAAATAAAAATTACTTGTAAAAAATTGTTCGTTTTCTCTAATACGATAATTATATAGGGAATTTTAGATAACTTATTTATTTACTTAGTAAAATCAAACTCGCGGTGCATGTAGGGCCTCTAATTTATAGATTCTTTTGAATATGGTCTATTTTCATTTTTTTTTTCATGTAACCAAAATATCCAATACCTTTTATAATAATAAATTACATTTTCGTTATATGCCTTTTAAGTAAATTGTAAAATTAAGAGAGCTCTTAAAAAATAAGTTAAAATAAAGCTTGGAATCGTCCTCCTCAAATAAAATTGCGACGTTTCCCAGTACAAATCAAAGCACATTTTTGTTCTGAGTATCTACTTATAATAATTTATATTAAATCAAAGTTTCAGTACTGAAAAACTACTTGAAACTAGGTGCTCTACGGTCTGGTTAATGCATAAGCACTGTTGTTAACTTTGAAGTTTATGAAGCTGCGCTTCTGATTTATTTAATTCTACAGTGAAGTTATTTTACTGCGAGAAAGACGGGTTAAAAGCTAAATAATATAAAGATTGACTGAATACTTTCCGTGCTAAAAGAGTAAGGTATAATTCCCCTCTGGTAGGTACAACTATTTGTAAGACAAAATGGGTGTAAAAGTACAATTAACGAAGCCGAAAGGCACTAGTTCTCCCCGTCATTGCGATATTTTTTTTGTTCAAGACCAAACCTGGGAACCTTCTAGTTTCGGAGCTATTGGAAATCAAAGTTCCAACTTTTTCACAAGTTTTTTTTGTTATAACTTTACTTTAAGTACCTCAGCGACCTCAGTACTTTTCAATGCATGCATCCGCACAAAGTTTTGAATGCATTAAATTGAGTCCTACCGTAAAACGTGATTTAGCACCATAAAAAATGGCTTTTCCCAGCAATAATTTTTGCGTAAAGTTACTTAGTTTGATGTACAAATTGCTTGGATGACGGCTTCGTGAAGGGTCCGTTTACACCCTGCATAGACCAGGTGTACGATGTACAATTAATATTAATTGTTCTGTATCTAATTTGGTGTGAAATGTGAGGAGATCGTGGCTAAATAATAACAGCCACTCGGGTCGATTTTTAGGTTAAGCCGCACTTGCCTAGGTTCGTCCGTGGATGGGTGATCACTCACTACATACCGAGTTTCTTCCGTGCCCGGAAAGCATATTAAGCTATTGGTCTCGGGTGTCAATTGTATATGTTTGACAGTCATTATAAGTAGTCAGTGGCCCGAAAGTTTAACAACCAGTCTTACCAGGGCGTATCGTATCACCCAGTACTAACTGGGTTGTGGAGGTCAGATAGGCAGTCGATAATACGGACATTTATGTAGTTGTGATTAAAAAAAAAATGAAAAAAAAAAAAATGAAAAATGTTTATTTGTCCCAAAAGCAGTACATGGATTATATATGAGACATCCCCAGTAAGTAATTGATAATACTTGTGTTGGGGCTATCTCGCTCTTTCCCTTGGTTATTAACAATATTGAGACTAGATTTGCCACAAGTTATTACAAAAGGTGACAAAAGAAAATAAATAAAAAATTAAGGAAGAAAATGACTTATAAACTAATTAGCAGCTCTTTGTGTACCTGTAGTTTTATTGCATGTGAAACTATATGTGCATCTTATTTTTAAACAGGGTTGTATTGTTGTGTGTGTGTTTGTGTGTGTGTATGTGTGTGTGTGTGTGTATGTGTTTGTGTGTGTAATGCGTATGTGTATGTCTTCTTTGAAGTGCCGATGTCTTCGAAGCAATTTATTTTATTTATTTTATAGATTAAGCTAGTTGAGTATACTAAGCTAGTTGAGTATAGCTACATTATTGACACGGAGGGAATGACCAAGAATTTGTCTAACCAAGTCTACTCAAAACTTGCTCAGTTTCCTCATATGTTAAGGTTTTAAGCCACTCGGTTATTGCCTTTTTACATACGTGCGAGACCTCATGGTGGAACTTTAATTTTTTGTTAATTATATTATAAATGTAGGCTGATTGGGTTGCATACTGACGCCGTGCAAAAGCGGTTCGGACCCCCGGGGAGTAAGCCACTATGTCCTTCCGTCTTTTCTCCTGACTATTTTGGTTAAATGGAATAGTTTTTTGTAAGTACAGGGTCGTAATTAAAAAATATAGTTTTCTTACTGTAAGTAAGCCACTGATTCTATATAGGTCGATTGTGGGGTATCTGTATGGTTTATAGTACATTACTTTTATGAGTGACCTTTGGGCTCTTTCTAACTCAAGGAATTTAGTTTTAGTGGCTCCTCCCCAGACTGGTAAACAGTATGCAATAACTGACTGCGTGAGCGCAATATAGATGCTATTTAATGTATTCTGAGGCATCACATATCTTAGATTTTTAAAGATCCATATAAATTTTCGCACACGTGACGTAACAATCTCAATATGCAAATGCCAAGTTAAACACTCGTCAACTATAACTCCCAAGTATCGTGTAGATGTTACATGTTTAATGGCTTGACAATTACAATTTTGGTCTCTGTGGTCCGTACACGTGTGGATTCGAATTCTAAAATTAAGGCCTGGTTTAGATCTTCTACTAGGAGAAAAACAAATGTAGTTTGTTTTAGGAACACTAAGGGTTAATAGATTGGCTTTGAGCCAACTATCTATAGCAGCCAATCCTTTTTCGGCCTTATTGTGGACGTCCTCCCACGTGTCCCCAAAGTAAACAACGGCCGTGTCGTCCGCGTAAGAGATAAAGATTATTATTAGATTAAGATTATTATGCTCAAATCGATCAACATAAGGTAGAACGTGTCTTCAATCATGTTAAGTGAGATAAAAAATCAGTTCCAAAAGCACCCGATGGCGTTGAAATATAAGGGTCAGTGTACATCGTAAAGCGGTCACTAAATCTAGAACATGTCCTACTATATCACGTTCGGACATCGACGGCTGTTTCACAAATATTTTATATGCTTATAAGGGATTTATAAGCGACGGGATAAATATAAATATTGTTTTTATTGGGATTTTCATGTTTAAAAATATTTGGATGTTTTGAATTCGTTTGGGATTTGAGCTAGATTTAATTTATATTGAATTTTATTAGAGTAAAAATGTTTGTGTGCTTTCAGTGTTTTTGAATGTCAACTAGGTAGCTTTCTAACTTAACTTCAGTAGCCTTAAAAGGATTAGATTATATGGATTCGAACATCTAAATATTTACATTTTCACTTTTTCATCAGTTGATTTTGTTTGTAAAAGAATAATAATTATACACCTTTCACCTTTTTGATTTTTTCCGTAATAAATTCACCTTTTTAAGCTGCTGATACAAACTAAAACTTTTAACACTGCATACACTGCAAAAAACACAGCAAAATACTTTAACACCTTCACCGGGCACCTTTTTTTTCGACGTTTTATAAGTGCCCATCTAGGCCTATGTGAAATGGACCGGGGCTGCCTTCAAGCGGCTCCTGCCCAACCTGGGGGGTCCAAACGCCTCCTGCCGGAGGCTCTACGCGGGGGTCGTGCGGTCCATGGCCCTTTACGGGGCCCCGGTGTGGGCGCGTTCTCTGAGGCGGCAAGCCGCCCGCTACCTGAACGCGCCCCAAAAGGGGATAGCCCTAAGGCTAGTCCGGGGCTACCGCACGATCTCCGGTGAGGCGGCGAGCCTCCTTGCCGGATTGCCGCCATGGGATCTGGAGGCGATAGTCCTCGCACGCCTTCACGAATGGCGCGCGGAGGCACTACGTCGGGGGGAAACTCCGCTGCCGCGGCAAATCGCCGCTCAGCGGACAGACCTCCGGCACGATCTCATGGTGACATGGAGAGAGCGACTGTCGCAACCCCGTGCAGGGCACGCCACCATAGTGGCGATAAGTCCCCTCTTTGAGGAGTGGCTAGAGAGGCGCCACGGCGCCCTCACCTTCCGCCTGACGCAGGTCCTCACCGGACACGGTTGTTTCGGGAGGTTCCTGCACCGAATCGGGCGGGAGGAAACGCCCGGGTGTTTCCACTGTGAGGATCGTCCGGAGGACACGGTGCAGCACACTGTGGAGGCCTGCCCTGCTTGGGCGGAGCAGCGCCGTGTCCTCGTAGAGGCGATTGGCGGCGGCGACCTCTCGCGCCCGGCCCTGGTTCAAGCCATGGTCCGGAGCGAGAGGGAATGGGAAGCCGTCACCTCCTTCTGCGAAGCAGTCATGCTAGTGAAGGAGATGGCGGAACGTGAGAGGGAAAGAGCCTCACGTCCCAGCCGCCGCGGGAGACGCCCTGGGCGTCGGGGGTCACGTGGTGGCCCCCGGCCACCGTAGGCGCGGGCCTGTAGACGGCGAGTTTTGGGCTAGCTCGCCGTCCGGCCGTCTTATGACGACAGGCCGTGTCGACGGCGCGTTCGTGTTCCACGCGCGCCTCAAAGAGATGTCAGCAACCACGTAGGGGTCCGCACGGGCCGATGCCTGCCAGGGCTGCGGGACTGTTCGAAAGAGATACCGCGGCCCTGGAACACAAAGGGCAAAGAAGGAACATGGATGGGTTTTAGTCAGTACAAGTCTGACACTCCCTTCCGCTCCGCCCAGAGCGGGGGGGGTCATTTGATGATTTCCCATCCTAAAAAAAAAAAAAAAAAGGCCTATGTGAAATAAAATATTTTGATTTTGATTTTGAACATAAAACAGCCTCATTACAGACGTTTGACCAATAAAGGACCTAGCACGAACACGCTACGTATGTACATGTAAAGTAAATTCGGACTTTATTTTAATCGATAAAATACGTACTACTTATCTATTGTATTTTATGTTAACTTTGCGACAAACACAATTATCATCCGTAGATGTGAATAAGTCTTAAAACTATACAATATTATTTTTAGTATATGCGAAACCTAAATATAGTTTGTTCAGAATAAGTAACTGAATTATAAAAAATCCAATTATTTTTAAACCATGTTATATTTTGTCCCAAAAATATTTAAAAAAGGCTACAAGTTGGACACCGATGGATACTAAGTACCTATCGCAATTATTTAGGTACCCACTGCCAAATTATTATTATCAATGAGCTCAAGACGACGCTGGAGGCGCGCACGCGGTCGCGCCGAACAACAATCTTGACAACCAGGGAACAGAACAAGCTTATAACTTTGTGATTTTTCACGATACAGTTTTGAAATTTTGTACATAGATTCTTTACATGAAAATACTAGACACGTGTTTCAGGTTTTGCATATACTAAAACTAATGTTGTATATATAAACGTTATGTGCAAAATGAATGTTCGTTTTTATTAAAGTTAAGTTTACTCCGCGACATCATGCTAGGCACACAGTATAACAGAAAACATTTACTCATTACAGATTTGTAACAACCTCAATAATAGACTACTAGCAGCTGCTGCGACTGACATCACGGGGTACTATCTGATGAGAGCAACGCGACGTCATCCAGTAGGCGCAATCTGATGAGATGTGACGAAACGGATATTGCATCACGATGCGCTCCGCTGATGGGTGCACGGCTTTATTTTCGAATGTAGAACTTTGGTTTATAGATGTGGTGGGAAGATATATTGAAAATGAGGTAAAGCATGAGTGATGTTTCAAAATCGAAAATGGAACTTTAATTGAATTTTGGATGTCATATTGGTTATCTAAACCCTATTCATATTGTTTCCTTCATTTATTTTCTAACATACTTATTACATTTTAAAATATTTCTTAACAAAAACTATTAAAAACATTTAAAAATATAAAAAATAGTGGTCCGCCGGTAGCGGGAGCAGGGTCCAAGCTACCGGTGGTTAGGGCTCCAGAGACAAGAACCTCCTCACAATACGAGCCGTATCGAGGAGTACTGCCTTCTGAATCAGGCCCTTGATCCAACCGCCTAAGGAGAGCTTCGAAAGATGGTCATCGAGGCTCTTGGCTATAAGGCCATTGGCCGTCACGACGATCGGCACAATGATAGCCGAGTTCACATTCCACATGCCGACAACCTCGTATGCCAAGTCGAGATATTTTATTTGCCAAGTCGAGATATTTTATTTTATTTCATATTGTTATTATTATGAGGAAGTATTCTATTTATTGCTTTGTTTAGGTAATGTTGAGGTAAAAAACCAGCACCTACTACGTTTTGCATAAATATAACCTGATATTCTGATTAAATCAAAAAGCACTACGCCTTTTACCTATCGTAGACTAAAAAATAATACTGGTTCACCTACAAATTAAATTTGAATTCTATTCTAGAATTTTAAAAGTTTTCTTTAAGAGAAAAATTTCAAAAGGAAGGAGCCAATTCCGTGCTTGACGTAATGAGACCAGCACCTCTTCAGTTGGTACTTAAAAACTAAGCTGCTGTGTGTCTTTGAGCTTGGGTATTTCAAATGTTTACTAGGAAATAATTCTAAAGAATAAATGGCATTTCGACTTTAAAAAAATAAGTTTCAATAGCTATGAACTGGTTCCAATGGTCAAATAAAATACCACAGTTTTTCTGATCATCATGTGAAAACGCATAATAAATTAACAAGTATTTTCAACTAGTTCTCTGAAAAAATAAAAGTAGATAAAATATATCGTAAGGAAACTTACATAAAATGAATCTCAAAATCGATAGACATAAAAACAAACTGGTTGTTTCCTTAAAACTTTGTTATCTGAACCTTTACCAAAATTGCAATTTCGAGAGTAAATTCAAGAATTTAATTATAAAACGTAATTCGACGCCTTTCGCTTCTGAACGGCCAGTGAATTCGCAACGACTGTTTTAAAAAAAGTGTTCCAACTCCCCCAGTCACGTTTTAAAAATCGAACACAAAAAGAACGTGATTTATCGTCTAATATCGCTGAAACTACGGCCAGTACCAATTGTGTATTGGTAACACTGGTGACCAAAGTTGCTGTGTAAATAAAAATGTAGTTTTAATGTTTGCAAGGGTATTTTCAGACTACGATTGGTTGAGCATTTGGTAATTTAATGGTGTTTTTTTTATTAAAAAATACCTAACTGATAGATTTTTTGGCACTTTAAAAGTCCTTGAAATGAATTACACGAGTAAATAAAAATTAACTTAACTGCTGATGATGGCTTTTCCCATCACACACGTGTTTTCTGTTACTTTAAGCACGACTACAATAATTACAGATTATTATCACACCCTATCTGTAATATCTGCGTTTATATTCACTAATTTGCATAAACCAATGTAACAGGTTGCTGGCTCATTGTCTATGAATACTGGGCTTCATGCATTTCCCTTAGTCATGTTTATTTTATTTTATGGAGGTTGCGACCAGCTGTGTTTGTTCATGTTATCAGACTACCTACATAATTGCACATTATTGCCTGCTAAATGACGGTTAAAACAATAAATTTTGAACCAAAATCGCATACTTGCAAGGACATTTGTGTAGTTTGTTGTTCCAAGTATAGGCATGTGTTTATGTCTGTTAAACACTCAAGATGTGGCCCAGGGTACTGTGAGGATTCAAAAAACTTTTTACCGTGTAAGTTATTCAAATTTTGTAATTACTGAATGTATGTTGCATACATTAATTATACAATAACAGATTGCCACGAACTATGGATAGACCATGGTGAGTGCAGGCAGGCAACACTTCCTACTTTTAACGACCGCTTCACGAAACAGGCAATCCGGCTGGCCAAATAACAGCTTCGCACATTTCCAGCCGGCATAAATGGGTGTGGATTTTTTAATAAACACCCTCCGCCATCTTCCTCTCTCTCATAGGAGTCCCAGACAGCCCCCTGTGCAGAGCATCCATGGTGGAAGATAGCAGCCCACGTGCTTCTTAACTGCCCAGTGGTTGCCAGGGCGAAGTACTTTGGTAACCCAGGTAGTGTCTGCGAGATCATCTGTAACACCAAGGAGTTGCAGGCCTTTCTCGAGGAGGTGGGATGGATCGAACGAGCAATTTTCACAAGTGTACACAAAATCCCCGCTTTGGGCGTGGAGTTGCGGACACCACTCCGTTATGCAATACAAGAGGATAAAAAAGTATTTCAAATTAAATATTTTTGCCACTGTATGAAACAAATGCTCAAACTCACAGATTCCCCAGAGATGTTTCAACCTGATGTACACACATGTAATCCAAATGTACCCCTATTTCATTTTCATTAGTCCATCTGAACCGAATGCTATTCATCATGTAACTGAAGACGTCTTTCCCATGTCTTGCAAACAGACTGCGAGATGTAAGTACATACTTGTTAACTGGAGCTACATAACAGTTGGGTATATTACTTTTAAATAAGGATAGTTCAAAGTAAGCGTCTAGATATTTTTAGATGTGATTTCAAGTGTAGGAGTGAGAAGCTCGTGGCTAAATAATAACAGCCGCTCGGATCGATCTTCAGGTTAAGCCGCGCTTTCATAGGTTGGTCCGTGGATAGGAGACCACCCATTACACACCGAGTTTCCTTCGTGCCTCGGAAAGCACGTTAAACCATTGGTCCCGTCTGTCAATTGTAGATCTTTGATAGTCTTAAGTAGTCACTGCCCTAACAGTCTGACAACCAGTCTTACCAAGGGGTATCGTATTACCCAGTACTAACTGGCTTGTGGAGGTCAGATAGGCAGTTATCATCAGCATCATCATTTTAGACGAAAGACGTCCACTGCTGGACATAGGCCTTCCCCATGTGTCACCACAGTGACCGATCCTGTGCGACTCGCATCCAGCGGATAAAAAATAAAATAAAAAGTATAATACTGGTATTCAGCTGCATCCAGGTAGACTAGACGCCGACCCCAACATAGTTGGGAAAAGGCCAGGTAAATGATGAAGTGCAAGAGTTAAACAAATTATGATCGGCTATGTTTAGTTTACCCGTGCACCTAGATTCTGTCGTTTCTAAAGTTTTTTTTAAGGTTGTTGTGCTTTTGAAAAGCTGTCAGTGTCATCATTGATATGAAGTATTGATGACAGCTCTTGAACTCAGAGTAGATAAGCTGATTCTGATCTGTTTCAATGATGACATTCGCTCTAAGACGCAATCAATGCAAAATGCGTGTTTAATAGAAAATTCAACAAGTATTCCAATTAATGTTCAGGAAAAATATCGCACATTCCCCACAGATAAACCAACAAGATGTACAGATGTACACACATGTAAACCCCTATTCCATTTCCATTAGTCCGCCTGAACCGAATGCTATTCATCATGCGACTGCAGACGTCTCCCCCATGTCTCGCAAACAGATTGCGAGATATAGGTACGTAGGACGAAGGTACTTGTGTGAAGATAGAGTCTACAGTTGTGTAAATTACTTTTGAATGAAGGTAGCTTAGTAAGCTTTAGTATTGTTTTAAATAACATAACAGAACATCACGCCGGTAATCCCCGAAGAGTTAGGCAGAGGTGTACCTAATGATACACCCACATTTCGCACGATTTTGCAGGTAAGTTTAACAGTGCGTATCGTAAGAACCTTTTTAGATTTATGGGAAATGAAGTATTTTGAATTTAATCATATCTAGAGCTGTATTCACAGTTATTTTTTATTTCCTTTATTTGTTTATCTACACATATAAGACATTTTTAAATATTTAAAAAAAAAAAAAACATAAAAAAAATCATTTAAAAATTTAAAAAATAGTGGTCCGCCGCGCCGGTCTCGGGAGCAGGGTCCAAGGTACCGGTGGTTAGGGCTCCAGAGAATTATTAATTAATATTATTTATTCACAGTTTATTATTAGTATAGCGCGATTAATTCAGTTTTTGAGGACAACTTGAAGTTGTCTATATTTCTTTCTCCTAAGAAAAAGAATTCGTCACCCATAAAAGTTCATTCATTTAACTTAAATAGAGATGCAATTTGGCTGATGCCATTTCAAAATGAATTTAGGTAAATATAACGTTCCGTAATTCTACATAGTACATATAAATGCGGCTTGTTCATATTTGCTCTGCTACCGTTTGCACACAAGCGTCAACACAGTGCACTATGTTAGCCAAGTATTTGCACATAGTTTTAATATTGATTTGTTATGTTGTGCATGGAAACTATATGTTATAAAAGGGATGAATATACGCCGTTGAGAACACATGGGGCACGACAAATCTCTGAAGTAATTATGCAAAAGAAGTAAGTGCCAAAAATTTAGAAGTTTCAGATTCAAGACGTTAATTTGAAGAAACATGGGTAAGCCTATGATATCAACATTGCTTATGATGATTTGATAATAAATCTACACGTTTCGATTAGAATACCTTACATTATAAAAAAATACCTTACATTATAAAAAAATACCTTACATTATAAAAACTTTTTTATTTTTCTCAGTAGAAGCCACGGAGTTTAGATTCATGCCCAGTTGATGGTAATAGGCTCGTCCCCAAGTATATTGAACTTATAACATATAACTGGCGAAACGTGGGTGTACTATTATTTACACCTGTGCCTAACCCTAGGGGGATTACAGGCGTGATGTTATGTTATGTTAAATACAATTTTAACCCGTCTAAAAACATCCATCTACATGCAAAGTTGAATGTTACCATAATGGCTTACCATAGCATTTCAAGACCTCTCTACCCAAACCATACGAACTCACCAAAGTGTTACCCACCTTCCGATCAAGTGCCAACACTCTGTACCCAACCTATTGTCTCGCACATAATGACATAAAGCTCTTCTTTGAGAGCATAAGCCTATTCAAGTGTTCTCAAACTCATATCCGGATATCGAAGTGAATGTGCTAAGTCTATTGTGTGTTCTGACTTCAAAGAGTTCTTAGTTATCGCCGAACAATTTATACAGGTGTTAATTTAGGGTGTACTTTATTTGAATACTAGCTGTTGCCCGTCGTCGTCAGTTGCTCAAAAAGCCGCTAAGCTAAAGTGGGACTGGGCTGGCCATGTCTGCCGCATGTCTGACGAGTTGTGGGCCAAAATAACCACGATGTGGAGCCCTGACACAGCCAGACGGCGACGCCGTAGACCTCGCAGGAGATGTCGGGACGAGCTGGACAAAACTAACGACCAGTGGTCTACATTGGCCCTGGATCGAAGAATTTGGAAGTGATAGAGAGAGGCATTTGCCCAGCAGTGGGATGACGCAGGCTAACTGTATCAGTATCAGCTGTTGCCCCCGACCCTCGTCCGCTTGAAATTATTATAAAAATAAAATTTTCCCCATTTTTGCAACATTTTTCATTGATGCTCCGCTGCTATTGGTCGTAGCGTGATGTTATAATATAACCTATAAACTTCCTCAATAAATGGGCTATCCAACACTAAACGAATTTTTAAATTCGATATTTGTAGTTCCTGAGATTAGCGCGTTCAACCAAACAAACTCTTTAGCTTTAAAATCGAATCTACCATAGTATTGATTTAGTTAGTAATGCGTTGGATCAATGTCCGTTGTATAACAACAGAGTTTTCAAGTCTAGTGCGTTTTTGAGGAAGTTGTAATAGGAATGAAGAACAGGCTGATTCTGTCCTACCAGTGGGTGTATTAAATGGATTTGCATCAAGAAGATTTGCAGCACTTTCCTTCTGCTTTATAACAATTACCAACATAAAAACTACATTAATGTATTCAGTGAATTATAGATTATACTAGGACTAGCGAACCGCTCCGGCTTCGCACGGGTGCAATATATATATATATAAACCTTCCTTTTGAATCACTCTGTCTATTACTGAAAACCGCATCAAAATCACACAGACAGACAGTGGGAAGCGACTTTGTTTTATACTATGTAGTGAAGCAGTGAAGGGCGGGGACTGTTCTATGTATTTTATGACATTCAAAAAGCCAGTTCTCAACCTGTTTCTAATAACTGACATAAATGTAGCCATATTCTAAACGCTCAACGTCATTTTTGTCCAGGCTGATATTAAAGAACGGTGGGAGGAGCGCAGTCCAATATCGTTTAGAAATTCTGTCAACGCAAGGCAACCCTAAAAATATGAATTATTCTAATGTAGAAAAGGAAAGCTTAGCCGTAAGTCGACCCGAGTCAACGATGAATGTCAAAATGTTATTCAAAGAAAGATTTACAGACATGTTCGCAAAAGTTAGATTATTTATGTGGATGGTCTAGTGGATGCAAGTGACTGGCCTTTTACGTTGGACTTCACTATATAGTATAAAACAAAGTTGCTTCCAGCTGTCTGTCTGTCCCTATGTATGCTTAGATCTTTAAAACTACGCAACGGATTTTGATGCGGTTTTTTTTAATACATAGTGATTCAACAGGAAGGTTTATATGTAATTGCACCCGTGCGAAGCCGGGGCGGGTCGCTAGTACATAATAAAATCCACCTACAATGTTATCACTAGACGAGGAACATGTAGTGAAGAAAGCATTGCAACTACCTGAATACAAGAGACGTCGAGGGCGACCTCCGGCAACGTGGTGGACTAGCATGATGAAGCTTCTATTGGAGGAAGAATGCTCGACCTGACAACCCAGGCAGATTGTCCTGACGCCCGAAAATTAGGAGAGCTGACCCTAAAGTGGGATAGAGCTAAAAAGAAGAAGACGAAGAAGGATGTTCTCACTGCTGGGATTCAGGACTCCTCTCTGGAGACGCAAGCTCCACCCTTCGTATGCGGGCTCAGGCGGGTTGGTTGATGTCACATGTTTTCCAATGTTTTGTTCTAGAGCATGATAGTTTCCTCAATAAGCACATGGGACTTAAACATAACCAGCGAACTAAAAAAGGATGTGTCAGTACATTTCATCCTCTGCTGACCCCTTCGAAAGGAATCAGTCGTGATTTTATATTAAGTTCACAGTCTTGTTTTCCGAAAATCAATGTTCTTGCAAAGACTTTCGGTCGACTCAGGATTCCTTTGCCAGGCCGCTATTAATTAAAACGTACAATAAAAAAAAACTCATTTGGTCTCAAAGACAAAGGCATGATTTCGCCTCTTTGCGAATACAAGTATTCATACTATTTTTTTCGTGTGAATAAATTATTTGACAAAATACTACATTGCTTGAAATTCAATTGTTTTTTCGTGATTTGAATAATGTCTTTTGTTTTATTTTATTAGATTTGACTTTTGTGAATGATTTAATGAGTAAACCGAGTAGTAAAACAATGTTTTGTTAAGAACTCAAGAATATAATAATGAGTACTTTTATACCCAAAATGCATGTTACTTAAAAATCGATATGACACACGATTTTAAACTCAATCAAAAAGATGCCACTTTATCGTGTGAATTATTTATCAAAATATGTGAATTAAGTATCAAAACATGTTAATATTCTGTATTAATTCTTCAAGACGATAAAAACTACGTAAAACTTATGAAACTCTAGAATTATCATCTAGTTTGTTAAAAGCATTGTAGTTTTTACTGAAACTTTCAGATCCTTACACCCGAGAGAATAAAATACCCATTTCATAACTGTTTCAGAGCAAAACTTCGTAAAACTTCAACTTAGAGCTTTAACTACGTATCCTTAACGACTTTTTTAAGCTATCGTTTTTATTTTAGTCTACAAAAATGTTTTAAGCAAATATTTTTTTTTATAAATCCTTATTTTCACATTAATAATTCAAAAAACACTATCTATGATTAAAACAAAACTCATATACCAAATACTCGCTCAAACAAAAAATTTCTATCAAGATTTAAAAATGGAACTTACCGATAAGAGCTAACACCAGAATCATTCATAATTAAACACTGACCACTAAATATAAAAACAAAAACTCCATAGAACGCGAAGTTTGAAAATTATTCACTGTTGAAACTGACGAATAAAAAGTGGGTCGACGCGGAGCAATACGCGAGCGGGAAGGCTGAGGCGCGCAAGATAACTGGCTACGAAGCGTAGCAGCGTAGCCGTGCTACGGTGCTACGGTGCTACGACGCAACAGGCAAAACGTTGATTGTCCGTTTAAACGGCACGGACGAGATTTTAATGGACACTTCAGTTACATAATGCATGATTTATTAATTTATTATTAGGTTTTAGGAAAGATTTTTATCAACGCTTAATCAATCAAGAAAGAGGTTTTGTGCTTTGTTATATATTTTAATACATTAGTGGTAAAATGAATTAACATTACTTTCTTTTAATAAAAAAAACAGCTTTCCTCAATGACGTTATTTAATTTTGTCAAATGAATTGATTGTAAAATGACCTACACATAATTTAACGTAATTCGAGGTAAGACCGCCTTACTTAGCTTGCCGATAATATGATGATGTGGCTGAGGTTAGGTAACCGATTTACGGTACGGAGATTCAAGTCATAAGGAAGTCAAAGTATTTCATATTTTATTAAAATAATAATATAATTGTAAGACTAATCTTTGTAGCAGTTATAACTCAACTATAAATACACTATTGTATAAGGTAAGCCTTTGATGATAGTGGTATGTGTTTTAAATAAATAAAATAAATAAGTAAATATTTTTAGAACAGCTTCAACAGAATTGACACAAAGTTTTAAGTAGCTTAAGTCAATCCAATGTCACTTTGTATAATTATGTACGCCTTTAGTTTAAAATAACTTTTGTTAACAGTTCTGCGGATTGGAAGCAATGTTTTAATATTATTAACTTGTTTTAAAAGTTGTACATGATATCTCGAAGTTACTGATTGGCAACGATATATGAATAGGTACCTATTTACACGACCTCAGCTCACCATTTAGTTGCATTTTTTACATAAATAACTCTTTCGACTGCTGGATGTCTCGTCGGTCTAGTGGTTGTAAGCGATACTATTGAGCATGACGTCCTGAGTTCCATTCCTGGCTCGGGATTATTTTTATTCTGTTTTTCTACCAGGAATCTAAAACTTGTAACTGATGGCAATAGGCGCGCCATCTATATCATGAGACTCAAACAAAACTGGCGAAATGCGCTTGGCATGACACTCACATTTCGCCAGTTTCGTTTTGGAGAATTCTATTTCGTCTCGACGAAATAGGACTCTCCCAAACGTCTCTCTCTTCCGTGTAAACCTTAAAATAAAAAATATTGAATTACTGTGTGATAAGTAACTGTGAAAATTGATTTTGTCTAGATAATTGAAGTAATTTACTACCTACTCTGCGCATAACTGCTAGTAAAAATAATATTAACGAGTCACTAAATAATAAAATATATATACAGCATAAATAGCATATGCATATTGCAGTCCCAAGTCTTAATTAAATATTTCCGGACGGTGCGCACCACCGCCGCCAGCCTTATATCATATATAATGTAACCACCATCATCATCATTCATCATTTCAGCCGAAAGACGTCCACTGCTGGACATAAGCCTCCCCCAAAAAGGGGGGTTTTGCCATAATCGCCACGCTTGGCAGGCGGGTTGGCGATCGCAGTATGGTTCTTATAAAACACAGAGAACGCTGCTGCCCATTCTCTGGGAAGTCCCTTAGTCGCCTCTTACGACACCCACGGGAAGATATGGGATGGTGCTATTCTTTACGTCCGGACACCATACAGAACAATGTAACCACCATTTTGTAATAAATATGATATTGTATTTATTAAAATAGTTTCACCGCTACAAAGCTGCATTTCTTGTTAAATGAATATGATACTAGTACCAGTGGCGTTTAGTTTTATACCCGGTCCAAAGATAGCTATAATAATTTGGTAAATTCGACCTCGTAAATGCTTGATCACACAAAGTTTGAATGTCACTGTCACGACATAAAACTACAATTGCTTATATGACAGATATTTTATTGAACCAAAGT
The DNA here is from genome assembly GCA_905163415.1 of Noctua fimbriata. Taxonomy (NCBI): domain Eukaryota; kingdom Metazoa; phylum Arthropoda; class Insecta; order Lepidoptera; family Noctuidae; genus Noctua; species Noctua fimbriata. Next base: position 17,441,603 of record LR990927.1, on the reverse strand, counting down.
GATTTCAATAACTTGTGAATTGTAGTTAAATCTGGTGCCTATGAGCTGGTTTTTCTTTTTATTGGCTCTTTTACGCTTCACTTTTTTTGCAGTAAAAGACCTTTCAATCTTTTATGAATTTCGAACCCGCTCCGCTAGCTTTCAAGCGATGCAGTCAGTTCTCTACTCTGCTTATACCAGGGGTTCATAGGCAGTCTAGGCATTTATTTTGTGTTCTAATTTGTGTGAGATGTTGAAGCATGGACGATTCTACCGATAAACTAAGATGAAGGTCTCATTAACTTTTTGATGAGGTCTAAATTGGCTATATTAACCTATTGACCGCCACGGACGTCAAATCAAAAAGTGCTCACGATGCCTCGGACGGCATGACCCGTCGAAATAACACTTTTTTAAAGCGCTTGGCATAGAGAACACAGATTTTCGTTATTGACGTGGCGGTCAAAATGTTAAGGTATATAATCGCTTTAGATTTGGAAATATACAGCAAATGGCTAAGTGTGATATGCAAACTGCATGGCTAATCCTAACAACCTCAGAAAACTTGTAACTTGAATTGCTTATTCCATTAAAGAGTAGCACAATTTGTGGGAGGCTTGTTAACGGTCCGCTTACCTGTACATGGTCACCACTCCAGAACCTTGATGCCCCATCGACTATCCGTTCTGGCCAGTTTTCCTGAGCGCTAATAAGAAAATTCAGACATCAGTATTTTGTATACAATGAACCACCGCACTGCATTACATCAATGAACTAGAATAATGTATAACCCGAAAAACACAGCTGGTTTATTTTTGTAATAGCGAGCCACATAAATAAAACTTGTTTATTCAATTACCAGTACAACCTTCGTCTCTTCCTTAAAAGTCAATGCAGTAGTCAAACTTGCCGGTTAAAAACTTCCTCTCATACATAATGGAACCGCGCATCAAAGCACTAACCAGGGCTCGTTGCTAGCTCCTTAATATTTGAGCGCCGGTCCACCACGAGCGCTCCGTGCGCCGGCTACAAGTTAAATGACGGCTGAGTCTACTTGAATACCAAACGTCTTCGGATGAATTACTTGTTTATGTGAAAATGTAATCGGTTTTTGAATTGAAGATAAAGAGTTATTTGAATTAAAGAGACAGCTGTTTACTCATGTACAGAAGATGGAAAACTGTGACTTTTATGAAAACATTTCTACTACAATTTTTCATAGATAAAAAAAAATCCGCCGAGGCCGGCCCAGAAAACGGTGGTGAGATGATTTAGACGCGCATCACGAAGGCTGGTTCGAAGTGGCGCAAGAGAAGAGTACGTGGAAGGATATGGGGGAGGCCATTGCCCAGAAGTGGGACATACAAAGCGATAGAAAAATAAAAATTCTATGTATTGAAAAGTATGACACTTCTTCTTGTCGTATCGATGTTACTTCCGTATTACACGTAGCGGCAGAGGAGCAAGAGTGCAGGTAAACGCATACCTGGGACACTCCAGCAGGTGGAGCATAGTTTGAATCGGAGCGCCGCACTCGCATTCGGTGTTGGAGGAACCAATAATACCCTATTTTGCCAGATTATGTTTGCAGCGGCCTACTTGGGTACGCAATCGAGCGTAAACAATTGCCGGCGACAATATTTTACCGGTGCCGATACGCTACGTGCATGGCACGCGACGGTGTTGGTCGATGACGAAACATAGTCTCATACTTTTCAATACAAAGAATATTGTTTCCTGATACATTCATAGCAGGATCATGGTATGGTACGGTGTAGTGTGCAGAAGCTTTTAACTTGACAAAATAACTACCATAATGTCGCTTATCTCTTAACCGACATCAAAGTGAAAACTCCGCATATTCCCTTTGAGGGGCTGCGCATAATATCACTATTATATCTGACCCACATAGTCGGGAATTTTCTTTAAGTATCATTGTGTTTTCAGAAGCTGGCGAATTTTATATATTAATGCGTTAAAAAGGTTTCTTTTGCAAAGATTTTTATCTGGGAATTGAGTGGGAACGATTTGGCTCATAGAATATGGAAACTCATACGTTAGTATTACGGATGCTTTTTAAACGGTTTTATTTATTACCTGGAGTACTTGGTCTTGACCTCGATTACACGGATGGAAAGCGATGGAAAAAGTCTGCGACGGAATGGATGGAAGGGTTTGAAGGTGAGGGTTCCAAGCTTTATGCCAAGGTATTTTTGATTTTATCTAAATAAATTATCAATACACTAATGAGTCAGACGTCGAATTTTGAAAGTACGCATCTTCACAAAAATATTTGTCAATTGATATTAATCAATATTTAAGTACAACACAAAGTGGTATTTTATCATATCTTTTGCCTAGATAAATTAATCAATTAATCGAAAAACCAATAACCTTGAAATATACCCGGACCTCCAAAAGTCCATTCATGTGCATCCTATTCAGCAAGGAATCTTTAAGTGCTAGGACACAAAAACACTTACATCATCCTTCCCGAGTCTCCTGAACATGTCCATGGGAATTCCAGAAGGAAAAAAAACACTGAAGATAAATGATTCTATCCCTCACCATTGCTAGACACTGAGTAAACTGTAAAAGCTAATAACGCGAAAGTGGTATCCCACCTGACGGACATCAGAGCGGTTCCGCACGAATCTTGATGTGTTGCGGGTTATTCTGCACTGTCCCACAAGTGGGGCAAGGTTTATCCCACCAGTTAGACAAACTTTGCCAAAATTGTGAATTTTTTATAGAGCTACTAATCTGTTACTGTTAGACTGTGTCATCCCACTGCTGAGCAAAGGCCTTTCCCCATGACTTCCAAATCTTTCAATCTAGTGCTAATGTGGAACACTGGTCGTTGGTTCTGTCCAGCTCGTCCCGCCGTCTCCTGCGAGATCTATATTTATTTTTTGATTCTGGCTGTATCAGGGCTCCATATAGTGTTTATTTTGGCCCACAGTTCGTCGGGCATACGGTAAAAATGGCTGGCCCAGTCACTCTTCAGCTTAGCAGTTACTAATCAACAAAATACATGTTATGAAAATACGTTACGATGATCCCAAGTAAAATGGAACAAAGGTAGGAAGGTGATGACTTCTAAATCCAAACTGCTAAAATCGAAAGTGTGGTAAAGTAGACATTCAAAAAATACCGAGTTTCCTCCGTGCCTCGGAAATCACGATCAGACGTTTTTCCCGGCTGTCATTTATAGATCCTTGACAGTCGTTACAGCCCAAAAAGCCGGCCGAAAGTCTGAAAACGAGTCTTACCAAGGGGTCGTATTATTGGTGATAAGATACCCCTTGGTACTAACTGGGTTGTGGAGGTCAGATAGGCAATCGCTACCTGTAAAATACTAAGTACTCAGCTACATCCGGTTAGACTGGAAGCCGACCCCAATATATTTGGGAAAAGGCTAGGCAGATGAGGTGGAAAAGTAGACATTACAATTTTAAACATTCCATTTTCTCTCAATTGTGGGACAACTTGTTGGAGCAGAGTAGAACAATCCTGTTTCGACCCTCGTCATGATAGTACTGCAATACGAATAACATCGTATAGACCATGTCTTGAATATCAACTACCGTATGATGGGAAGTAAGTGGGCTTGTTACCTGTAGAGAGACATACTGGATGGTTTGATTAATTATGGTTCCTGGGGTTACAATGACGTCTTAAAGTAACTCCAGGGTGGGTAATAGACGGAGCTAGAGAGGACGTCTAGCGCCATCTCTTTCTCACTCTGGAATAATATTAAAACACCTGCTTTAAGACTTGATGGTAGGCCACCAGTCCTCTTTGTCTTTTTACAAACTGTCTACGTCATCCAACTCTCCCAACGTATCACATCATCGCATAAATGTGTTTGTAGGCACATATGGCTGAGAACGAATGTCTTTGTCTACTGATGGCGCAGACTTTTATTTTTCCTCTTGTAATAACCCAATAACACTGTTTGAACTGGAAATCGAATCCAGTACCTCATGCTCAGCAGACTAGCTTGTAATCACTAGACCAAACAGGAATAAGTAAAATTGTAGTACTCAGTGTAAATAAGTAAATGTGTTATAAAGATTGTCTTCAAATATTAATCGCAACAAATTAATCATGAGCGCGCGATAAAATGGCTTATGGACGTCGACAAAAGGTTGAAAGTACAACGTTAGCACGTGTGTTTAGAATTAAAAACAATAACATAAAATTTTAGATGTGTTGTAAAATTAAACAACCATACAAAAAGACACTTCATCTTTATTTACTTGTAACTTGAACATTTAAATGAAGAACCTTACATAGTTTTCATTATTATCTCATTGTTTTAAAAACGTGCATGTCCTTTGCAATTTCGTCACATGTTTGATGGATCTTCACTCTTCGTCTATTAATTTCTGAAAACAAACGTGCTCCTGATTTTCAGTTGTTTTATTTTTTGGTTTAGTGTAGTGAGGTTCTAGGTCTAATGAAGAACTATTTGGTTAGTTTTTGAATAATGTTCGAAACGGTAACAATTGACAATCGGTTTGAGACGTTACGGATTTGATACGTAATGGATTCTTTGTAAATATTATCTTTCACACTATTTTATATGTTACGGCTAAAACCCGAAGCAAGTTACAACTAGTTAGCCGGCTATATCTAGGTGTGGCCGGTAACAGTTAGTAATACTTAGGTGTATTCCTTTTTATTGCTAGGACACACCGGATGGACCGGAGGACAATGGAGCAGAGCGAGCGCAGCGAGCGGTGCCGCAGCAGCGGCCAACTATCGCTACATCCAAATTGGTTGCATCAAACCTCCAAATTTAAACCGCACCTAAGCCGGCTAGAATTAGGTGTAACCTTACGTCTTCGGCTTTTGACTTTTAGCCGAAACATATACATAGAATCTGGTTCTTCTAATCTGACAGACAGATGTGTTGCTGGGAAGTTTGCTCCGCCACTTGACCAAGTGTCGAAGGGTGGGCGTTTTGGGGGACTGTCTCATGTTAATGTTGACGTTCAAAAACTGCTGATTTATCAGCCTTATTTGAATAAGTGACTTTTGATTTTTACTATAGATTTTGTTAATGGATTTTTTTATCAGGAATTTTCAATAGCAGCCACGGAGTCTGGATTTGGGGTTCAGTTGACGACAATAGGCTCGCCCCCTATTACATGGGACTTAAAACATAACTGGCGAAATGTGAATGTGCTAATGGGTACACCTCTGCCTAACTCTTTTGGGGATTACGGGCGTGATGTTATGTTATGTCTAAAAATTAACAATCAAAAATATAACACCTTAATCGAATAACGAGTTCGTTGAAGAAAATACATAAAATAATCCACCGTCGACATTGTTGGCGCTGTTGCTGTTCTGTTGACTTGTCTCGGTGAAGCGACGAGAAAATTAAGTGCTCTCCTGCAGATTGTGAGACTGCGTTGAATTATATGAATTAAGCACAGGTCACACCGCCAGCTAGCGAGTGAGCGAGCGAGCCGAGCACACTTTATTGCACACCGCGAACTACCGAAAGAGCCGAAACGAAGTATGAAAAGAGGCTCGCCCGGCTCGCTCGCTCGCTAGCTTACGGTGTTGCCTGCGCTTTTAACTGGAGCAAGGAAACGAGAGTTTCTACTAGTCTATGCTGTGAACTTAGGTATTGTTTATAACTTTAGGTAGGTACAGTCACGAGCACCAATATGTAAACACTTAACAACTTTTAAAAGTGTTTTTTCTCCTCCTGTTCTGATTAAAATTTCATGTTGTTACGAACATAGTATTCTGGAATTCATACATTTATGAAAAAGATCCTATCTCCAAGTTACAATCGTTATTTCTTGCGAAAATTGCTTTTAAATTTAGGAAAGTGAATACATATTGGTGCTGTGAATTATACATTATTCAGTTGCTTGTGCAAGGGGAACCGATCTAATTTAGACTGCACGGTTGGCGCAGTGGCTGAGCGCTTGGCTGCTGAACTAATATTTGTATGGCCTACAGGTACATGTTCTACTTAGCCACGTGAATATTTAGCCACGAGCCCCTTGTCATCGTTGAAGGTATACCTACTGAGCTGTGTTTATAATGTAGACTGTAGATGCAGTCTATATAATAATATCGATTTGTAATAAAGAAATAAAATATTTTATCATAATCAGAATAATTAAGATAAGTACTTTATTCTGATTATTTGTTGTGTACTGATTAATTATGAAAAGAATTGTATGTTGGTTTGTAAAAAAACCTGGTGGCAGACTATAAATACATACATACATAATTTCCCATGGGGGTAGACAGAAATCAAAGAATGTCACCTGCTACGAACCATACACACTCCTTTTGCCTCGTCCATGTTCATACATCTCGTCATACGCGAGTACTACGCATCTGACCTTTTGAATAAACTCACCAATAAGGACAGATATCTTTTTATAGCGTCCGTCCTTTTTTTTTTTTTTGATGGGAAATCATCAAATGACCCCCCCCCCCCGCTCTGGGCGGAGCGGAAGGGAGTGTCAGACTTGTACTGACTAAAACCCATCCATGTTCCTTCTTTACCCTTTGTGTTCCAGGGCCGTGGTATCTCTTTCGAACAGTCCCGCAGCCCTGACAGGCATCGGCCCGTGCGGACCCCTACGTGGTGCCGTGGTACGAGTGCCATAGCGTCCGTCCTGGCGTTGCCACTCACATCGGCCTTGTACATACCTGTTGTTAGTCCCTTTTCACTTTACTTTTTACTTTCAGGATGAGTGACACTCCACATGACCAAACCATCTAAGCACACTCAAAAAATTATATGAACAATAATTTAATTACATTATAAAGGGTGTAAATAGACCCTTAACATAACCGAAAGGCACTTGTTCTCCCCGTCTTTGCGATCACTTTTTTTGTTCTAGACCATACCTGGGAACCTTCTAGTTACGGAGATATTGGGGCTCAAAGTTCCAACTTTTTCAAAAGTTTTTTTTTAAATGCATGATTTTAATGTAAGATTTTTACTTTACACACCTGGACGACCTCTGTACAAACCTTCCATCAGAACAATGCTTTGAGTGTACTGTAAAACGTGATTTTTCACTCCAAAAAAAATCGATTCTAAAGTTACTTAGTTTGATGTACAGAATGCTTGGTCTACGGCTATGGGTCTACACCCTGAATAGCTTATTTCCAAAGGCGAGCTTAACCCAGAATTGGGTTTTCTTACAGCAAACCTTACTTCGATTGCGAGATTTGCAGAAGAGGATATACTTATGTGCATAAACAGTACATCATGCATGTACAAGCATGTTGAAATGTTCTTCCCGTAATTGTAGATCTTTGACAGTCGTTACAGGTGCTCCGTGGCCCGAAAATCTGACAACCAGTTTTACCATATTACCAGTACTAATTGGGTTGTGGAGGTCAGATATCATCCGGTTTGACTGGAAGACGACTCCACTAAATGGTGTTAAGGGTACCAGGCCAACATACAATACAGGCATAACCGATTGTCGAAGCATCACCACGGACTGTCGTACGTATGAAATTAAAGACTTATTATAATCGTGGCAGATTATTTTTTTAATCGATTGGTATGATAATGATTGTGACACGTTCCATTGATATTGTAGGTCATTTATTTAGTTTCGCATTAGTGGTGTTCATGTAAATACATAGGTGAGTGTGCGTTTTATTTTTATATTTTAGATTAAATTAAACCCCAAATTTATTTCCGTAGGTTAGGTTAAGTTTGATTTTATTGTGAATTTTTTTCAGTGAATTAAATTACCACCAAAAAGTTCCTCCTATAAATCAAGTGTGTCATAGTCATGGACTATCGTTGTTCCAAATATCATTCAAATCCGTTCAGCATTTCCTTCGTAAAGCGTACAGACAGACATAGTTACTTTTACATTTACTATATTAGTAGGTGTGGACTAGTGGGCCAACTGAAACCTGTTGTGGTATTCAAAATCGATTAATCCATAATATTTGTGCAAATATCTTTTAATATGGTAGTTCTTCATCTTTTCAAGAATTTGAAAATACATCAACTGTTTAAATTGTGTTATGGTACTCTCTGTTTTTTTGATCAACAAACCTGTTCATTCGAATAACCAATCTTTTCACCTTGATCATTATGATTGGTTGTCGATTCCATAATCTTAATTATAATCAATAAACTTAATGATAATCAGAAGGAGGAGCTCGTGGTTAATAATAACAGCCGCTCGGATCAATCTTCAGGTTAAGCCGCGCTTGCCTAGATTGATCTGTGGATGGCTGATCATCCATTACATACCGAGTTTCTTCCGTGCCTCTGGTCCACAGTGGACAATCAGTCATACCAAGGGGTATCATATTACCCAGTATTAGCTGGATTGTGGAGGTCATAAAGGCCGATTTCCTCCGTGCCTCGGAAAGTATGAAGCCGTTGCTCTTGGTCTTCATTTGTAGATCTTTAACATTCGTTACAAGTAATCAGTGGCCCGAAAGTCTGACAGCCAGTATTACCAAGGAGTATAGTATTACCTAGTACTAACAGGATTGTGGAGGTCAGATAGGCAGTCGTTCCATGTAAAATACTGATATTCAGCTGCATCCGGTTAGACTGGAAGCCTACCCCAATATAGTTGGGCAGATGATGAGGAGGATGTAACCCGATATTTAAAAAGATCCTATAGATAGATAACTAACCAATATGATAACCAAATGTGATCCATAAACAGTGCACTAATTAAAGTATATCAGTACATATCAGATAACTTTTATTATCTTAATCGTAAATTAGTATCCAGAATGACGATAAAGTATAGGTATTTACTAGTTTAATGTATGCAAGTCATTTCTAATAATAAGTTTTCTTTTTTTGAACGATTGCGCGAACGTCTTCTTTACTTTTTAAACTGATCCATTTTTTTGAAATATACAAGAAGACACTCTATCAGCGATAAAGAAAGTGGAAATCGAAAAAATGATTTTGAAAATGACATTAGCTATCGAAAAGCCTATGTTTATCATGTAACACTTCAACCAACTTCTCTGTGCAGGCGGGAAAACACAGAACTAAAATAAATGTACCAAGTTTGACATATCGATGCACTTTTTCTTGACAAGCAGCGCCACCTTGAACTGCACACATAAAGTGTTTATACTGTACAGGCCGTTTTAGAAATAAGTGACGCTCTGATGCCATTGATTGTCTATGTTCCCACGGCTTTAACTTTTAATAGAACTGACAATGTGATATATTTGACCAATAGTGACCAAATTGACACGTTCTTATGTGTTTACGCCGGTTGGTTTTTAAAGCAGAAAATCCAAAAGAAAGAACGTAGTTTATAATTGTTGAATCGTACCTGTCATCTGTTGGTTTTGGGTTCATCATCTACAAAAAATACCTAAAAACTTCAGAAAGTGATGATAGGTAACATTTCACAGCAACCTTCGTAGTTAGTAAGTAGTTCCCTCTAACATAAATAGATGGCATTACTTTTCACATATTTTCTTTTTTACTTTTTCATAACATACTACAGGCACAAACCCGTTCATTCACGCATTTCAGTTTTATCTCAATAAGATGACAAGATTAGTTAACAGCTAGCAGCTTGATAAAACAACATGCAACGAGTAGGTACATGTGTGGCTCGAGTTAAATTCGCTGTTAAATTGTATCAATTGAAAACAATTTTAGTCAGAAGTTGTAGAATTTAATGAGTAGAAACCACATTTATAATGTTTCCAAGGCTAGGATACAAGCACCTCTATGAAAGTGATTAATGCATTTTGGTGGTAGTCACCATGTCTTCCTTTGAATTTTTAGTTCTAGATATACCGCTACTGAATTCGTACCGTTTTGAGAAATGTAAGCTGACCAAGTGCGAGTCAAGCCGCACACAAAGGGTTTCCTAGCACCAAACAATATAATAAAAATATTCTTAACGCTCATTCATAGGTTAATTTACACCTAACGGCAAAACTAAATTAGTTTTCATAGTATTGTTAAAGAAAAACAAAATTACTGCTGCAGTTTCATGAAAAAGTCCCATATCTCAAAAGCACGCGAACAATCGTGTGTTATTATTTACGTCCACTGTCAATTTAGTTTATTTCAGTTTTGGATTCTTAACATCAAATCAAACCAATTTTTGTTGAAAGTTCTTTTTACGTTCTACAAACCTGTTTTTTTTCCTCTTCTTTAATTAGAGAGTGGGAGGATTTACAATTTTTAAAACAATAGCCCTCCTAACCGTTTTTCATCAATGGCAGCGAATTTCCGCGACTAGCCATGAAAACAGGAAATATTTTAGTGCACAATCCGTGTGTAAACCGGCTGCTGCACTCTTTCTTCCCTCATTCTCAATGTCTGACAGCGTAAGCATAATCAGCTTATAATGTTCCCACTGCTGGGACACAGGCTTAACGTCTGGTTTAACATCGCGTCTCGTCTCGACAGTTTTAAAGAGACTCCTCTCTATGAGAGGAAATGGGCTATAAACTACAATCCACCACGTGGGCCAGTGCGGGTTGAGTAGTCCGACAGACGTTAAATCAATAGTCATATTATTATTTAAGATGGCTGGTTCAATTTTAAAATGTCACCCATTCATTTAGGAAGGTAAATAAATGTACCGAAAATAAGCAAAAAGAACTACAATCAGGTTGGTCTGTGAATGGGTGACCACCCATTATATGCCGAGTTTTCTCCGTACCTCGGAAAGCACGTCAAGCCGTTGGTCCCGGGTATCATTTGTAGATCTTTGACAGTCGTTAGGTGGTCAGTGGTCCAAAAAGTCCGACAACCAGTCTTAGCAAGGGGTTATTACCCAGTACTAACATGGTTGTAGAGGTCAGATAGGCAGTCGCTCCATGTAAAATACTGGTAATCAGCTGCATCCGGTTAATAATTGGTTGGGAAAAGGCTAGGCAGATGATGATGATGAACTACAATCACTTGAGTTTCAAACAAGTTAGGAAATCCCAAACGTACCTACGTGAGTAAGGCAGTGTATACTCCTCAACTATCTATCTATTCGAATGTTTCTAAAATATTTAGACTAAAATTCTCCAAACTATTGGGTAACTCCGCCTTTGGCCATGTCAAGTGGATTGCTTTACAATCTTATCAATATTTTAGATAAGTATTCGTTATCAATGTAGGTATGCGCCGTCTATCCTTTTATCACTATAATCTTTCAAAAGTACGTTTGAAGTTTGATTGGTATACAAAATTCGATGGATAAATTTTGTTGAAGAATGAAGGATGGGGAATTTATTAGTTATGCACGGAATTTATACAGGGACCCTTTAGTAGGATTATCTTTTATTTCAGACAACATGACCCACAGTGTTAGTACATACAATTGCTTAAAAACTATGTTAGTAAACACGATTATAACTACAATATTAAACATGATTATCTTTGATAAGTTTATCAAGCCCCATGCATGACATGTAGCTTGACAAACCTACCTATTATAACAGGATAATAATATAAATCACGTTACAATTCTTATTATTAACAGCGTCTGCTACCGTGTTACGATTTGTGGTCCTCAATTGTGTGTATTTTATCAACTCAGTTATTAGGTGCCTTGGCAGAGCCATTGTTGATATGAGACTCTTGGAAAAGTTTTTAAAGGTACAACAACAACAACAAAGAGGACATACCAATGACAGACTGCAATGCAACTAGTGTTTCTATAACTCTGTATAAAATTCATCCGTACATGTACATGACCAATGAGCCAGTCTGGCAGCAATGTGGCGAACATTGCTGCCAGACTGGCTCATTGGTCGAGTCGAGTCCCGGGTTCAATTCCCGGGTCGGGCAAATTGTAATTGGGTTTTTCCATCAGGAATTTCTCAGTAGCAGCCATGGAGTTTGAATTTGTGCCCGGATGATGGAAATAGACTCGCCCCCTATTACATGGGACTTAAACATAACTGGTGAAATGTGGGTGTACCTATTTATAGGTGTACATTTCTGCCTAACCCTTTGGGGATTAGAGGCGTGATGTTATATTATTTTGCCACATTATACATATTTTACATGTATATTTTCTGCTTGTTGCCTTTTGTGGTTGAATGAAGTACAAAGCCAGACTACCTTCCCGGAAAAGTTCGAAGTTATTGGTAAAAGCGTGTGGCATTTATTATAGTGTGCAAATTATCATAGTATACAAGTACTTATGATTATTGAGGCTTCAATCAACCTAATTTCACTAGCGTCAAACGATAATAAAGCGATAATACCTAAATAAATTTTTTTGTTCAGTCTTTTCGAGTAATAAGAAGCAATCATCCTTATATTTGGGGCCGATTAAGTCAAAATTGTGCAAGTGCAAATATGTACATTAAGGGTGTAAAAAACCCTTAACGAAAGGGCTGAAAGGCACGTGTTCTGTCCGGCATTGCTTGTTACGAAGACATCGCAGGTCAAAGTCACAACTTTTCCAAACATTTTTTATGTATAATTTTAATTTAAATTACCGACCCGCCCTTGCTTCGCACGTCGCCATATATCGGGACCAAAACTAAATCTAATGTAGCCTATATTTTAAGTTAAGCATCTAGCAGTAGAGCGGTGAAAACTGCGTTAAAATCCATGCAGTAGTTTTTGCGTAATGCGTGTACAAACATACAGATAGAAAGACAGACAGACAAAAATTCCAAAATCTGTTGTTTTGGCTTCAGTTGCTCTAATAAAAATCCCATATATATTTTTTTCAATATATTTAATGTACAGACATCGGCCTGTTACAATTTTATTATATGTATAGACATCTCCATGACTCCTGTACTATTCAATGCATCTATCATCACAATGTTTTGAGTGCGTTATATTGAGCACTACCGTAAACCGGGATTTTTACAACTTAAAAAAAGTCGTTTCCCATTTTTGAGCAGTGTTACTGCTCCTTAGTTTGATGTACAGAATACTTGGTTGATGGCTTTGTGAAGAGTCCATTTACACCTTGAATACATCTCGGCTACGTAATCATTCACTGTGTCTGACGCGCATTTTGTCCGGTTTTTCTTACAACTGGATGATGTATCTTTACTACTTGTCCTTCTATGTTTACTTCCCCAGTGACATCTATAACCTAGGCACCAAAGTTAGGCAAACTTCAGGTCACGTGGTACAGTTCTACATTCTGGGAGCACTAACAACTTGTGGAGAGGAAAGGAACATCATCTATGCAAATTCGGAGCGCAGCACTCCTTCCCTGGAGACGTGACTGTGTTTACAAGTCACAAACACACTTTTGAAATAATAATACGTTGCTGATTTAGGTAGCTGTGCTTTAGAATTCTTTAAGCCGTATGTGACTTAAAGAATTCTACCCACACAGCACACTTAAACATTTATTGTGTTCATGTTATTGAACACTTAAACATGCCCTAGATTCGCTCGATCGATGTTTCCACGATAATTTGTCTTATCACTTAAATTCTCTTGCAAATATCCGAGTTTAGTGTGGGGTCAGAGCATCATACTTCTCTAATAGACGTCATCTCAGTAACTACTGGTAACTAGCCTCTTTCTACAAGCGGCGGTACTTTCATATAAGCCTAAAAGCTTAGCTTGCCCTTATAACCTACTACTCTTCACGGTTTTAGGGTTTTTGAACAGTCTGCTTGCCCTAATGGGCTTGCCGTTGGCCCCCAGGCACGCCACTGACTTCTACTTATGTCACATTTCACACAGTACATCCATCGTTTCTTTGGTCTTCCTCTACTCTTATAGCCATCTGCATTCATACTTAACATTTTCCTCACTACATTTTCCATAATACCGCGATAACCGATTACCACACAACTTTTCAGTCACCGGGGCCACTTTTAGAGTCCTCTTTTGTACTCATTCCTTATTTTAGCCATTCGCATTACACCACACATATCCCTTAGCATTCTCATCTCAGCCACATACAAATGCCTTTGACTCATGCACAGCAGTCGTGCTAGCGACCATTGTAGATAATAATGTAACAATGTTTTACCTCACCTCAAATGTGGCTTTTGTGGAAAGAGGGAAGATAAGGATGCTACAGTCAATCCTCTTGACATTATCGATATTTACTTGACATAATTATTGGCAAAGAGATGGGCAACATCATACCCAATAACGACCAACTTAAATACCAGTAATATTTTCATAATCATGATGATGTATTGTTACTGTTAGATTTATGATGTTTAGTTTAATTTTTTTGTTATTGGAATATATTCAACTGCATCTGGTTAGACGGAAAACCGTCCCCAACATAATTGAGGAAAGGCTAGGCAAATGATGTCAGTAGCTAAAACGTTTTATTATAGTGCACAATGTCACTAATACTCCGATTAATTATAATACGCAATTTCAAATGACTCGTCTTTAATCTTATCTGATAGCGTAATTTACAATGTGTGATTAGAAAATACAAGTCATTGGCACATTTTTTTGATGGAAAATTGCTACTGAAATAAATACTCCGTGCATTAAAATTTACTGCATTTCCCAATGTGATCTTGTAAACGATCATGATAAACATTATTGACCCTAACGGGTACAGTCAATAAGGGGACAGTAAGTTTTGACTTGTGACATGGGTCGGCTTCCAGTCTAACCTGATGCAGCTGAATACCAGTGTTTTACATGGAGCGACTGCCTATCTGACCTAAACCCAGTTAGTACTGGGTAATACAATACCCCTAGTAAGTCTGGCTGTCCGTCTTTGATTACCTGTAACGATTGTCAAAGATGTGCAAATGACAGCAGGGACTGGCGGTTTAACGTGCATTCCGAGGCACGGAGGAAACTCGGTAAGTAATAGGTGGTCATCCATCCAAGGACCAACCAAGGCAAACGCGGTTTAACCAGAAAATTGACCGGAGCGGGTGTTATTATTTAGCCACGAGCTTCTCCATCCATACCTACACAAATTTTACAAAAATAGGAAAGTAACACTGTCTTTCAAGCTTTAAAAACAGCTGAACGGATTTGAACGTTTCATACTGATTAATGATGACCTTGGATAGAACATGGGATTCTTTAGTCCCTGTACTCGGTTCCCGTAGGATAAAAGATATCTACGCGGGTGAAACCGCTTTAAAATTCATTGAATATTTCTAGAACTAACCAAAAGCTTTCTTTGTTTCACAGACATGTATTTACTAGCACTACTAACCATCATCGGGGCGGCCGTGGCCGGTCCCTTAGCCGTACCCTCAACCCAGCTTCTATCCGCTCCCACAGAACAGGACCGAGCAGCGGCCTACGTGCTCCCCAGAGACACCATCCCAACATTCTATGACGTCATACTCCATCTTAACCCAGACAATGAGGAATACTTCACCGGCTCTACCGATATTAGAATTCTGCCTTTAGTGTCCACCAACCAAATAGTCTTACACGCTATGGCGATGACAATTGAGTCTTCAGACATTGAAGTCTTTAGTGACAGATTACCTAACATCAACATTTATGAAAGCCATACATTGGCCGATGACGACACCCATTTGTTCAGGATTACTTTGACCCAGCCGTTGACAGTACTACAGCCGCATACTATAAGAATTAAACGTTACGTTGGGCAGTATGCTGAGAATATGTTTGGTATTTACGTGTCTACATACAATGACGGCACAGCGCAGTAAGTATTTTTGTTTCTAGTTATTTTAATGAATTGAATGTTTGTAGATTGGTAGCTTTAGATATACTTATTAAGATTCTTTGATTTTGGACTTTAAGTTGTTTATCAAAATTCTTGTTAATCAAAACTTCAGTGCAATATACAAAGTGGAAGACACATCAGCGCACAAACGATTACCAAGTATTCAGTACATCATTCTGAACCCTCTCATGCAGAAAATTTTCATCGGTCATTTAAAAATAAACAGCTGTTGTTCCATAGATTTTGACCGTGTCTGTATTGCACTCTTGTAAAAAGCAGCAGATTAAAAAAAAAATATCGATGAAAAATTTCTATCTGGAATGATGTACACAGGACGGCTAGTCAAGCTATACAAATCCACTATATGCGGATCTCTCATTGCACGGAACATCGAAAATGTATACCTTGATGTGCCAACGTGTGTACAAAATACCGTTTCAAGCCTTAGCAGATGTCATAACCTAGTCTTATTTTGGTGGTTTCGATGGATCATCTGTATTGTCTTCAAATACAGTGTTCCAATTTTGAAACTATCCTCGTACAACTTGTTGTTTCGATCTGGGTGAATTTAGTCTGCATTGACCAAAAACTATTCTCAGCCAACTGTAGCAGAAGTTTTAGGTAAACTCAGCAGAAATCCACAATACGAAAATATAATAAAACTTTGTGGCAGGTGAAGTCTCATACATAATGCATTATTCATATTGCTGCAGTCTCTGTGCCCGCAAATAACACCTGGCTTAGCAGACATCCAGACATCTCTCTCAGACTAGAATTAAGTTCATATCGTTCCACATCAGGAGAGTAACAAAAAATTAAACAATGTTTGAACATGAAAATGACACTAAAGATTTGAATAGTTAGATGTGCCCTCAACGTACTTAGATCCCTCGAAAAAGTCTTTACACTGAGGAAAGTGAACAAGCACACCTCATTTGGAAGTATAAAGAGTGTAACAAGACCCTTAACGAAGCCGCAAGGCCCGGTTCTCCCCGTCATAGCGATATTTTTTTTGTTCTAGACTATACCTGGGAACCTTCTAGTTACGGAGATATTGGGGGTCAAAGTTCCATCTTTTTTTAACTCAAATACATGTTTTTAATGTAAGATTTTTACTTTAAACACGTCCACGACCTAATATTCAATGCAATCAGCACAATGTATTGAGTGCGTTATATTGAGTCCTACCGTAAAACCTGATTTTTCACCCCAAAAAATAAAGTCGTATCCCAGCAACAATATTTGCGTAAAGATTCTTAGTTTCATGTACAGAATGCTTGGTTGACGGCTTCGTTAAGGCTCTTGTTACTCCCTGTAGATACCATTTCAGTGTGAGTGAGCAAGACAATACTATTAAAATATCTTTGTCTACGAATCCAAACGTGACCTATTTTGAAAGTCGAAGGGTGAATCTTACGATTTAACGGACTTTTTAATGGGATTTTTTTTCTTATCCTCCCAAGATTGTGTTACACCCTTTATGGACTGTTTAGTAAAATTTTAATTAAGCTACTAGATAAATTGAGGACCAAATATTCCTAGAAGTTTCTCAACAAACAATTTTTTTTTCAGCAAACTAATAACATCGCAACTGCAGCCCACCTTTGCCCGTCGCGCGTTCCCCTGCTACGATGAACCTTCTCTCAAGGCTATCTTCAGAACCACCATATACGCTCCTACAGCATACACGGTGGTCGAGAGTAATATGCCTAAGAGGACAGATTTGCTCAAGTAAGTAAGATTTTATGACAAAATTTGACATTTAGTTCTCGAACTCAAGCACGTGGTATTCACTTAGCTGCACTGGTTCCATGTGGTGGCCTACTGCAGATGGAGTCGATTTCATAGAGGAGGCCTGTGACCCATATTCGGAACATTATAGGATGATTATGACCGAGCTTAATATTATTCTAAAAAATGCTACCTGTAGTCGTCATCATAAACTATCAGAACAGCGGAAACAATACTTTTATATTATTTATTTCTCGTTACTTTATTTAATTACATCGTATTTACTTTGTTCAAACACTTTATCTCTAATGAACTAGCACGAAAACCGCAGCTAAATCCGTTCATCCATTACGACATCAAAATAAAAGCAGCAGTATCAAAAATAACCGATCTAAGAAATCTCATTTATTATTTCAGACCTACTATAGAGGGCCTTGCCAAGCATGAGTTCCGTGACACGCTAGTGATGTCCACATACCTTCTGGCGTATCTGGTTTCCAACTTTGATCACATCGACAATGAAATGGAGACCGAATTTAAGGGCATCTATGATATACCATTCAAAGTATTCTCCAGACCTGGTACCCAGAACACAGCAATGTTTGCCCTGGAATTTGGCCAGAAGAATATGGTCGCATTAGAGAATTATACCGAGTTTAAATATGAGTTCCCGAAATTGGATAAGGCTGCCGTTCCTGACTTCGCTGCTGGTGCTATGGAAAATTGGGGATTGGTTATCTACAGGTAAGTTCTTAAATATTTTCTATGATTTTCATTACTAGGCTTAGCGCACTAGGTTGAAATTCCAACAGTGCAATAATATTTAGGTGATCGTTTAGGTCGATGTAATAAATGGTAAGCTTAATACCAATAAACTAAGATTTAGGTTGTGTTTAAAAATCCTGTAGGATAAATCCGATGAAGCATAACCCGACCTAGGAATTAAACCAAAATTACTCCTACTTGCTGGTCGCAGTAGTAGTGCCATCAGGAAAATTATTAGATGCCCTTGTCTTTCAATTCTTCAAGAGATCTTCTGAAACAATTTAATTAATTTCATATTGCTAATAATAACTTCAAACCTCCTTCAGCAAGAACTCTCAGGACCAGGGTATTAAATACCGTTATTACTTATTTATTGTTCTAATATTTTCATCACGTTATACGAAATTAATCAGATTAAATTTTCCAAACAATGTATTTTGAACTATAAAACAAAGTTGCTACAGTTTATATTCCTTTGAGTGATTCATAAGTTCCGTAAAAACGGCAATAAAATAAGTGTTAATGTAGTTACGAAGCAGAAGAGAAATATTTTATTATAAGCCATAAATACTCGAATTTATGGCTTCTTATCGTATGTCAATAGTCATCATAAAACGTCATAAAGTGTACCTGATGTTACAAGTAACGTCGATTTGAAAAACGACGTTTATCAGCTTCAAAATAAATTCAAGGCCTTCATAATATGTATATTATTTTATCTTTATTTAAATCAGCCATATTAAAATATGCAACTTTATTTTTATGAGTAAAGGTATCTAATGCTTGCATTAAAATATCTAACAATACAAAAATAGCAGGAAAATGGAAGATCATTCTGAGAGCCGAAATTGATATTCTATCAACAATTACGGATGTCAGAGAAGTCAAAGATATATTGACCTAAGCTACCGAAATTCTTATGTTAAATAATTCCCATCAGCGTTGACATTTAAAACGATTCTAATACTCCTGAAGTACCTAACTCGAGACGGGACAGTAATAAACAGGCACTAAACTTATTTATTCCATAAATACAGAGTAGCGATCCAGTGAAGTGTTCCATAAGCCTTTTATAGAACGAATCTGCAAGGCAGATTTGTATTGTATTGAATTATGATGCTTCATAGCTGCTAAGGGAGTTTTATTTTTGCACCAGGTTGAAAAATCCGTACTTTTCTTTATATTTTACTACGGGTAGTTCGATAGTTGCATTAGTTGCTTTTTCTTCTGTTGTGTTGGCATACCATCATCCTTTTAATTTCCCTACTCTTTTACCAATGTATTTGGGATCGGTGCAGTTTTCCATTCTTTTCATACATACTCATCTCAGATTTCATCCCCTTACTAGCTATATCATCTTGCACACAGTCCATCCATCATTTTTGTCTTTCTCAACTCTTTATGACTCATCATCGACGGCCTAGCTTACCCCCAAATATGTTTGTGTCGGCTTACATTCTAATCGGATGCTCCAAATACCAGAATTTGACACATGGAGCCTATCTCACACTTACGACCCATATATGTATAGAATAGAACAATATCACCCCTGGTAAGACGGGTGTAAGAACTTTCGAGCCCCAACTCTTTTATTATCCGCGTGAAATCAAGGGTAATTACCAGGGACCAGACAGTAAAATGATTTTCTTTTCACGTTTCAGAGAAGTGGCTCTCCTGGTCACAGACGGCGTCACAACAACGGCCACCAAGCAGAATGTAGGCAGAATCATCTGCCACGAGAATGTTCACCAATGGTTTGGAAACGAAGTGGGCCCTCTCTCCTGGACCTACACCTGGCTTAACGAGGGCTTCGCCAACTTCTTCGAGAACTTTGCTACAGGTTTGGTAAGTTAGAAAATTTTCCCTTAAAAAGTTAAAGCAAATAATGAACTTTGGTCATGAGCAACATGCCAGTAGTGACAGCTAAAATGTAAGATGTTGCTTTGAGTTTGCCACGCAACTAGACGAGAAGATGACATAATTCTGTTCAAACTTCATGGTGGCTCGGAAGCTATTGACTAAGCTGCGATTGACGGTCTGGTCAGGCAGACCTATACTAACGCCAATAAAACAAGTGACGAACGGGTGTCGCGGCAGTCTTACGGCCTAGACTCCACCAAAGCGGAGACGAGCGGAGATGTGTGAATTGAAGAGGAGAAGAGATGAGTAAAAGCTAGGGTGTATCCACCGAAGTTGTGCGGAGATGTGCAGAGCGGAGAGGAGAGGAGATGTGCAAATCGGCACGCCGATCACAGCACACAGCTCACCGGGCGCCGCACACGGCGCACCGCACGCCAGTCACGTCGCGTTCTTGTCTCCGCTGGCCTTAATAATTGCAAGACATCTCCTCTCCTCTGCTCAACCGTTTCCACTAAAGCTAAGCGGAGACGAGAAGAGTAAATAATGAAATTGTGAAAAGAGGAGATGATCGCCTCATGCTAAACGGGGTATTAGATGTTTACACCTAATGAAGCTGCTTTGTCTACTTTCAAATGGGATATATTTAAACAAGTTCCAACCTATTCTGAGGAGGCCTGTGTACCAGCAATATAAATATTACAGGCTGATTGTAGACAGAAGAGGAAGCTCTTAATCATGGTTTTTAAAATTAGTTCTATATTCCAGGTGCTACCAGACTGGCGAATGATGGACCAGTTCGTTCTGGCTCTGCAGAACGTGTTCCAATCTGACGCGGTCCTCAGTGTTAACCCCATGACCCATGCAGTTTACACGCCTTCTGAGATCCTCGGGACTTTCAATGCGGTGGCTTATCAGAAATGTAAGTTTTATTATTTAATTGGTTTTAAGGTCGTGTTTGGGTCCCAATAGACCATAGGTATAGAAACTTTTTCATGAAAATAAGTTTCGGTTAACTGAGCTGATAAATTCTTGATTTCCTAAGTTTATATAGTAAATAGCCCCCCCCATCTGCGCAGATTGAAACAGGCTCTTGAATTTGTACCTCAAGTAACTGTTGGGTACCATATCTTCCTTAAAAATGAGAAATGCCAAAAATACATTGACCAATTGGCTTCGAAGATAATTGACATCTGTTACTGTGCCCACTCTCTCTCATAGTGAGGAGGTCTGTGTCCCAGCAGTGGTAACATTGTTGACCGATTATACTGTTTATGCTTTACATTGGCCAATATTCTGTAATAGCTTTCTAAATAATGTAACTATCATTACCTATATTGACAGGCTGATAAGAAACTAAGTATCCATTTAGATAATTTGAGCTAAACTCTTTTATATACTTTTATGACATTACAAACTAATATGAATGGCATTAAAAGTAAACACGATTCGGAAAATTATTTTCATACTGGCTTATTGGTCTAGAAGTTGAAAACACTGCCGCAGAGCATGGCGTCCTGGGTTTGATTCCCAGATTGACCAAAGTTTTTTTGGGAATTTTCTATCATGACTTTCTATAAAGCAGCCCGTTGTCTGGATTTGTACCCAATTGATGGCAAATGGCTCGCCCGTTATTTCATGAGACTTAAACTTAAGTGGCGAAACGTAGGTGTACTAAGGTCTGCAAAAAAATACGGGTAATAGGTTATGTATAGTTTTAAATACAGGGTGGTACGGTAATTTAAAAAAACAGCTGTTCCATACATTTTGACCGTGTAAGTATTGCACTTTTGTAGGACTCAGCAGATTTTTTTTTAATTACCGATGAAGAAGTTCTATGTGGCTCAGAATGATGTACTGAATACGTGGTAAACGTTTGAGCGTCGAGGTCTCTTCCACCTGCATTTTACTATCAACATAGTTTGTATTTCATGTTTTGCTTAAATGCATACTAGAAAGTGTGGTATTTCCTTTCCTGTTTTTTCTACGTGCGAGATAAATCATGTGTCAAATCTCGAGTGACAAAGAATTTTGTTTCGATTCGTATTGGAATCGCTTGGGCCACGAAAAAGGCTATTATCACAATGATTGCTGTAAAGTAATGAAAATTCTTTAATGATAAAGCATGTTTTGGTTAACATAGTCAAATTATTTTATACGTAGGTTGAATATGCGATAAAATAAAAAATACTACGTTATTAGTCAATGCGACTCATAGAGAAATCTTATCGCCTTTCCGTGAGCCATACGTTCAAGTGAAACTCGTACTGCGTCCGTTACTGCGAAGAATACAAATTAAATGTATTGATTAGAGCATGCTTCAAGTCACCGTGTAGCCGTCGTGGCTTGCGCGAAAAGGAAACAAGTGACACATACGCTTGAAGCAAGTCGCAGGTCGTAAATGGGTCTTAAGTTTTGATCTTTCAATGTACACACGCCAGCACATCAAGCTACTACAACCTGTCAAATTTCTTTAATAGATTTTCAATTTTATCGCTAAAGTATTTAGGTTCAAGGTTGATTGGGAAAATTTGACAGTTTTGGGTCAGTTTCGGTCTTGATGTGCTGGCGTCTGTACATCATCATTATCATCATTTCAGCCGAAAGTCGTCCACTGCTGGACATAGGCCTGCCCCAAGTGTCGCCACATTGACCGGTCCCGTGCGACTCTCATCCAGCGGATCCCTGCAACCTTCACCTGGTCATCTGTACATCTCACTTTTTTTCCTTTCGATAGAAGAGATGGAGATGGAGATTCCTGAGATGGTGTTTTTTACAGACATTAATTCAACACGGTTACAACTTACATTCGTATATCGCTAACTGCATGGCCCCAACATGATATATTTTCGCAAACCGTTCTCGCTTGTTATCAGAATTGAGAAACTGTTTGATACAGTTCTTATCACCACTATCACCAAACAGTTATCTCACCGAGTGACATGTGAAACGACTTTTGTAACAGTCGGTTATTGGGTATAATGCTATTTATCTAGTATTGAGTATTGTTGATATTGCTATCGTAGGAGAATGTCGGAGGAGACGTGTCATGGAACTGGAGCGCATGACTATGAGATCATAAGGCTTACACAGCACAAGACTGTCTAGTACAGACGCTAACATATCAAACTACTATAATCTGTCAAATTTCTTTAATAGATTTTCAACTTTATCGGCAAATCTTTAGGTTCAAGGTTGATTGGGAAAATTTGCCAGTTTCGGGTAGCTTGATGTGCTGGGGTCTGTACATCACTTGGCCGTTCCGAATCCATGTGCATAAAAAAGAAAACTTTTTGCACAGTTGAATTGTGTTGTTAGATCTTTTTGGTTTACGGCTGAGCATTCTCCATAACACTGAGCCACTGCAAGGAGTTCAGACATTACTTGTGAATGTTCATAAAAATGTACATAGAACACTGATATACGACGTCAGTGTTCTATGTATGTAGTTTATTTTTTTATTCTGACAGTGTTTTGTCTAAGTTTGTGTATAATATTTTATATATATAATATTTTAATCTTTTATTGCAACGCTGTGACAAAAACTATTACCATATATTTAGTATGTCCTATCTGAAACTAGTAGATTGTTTTTGGTATTCCTATGCAACACCTAACGGCACAAATGCATGGAATAGCTGATTTTGTTTTCTATACCCAACTAAAACTTTCAACGCTGGGGTTCTTGAAACATGTTTTGAATTCATGGCGACAAATTGAACGTTGATGTCCTTTACAACCTGGATTTAGGGCTCTATCGACGTATCATACAAACTTTGGGAATAAAATAGTCTATGGTCCGAACAATCGAGAAAAAAATTAGATCAAAGATTACCGTTTCTGTAACAGTAACCTGTTTTACGATTGACTGAATACTTCGATATAGGAGATAAGCTGCCAGACGACTTGTGTTACATTAATCTCCTATGTAATAATAGGAGAATTCGACAGAAACATCGTGTCACAAAATTTAACGATGGTTCTGTTTGTGTTTTTCGTCGGTTATTGAAAATAGCTGTTCCATACAGAACACACAGAGTACAAATATATGGAACGCAAGAAGATTTTTGATCATGTCATGATGTTATGTACACACTTTAACCATATTTTTGTTTAATTAAACTGGCAAAAGCGCCAGGTTTTGGGTCATTTTGAGGTCAGTCAAGATATAATTCATACGCAAAAATTACACGTCCCAACGTCAATATTTAGTAAAGGAATATTTATTAACCGACGCCATTTTGGATTCGCAAAGCGTTATTGCGAAGCTTGCGGCAATCATGTCGTCGAAATAATCCTGTTGCCATGTTTAATATTGGATGTGTCAACATATCCATGACGTTGGCGAAATGAGATGCCAATGTAGGTAACTCAATAATGTTTGAGATGACTACTTGTAAGTTGGATACATGGATACAAGCCCTGTTTGAGGGGAGGTCGGAAAGTAACGTATTTTCGATGTTTGCCTGCCTTCTGTCTCTTTCTGTTAAAGAGCAAGTAAATATATTAGTAATATTCAGTAGTAGGTAATATTCAGGAATTTCTCAGTAGACAGCCACGTAGTCTGGATTTGTGCCCAGTTGATGGCAATAGGCTTGCCCCCTGTTACAGGGGTCTTTAACATAACTTGCGAAATGTGGGTCTACTTGCTAGGTACACCTCTGCCTAACCCTTCGGGGATAACAGGAGTGATGTTATGTTATGCAATATTTTGTTTTCACTCTATTTCTAATTCCAAGGCAAAAGTTCTGTCTCTTACTGAGGTGGAACTCCATGCTTTCTCAAAAAGACTACTTGTTTTTATCTGATTGATCCCTCACCCAAAGATAGATGGTTCGAAAATGCCTTCAGCATTGAAACCACCTCTATTTACTTAATAACTAAGATTTATAACCAAATATGGTGGTTTTGAAGAGTTATTAAAGGGTGTACCAAGACCCTTAATGAAGCCGAAAGGCACTTGTTCTCCCCGTCATTACGATATTATTTTTTTGTTCTAGACCATACCTGGAAACTTTCTACTTACGGAGATACTGGGGATCAAAGTTATAATTTTTACACAAGTTTTATTTTTAAATACTTGGTTTTAATATAAGATTTTTACTTTAAACACCTCCACAACCCCTGTACTATTTAATCCATCCATCAGCACAATGTTTTGAGTGTGTTATATTAAGTCCTACCGTAAAACGTGATTTTTCACCCCAAAAAACAAAGTCGTTTCCCAGCAATAATTTTGCATAAAGTTACTTAGTTTGATGTACATAATGCTTGGTTGACGGCTTCGTGAAGGGTCCGTTTACACCCTGTATAATCTACCAGGGGCATACTCAACTGAAGGGTAATACGTCAGCTCTTGAGTAAGGCACGTTTTAATCTGCAACTCGTCAGACAAAAAACGCTGAAACAGGAACGTGACAGTCGTAAACAATCATTATCTCTGACGCTCAAGAAAATTTACTTCCAAATAAAACAAAATGAACCTTAGTGTCCTTGAAAAAAGAAGTTACTTGATACGCTGTCTCTTTCACAGTTATAAATAATTTGTATGTTTTGTCCTGCAGCTGGTTCCGTGATCCGTATGATGCAACACTTCCTCACTCCTGAAGTGTTCCGTAAGGGATTGGTCATCTACATTAAAAATAAGTAAGTTTTATTAATTAACACATAATCTACAAATTTGTAAGCCTGAACTGTCCCACTCCTTGGCTAAGTCGTCCGCGTATTCCTTTCCACATATCTCGATGTTGCGCCCCTTCTCGACAATTAACGAGAAAGCAAGATATAAAATGTTATAATGACTTAAATTTTAACACTGTCAAAGATTCGCCTTTGGGGCGCACACTTCGTACTGTGTCTACATAATAAATTATGGCCCACATCCTCACACTGAAAGTTGACCTGTTTGCCAGCAGTTGGACTATTGGCTTATGGTTGGATTATTGGCTTATTATCAGAGATTGAACAATATGCAAATGCATTATTATGACTATTTTTAAAGTTTTTGCTAAAATCTGCAGATCGTGCTATCCAGAAAAATGCAAAAAACTGCCAGAGGTCAACAAGTATCTGATCAATCAATTCTTTTTGCAGCACCCGTGACGCAGCATCTCCCCTAGACCTGTACGCGTCCCTCGAGGAGGCTCTGAATGCTTCTGACCACAGCATTCCTTTCCGCCTGCACACTGTGATGGACCGTTGGGCCAACCAGGGAGGTTTCCCAGTCCTCACTGTGACCAGGAGCTCGGCTGCAGGACAGTCCATTGTTGTTGAACAGGTGAGCTTCAAGTTGCGTTTAGTCGAGTGGGCATTCTATCACATGATGATATTAAAATTGGGATACATAGGTTACCGAAAAGTCTATTAAATAAATCGTTGTTAAAAAATAATAAGAGATAAAAAAATAAAAAAATAAAAAATCCATTTATTTCAGGTCTTTAACCCATAAAAAATTAAAAAAAGGATTATAAAATTGCCATGCTTGCACTATATAAAAACGCCATTAGGATTTATAATCAAATACATCAAGATTGTAAAGAAAATATTTATTTATTTATTTGGTTGTATGTTTGTATGTTTGTATGTTTGTATGTTTGTATGTTTGTATGTTTGTATGTTTGTATGTTTGTATGTTTGTATGTTTGTATGTTTGTATGTTTGTATGTTTGTATGTTTGTATGTTTGTATGTTTGTATGTTTGTATGTTTGTATGTTTGTATGTTTGTATGTTTGTATGTTTGTATGTTTGTATGTTTGTATGTTTGTATGTTTGTATGTTTGTATGTTTGTATGTTTGTATGTTTGTATGTTTGTATGTTTGTATGTTTGTATGTTTGTATGTTTGTTTGTTTGTTTGTTTATTTATTTATTTATTAACTCATCATTACAGGTATTTCCTAATTCAATAGAATTCAATAGTGTGGCCGTAATTACAGTTTTATAATATACTTTCCATAGTTATAAGGTTATTTTGTATTCACTGCATGAATTATGCGTATTAAGGTATTTGGAGCTTTATCTTTTATTAAGTTTCTATAATAATCTCCATCAACGTGTATTTCCTGATAGTATTTTTTTTCATAAACTTTTTCCTATGCTATCCCACTGCTGGGCAAATGCCTCCAAAAATACCGAATAAGTTGGAAAGGAATGTGCCTTTCCAACTCATTCGGTATTTTCGCTTAAAAAAAAACCATCTGTGAATTTGTTAGACCTACAGCTACTTCCATTTGTTTAAGACTTGCATCTTGATAATAAATAAGTAGGTAATTCTAGAACAGACACCTAGCTATGCAGTACTCGTACTTATTCGTTATAAAGCATAAGTCGCAATGTTCTCTGGAGGGCCGAGAGAGAGGATCTGCGCCGAGCTGATTATGCAGGCTTTGTTTTATCCAAGCTTATTACGAATAATGAGTTAGGTGCTGGCGCAGTACGTATTTTTCTCACAGATTTAAGATTTATCAAGGAGGTGTATTTTTGCTGTTTTGTTTTTGTGCAGGCTTCAGAACATAACTCAAGGCTCAAAAAGATCATAATACCTGTTTGTTTTTTAATTTGATCCTTATGAAGTACAGTGCAACAAGGATCTTTCAAAACATTTTTTAGATTGTATTAAGAAAACAAGATTGCGTCGTTGGTTCCGATTTTTTACACGCACCAAAAGAACCACGTACATCTTTTGCGCTTTTTTTTTAAAATTAAATTCTTCAAACAAAATCTCTGTAGTATTACAGTTCATTTAGTTCAAATTCATAATACCAGGTAGGACATTTGAGGGAAATTTGGAAAGCGAGCAATTTCTAAGCATACATATTTTACGTACGGAGAGTACTTTGAACGTTATTGCGCTCGGCGTACCCTACCCTATCTTTGATATTCTATATTACAGCTTTGTAACAAGTTTGGTAGTATTTAACGATGCGAGGTCAACACTATGACCTACAACTATTTAATTATGTACTCCAAAGGTTGTAACTTCCAATTTTCCGTCGTCACGAGGTAAAACTGTGATATTGTAGACCAAAATGTCATCATCATGACGTTATTTTTAATAGAATTAGGTATGTAAAACGTAGCGAAGTAGAAAGCACGGTTTTTCTAATTACTTGGCATAGTATCTAGTATTGTAATGTCATTGCAAAAAAGCAAACAGTGATAGCCTAGTGGTGTGATCGTCGGACTGCCAAGTCAAAGGTCTCAAGTTCGAACCCAAGACACGCACCTCTGATTTTTCGGATTCATGTGCGTATTGTATCATTATCACTTGCTTCGGTAAAGGAAAACATCGTGAAGAAACCAGCTTACCTGAGAGATATCTCTCGAAGTCATGTAAAGCCAAGTCAGAGGCCTCTAGCGGCACAAAAACTCTGACACCAGGTTAGGCAGTACACGACAAATAAATAAGAAAGAAAGCATAATTTATAATTATTCTACTAGACTAGCATTTTGCCAAAGATTATTCCAGTGCTAAAACAAAAAAAATACTGCGTTAGTAAAGTACTAATAAACATTTGAAGTGGTTCGCTTTAAATTTTCGAAAATATATGAGTTTAAAATAAAGTGAAGAATACGACAAGAAAACTGCTTGCACCGTCTCCAAGTAACATGGGACAGGAGCAGGATGATTATGATAAGCGAAAGAAAGAAAAAGAAAATGTCCTTTTCTTGTCTAAAATACCATTTTCTTTCACAGGTTCGATACCTCACTGATAATACCCTGCGATCCAGCGACCGTTGGCACGTACCCATCAACTGGGTCCTGTCCACCAACCCTGACTTCTCAGACACCAGCCCTCAAGATTGGGTTCCTCCGACTTTCCCTGCGAGAGCTGTTGATATTCCCGGATTGTCGGGAGCTGAATGGTACCTCCTCAATAAACAGCAGACTGGTAAGTTATTGTTGTAAAGAGACTATTTGTATTATGAATACGTGAGTCAACAATAGAAAATCTATCTAGTTAGTCTAGTGATCGCAAGCGCGACTGCTAAAAGTGTTTGATTCCCTGGTCGGATAAAGAGTAAGGGGGTTAGGTTAGGTTAGTAATTTGTCAGTAGTAGTCCGGAGTTTGGATGTCCGAGCCCAGCTGATGGTAATAAGCTCAACCCTATTGCAAGGTGGACCAAAGATTTTGTGATGGCCGCATTAATTCACTAGATGCGAGAAGTACCGATCAACGAGGCGACGCTTGAGGGAGGCATATTTCAAACAGTAGACATCTGATGATGGTTAATCAGTTTTCCTCTTCTTCCTCAGGTTACTACAGAGTGAACTACGATACCCAGAACTGGGCTGCCTTAGCCAACGCCCTCAACCAGTCCCACGAGGTTATCCACCTGCTAAACCGCGCACAGATCTTAGACGATGCCTTCAACCTTGCCAGGAATGGACGTTTGGTAAGAATACTGTATTTTTTTATCGAAATGTTCTAAGCAAACTAGTGCTTAGGTAACTTTGATAAAAATCAAAGTTGAATGATTTGTTTCAATTAAGTCTTCGCAAGGCACTTTTGATCAAGCCTTACAAGGAAATATAATTGATTCTGGTTGCTCATGCGCTGGTACTTTCATATGGAGACGAATGGACAAGAAACTCCATAGTTATTCAATTCTGTTTTGTAGATATAATAACTCCTTTTAAAAAATATGCATACACTGTTGTGAAATCCTCCACCACATCTGAAAAAAACTGTGATCCAATTAATGAACAAAGCAAATACGAACAAAAATTCTTTAAAGAATTGAATTCTCCTTTTTAACATTACGCCGAGTGCACACAAAAGGTATTTCAATTTGTAGCGATAATTGGAGTGGAATAAAACAGGATTGTGGCTTGCAATATTAACTGCTGGTCTGAACAGAATAGTAACGAGATTCAGCTTGCCTGAAGCCTCTGCAACTTGTACTATACAAATTGTGCGAGCCTGAGAGCATTGACCAAGTTTTCATTAGTAACTATGCCTACGTTGTGGCTTTGTTCTTGTATGAAAGTTGGTGTAGAGGGTTTTTAAATATTTTGTGTAATGAGATGGCTAAAAAGTTTTTATAACGTCTAGGTAATTTATGAACCATCTTCACAATTCTCATTTAGATTCTCTTTTGTTTTTCTCTACGCCTCCGTAGAAGGACCGCTTGTGAGTACTTAAATACTTATTTTATAATACTACGTACGACATTTTTGGCTACTCATTGGCGTGTAGACTTTTTTATACTTTAGGTCTATCGTGCACGATGCTACTTAAAAGTAGCATCATGCACGATAGTCCTAAAAGTCAACCGGTTGTAGTTTTTTATGTAATCATCTTCATCATTTTTACCGACTTCTTAAAAGGAGGAGGTTCTCAATTCGGCTGTATTTTTTATGTTTGTTGCCTCATAACTCCGTGATTCCTAGTCCCATTTATTGGATTCTTTTTTCGTTTGGCGCGAGATTCTAATCTCGAACAATGGTCCCATGTATAGTAACAATAAAAATAAATACTTGACAAAAATTTGTGTGGGATACCACAACTAAAAAGGCTTAAACAAAAGACTTTTTTGCAATCAAAATAACCGACTTCCAAGACAAAAAGACACTAAAATGCGAAAAAATACTTTTTTTTCCGGAAGTCGATGACAAATCTATCAATGAAACAAACAAATCTAATCTTGACTAAGCAGACAATCCCAAAACCGACAACATCTATCTCAAATATTCGTACAGATTCCGAGTAAACCGGCCGAATAAATCGTCGCATAATCCAAAAAGATGCTTCTATGCAAATTCAAGATGCACCGAGATATATTCAATTTACGTAGCTTTGAGGATTGCGAATAAAATGTTCGATGAACGAAGACATTTTGTTAATACGAGAGTATGTCTGAAATGTATCTTGCTATGCTTTGTGGGAATATCGGATGCGATTGAAATGAAAATAGAGAATAAAGATTTTCTGTCGATGCTGGCTTTTAAAAATGGATAATAAAATTCTAAGCAATTGTAGAAATTTAGATGTTGAGTCGCTGGATGATTATAAGTGTATGAAGCTTTGTTACTGTTAATTATGACTTGACTTCTGATAAACTTTGTGATCTACTTTTTTTCGAGTCAATAATCTTTACATTTGTCTAGTAATCTACATTAATTTTGCCCAAGAGATGCTCACATTGATCGTGACTTCAATAACATTCATAACATCCTCAAATATGAACATCCTAGGGACTTTGGACTCACCAACAAAGGGGTCATCGTCGGTACATCCGTTCTTATGTTTAAAGGTCAACGCTCACTTATAAGCACTGTACCGCCGAATCGTCATCACCTCATCTCATTTGCACTAGCTGATCCTGATCGGCCGTTACAATACTCATAAGTGCGCGTTGCGGTGCAGTATGGAGTTTGATAGAAATAATGGGGAACACATACCTACATAAACTCACGCTTTTTCCCATCGGGGTAGGCAGAAACCACAGAACGCCACCTGTGACGATCCTTACGAACGCCTAATCCACGTTCAGTGGTATAATAATACTTTATTTTCATAAACAGAACTACGAGTACGCCTTCCGCCTGTCAATCTACTTGGAGAAGGAGAAGGACTACATTCCATGGGGAGCAATCAACCCAGCGTTTACCTACCTCGACACCGTCCTCAGTGGCACCCCCGTGCACGAGCTGTTCCAGGTATGAGGCAGTTACTTTTTATACTATAGTATTTTCTTCTAAGGATAACATCATGCCTATAACAACTGGAGGGTTAGGCAGAGGTGTCTTTGTTACAATTTTGCCAATTTCCAGTTTTTCTTGTGTAGGTATAATAAACACATATAACTTGACGCCGATATTACCCGAAAAGGTGTATTAAATAAACTCACATTATGACTGTTATGTTAAAGCTCCATAAAAAGGTAGAAGACGTGACTAAATAATAACAGCCGCGGGTCGATCTCCAAGGTTAAGCCGCGTTTGCCTAGGTTGGTCCTTGGATGGACCGTCCATTAAATATCGAGTTTCCACCGTGCCTCGGAAAGCACGTTAAGCCTTTGGTCCCGGCTGTAACTTGTAGATCTTGGACAGTCGTTACAGGTAGTCAGTGGCCCGAAAGTCTGACAACCAGTATTACCAAGGGGTATCTTATTACCCAGTACTAATGTATTTGTGGAGGTCAGATAGGCAGTCGCTTCATGTCAAATACTGGTATTCAGCTACATCTAGTTAGAAGTGAAGCCGACCCTAACTTAGGAAAACACTAGACAAATGATGCTTAAGGCGAAAGAGGCTATGCCATTCATCATCATTTCAGTTCGGTATCAACGACTATTGGGTATAAGGCTTCTCTTTATTTTCCCTTCTACGTCTTCCGTTCCGTGCGTCCACCATCTAATTGTTTCCCAAAACATTCATGATATCTCAATGTATGATCATTATTCCAAATTTCAAGTTCGAACTTAGAAATGCCCCATTTAAAATACGAATACCTACACTATGCCTCGCCTGAAAATACTGGTCAAGATGCTTTCACTCGTTATGTTTTTTAAATTCCATTTAATAGTGGGCGAGCCTATTGCCATCAACCGGGCAAAAATCCAGACTCAGTGGCTGTTACAGAGAAACTCCTGATGCAAAAACCCAATGACAATTTGACCGACCAGGGAATCGAACCCAGAACTCAGCAGTCGCAATGGCACTGAACACACGTCTCAGCAAAATCATTTTAATTTCCAAACCCAATCTTCTTCCAGGAATACGTTCTCCACCTATCTGCTCCTCTGTACGAAGAGCTTGGCTTCGACGCGGCAGCTGAAGAGGAACATGTTACTCCTTACCACAGAAACATCATCCTGGATCTGAACTGCCGTCACGGCAATCCGGACTGCATTGCAACGGCTCAAGAGAAGCTCGAAGCTTTCAGAACTAACCCGAGTAAGTACTAGCAGAAAACTAGAAGTAGTATCTTCAATTCTTCATAGCAAGAAAAAAAATTCAATTGAAAAACTTTTAAGTCCTCTTTGAAACTTTTTTTTTCAAGTCTTAGCTTAAACTTGGCCTTGCAATCTGCGTTAAGTACTTAAGTACACGTTGCATGAGGGACGATAGCAGTTATAGCCTAGTAGTGTGACCGTCGGACTGCCAAGTCATCGGTCTTGAGTTCAAACCCAAGACACGCACCTCTGATTTTACGGATGCATGTGCGTATTGTATAATTGTCACTTGCTTCGGTGAAAGAAATCGATCGCGAGGAAATCAAACCAGCAAGCTTGAGAGATATTTCCCGACGGCATATAAAGTCAAGTCTGAGACCCATGGGCGGCATAAAAACTCTGACACCAGGTTTGGCACTAACCAAACGATAAAAAAGAAGATAAGGGACTATTCTTTCTTCAATAACGATGCTGAAGAAGTCTAAAATGTATAATTGACAAAGTTACTGAAAACCTTTAACATGCCAATCCTGATGACAGACATTGTAGCAATACGAGACGTTTTGAAAGCGATTGCCTCTTGTATGCATAAGCGGTTATTACACAACCCCGCTCGTCCGCGCGGTCGTGCGGTGAAGCGGATCTCACGTCACATTGGATTGTCTGAAATCCGTTGATGCCTAACACACGCTCGTCCTGGAATATTTTATCGGCTCTATTGTATTAGCGGATCTTTTTTGACCATGACGACTATACGAACTAAACTCAAAACATTTTCAATTCCTACTTAGACGAGCGCCTGAACCCTGACATCCAAACCCTGATCTTCTGCTCCGGTCTCCGAGGTGGTAGCGAGGAAAACTTCAACTTCCTCTGGGCCAGATACCTGGCCAGCCAGGACTCCAGCGAGCAGTCTATTTTGCTGAACGCTCTTGGATGCACTTCCAACGAGGAGAGGCGTACTTTGTAAGTTGTGTTTTACTAGCAGCTCATTAGGCATTTTTTTTTTAAGGCAAAGCGATCTTTATTGAAACAGTCGTAGGATATATTTTTAGTTGTGTTTTATTGGCAGCATATAATTATGACGCATTTGTGCAAATGTTCGCGTCACTAACACCCGTATCTATAAACAATTCAAAGTGATTTATTCAGTAAAAGTATCTACTTAAGATACGATTTTTATTCTATAGTTTAGTAATTGCTTGAAGTTAGAACTGTCAAAAGTTAGAATTCTTAGCTTTGGTTTCTTTGACAGTTCGTACTTCGTTCAAATTCTTGTCTTTTTCGTCATAAAAATGGTTAACAATTGAAAATGGTGGTTAATGGTTGTGGTGAACTATAGATACGAATACAATGAAAACTTATGGTATGTTTTGTATTGATCAAGTAATGCAAATATTGGAGCAAATACGTCAAGTGTAGTATCAGCATAAGTTTTAATCTTAAACCACGAGGGTCAAATCCGCTTATAACGTTCCCACTACTCTGTAAACCCAGTTCGGGCTGGTGGATGTCTAATATTTTCAGTTCTAGGGCATGCCTGCCAACTAGGTTATTTCACATTATGTTTGACCTAGTTGATACCCGATATGGAACAGCCCAAAAAAATGGTCGAATGAAATAAATCTTGAAGAGCCGAGATCATAAACAGAAAAAAAAAACAGGAAACCGTATCTACAACTCTATCTCGCAGATACTACAAGATTACCACCAATACTAGATAAGGCAGTACACATAAGAAACATCGGAAAGTTTACTATCGGTAGCATAAAGGTATATTGAGCAAAACTCGAGCCTATCTTTAAAGGAAATCTGATAGTGAAGTTGAGATTAAAATGTTTCGTAACCCGATCACCATCATCTGCCTAGCCTTTTCCCATCTGTCTTGGGGTCAGCTTCCAGTATAAAAGAATGTAGCTGAATACCAGTATTTTACATGGAGGGACTGCCTATCTGACCTCCTCAACCCAGTTAGTACTGGGTTATACGATACCCTTTGGTAAGACTGGCTGTCAGACTTTCGGGCCACTGACTACCTGTAACGATTGTTAAAGAAATACAAATGAAAACCGGGACCAACGGCTTTCGTAAACCGATACAATAGAATTTATGTTTGGATATTATTGACGAAAAGTTTCAATCCCTGATGGATTGAAACTTTTGACAATAATTTTAGCTTGTCATAGTTAACCTGCTTAGTTGAATTTCATTCAGAGGAATTTAAAATAGACGTTCCTCAACAACAGTCATCAGATAAACTAATACCTACATAAAGCTGTTGATGATCAGCTTCATAATCTCCAACCTAACTTTAGCTCTGTATAAACGGATGCATCTGAATACCAGTGTTTTACATGGAGCTACTGCCTATCTGACTTCAACAATCCAGTTAATACTGGGTAATACGATACCCCTTGGTGAGACTCCATCCAGCTGATATGAGGGTCTAATAGTAGCATTTTTTTTATCCACCAGCTACCTGAGCCAGGTCATCGATGACAACTCTGCAGTGAGGGAGCAGGACAGACATACTATCTTGGTCTCAGTCACAAACGCAGGCCCCAACAGCACGGAGGCAGCTCTGGACTTCGTCATTGAAAACATGGATAAAATTCAACCCAGGTAAAAATAAGACACAAAAATTTTAAAATATTTCTTTATGTCTAGTCGTACATATTTAAATAACAAGAATTAGCATTGCCATTCAACGTGGCACTGCTGCCAGTGTTTTGGGTACGTTTCCGGATGACAGCGATGCGTAGGAGTACTTAGACGCCTAACCGTCCTGTCGCTTATTCAGTTAGTTTATTTTATATAAATTAGTCTCTTTTTTAGGATTTTTTGTTTTGGCGGAAGCCCTTCGATCACACTCTTTTCACAGTTAGCAGCATCATAAAAGCAACCTTTTAGAAGCGAGAATAAATATCACTATGAAGGTATTTTAAATAGCTTCATAAAAGGAATTTTAAAGTAATTATATACCTATTTATTTAAAGAATTTATTGAATCAAGAAATATTCTTTCGTTTCGATATGGTACGACTTACTTCTTGGGCCCAGAAGATTTCACACTAATATAAATAAATGCGAAAGTAGATAAGTCTTGTCTGATCGTCTGTCTATAGAACCTAAGCACTAGCGTGATAATTTTAGACACCCACGCGGGCGAGCAAAATCTGGTATAGGTCATAAAACAAAATAACAATAATTATTTAATAAATAATCATCAATTTGAACCGATTTCTTTCCCACAGAGTACAAGGTTTGACCGGCACAACCAACATCTTGAACGCTCTGGCCAGAAGACTTACCACGGAGGCACATTCAGAAAAGGTACGTTGATATTTTTCCAAGAGAGAAACTGAATAAAAAAAAACATAAAACCACGCATGCTATCCCTAAAGTAATGGTCGGTGTGTTAAACGGAGACGATCTTATCGCTATCACCCAACACAAATCTATACACCATGCTCCTACTGAGAAATTCCTGATGGAAGATCCAAAACACTTACCCCCACCCCAAATGCTCATGCGCATGAAAGCTGTGTGGAAGATCTGATGATGAAAAACTATACTAAAAACATACTGATATCACGAATGATAGAGCTATACGAATGATACAAAAACTCATTCTTGAGATTCTTATTCAACTAGTTTGACATGCAAGTATGAGATTGATGAAGTCGTCCGTAATCGCCCAACAAATCCATTTGACATTTAAATAAAAAAATTCTTTCCCCTTTCCTCAGATCGACGAACTGTACAATCGTCACCAAAGCATATTGACAGCTGGTGAGTTAGCTTCGATCAGTTTCATCAGAGAGAACATCGCAGCTTCCATTACATGGAGCAAACAAAATGCTGAGGTTGTGGAATCCTGGCTAACCCTCAACTATGGAGATAATGGTGCTCCCGCGCTCGTATCAGGCTTTATTCTTCTAATTTCTGTTGTAGTGACCATTTTCAATTATTAATAAGTTTTATTTTTATCTTCTACATGTTATTTAGCTTCTTTTTCGGAACTGTTTAGCAGAATATTTTTACCAGCTTTATTATTTATTTATGTTAAAAAATCTATTGTTTTTTGTGTTTAGACAATGTGTTCTTGTGACTTGATTGTGGCTTGATTCTGCACCTAATTTTGTTATTACGAAGGTCTACTATGCGATATAGAATTAACACTAGTCAATTTTTGAGAATTCTATCTTTGATAGTCACTGTTTTAATCATTTTTTGAAGAAGCTATTTTGAACGTGGAAGAACAGTTATAATTTAAGTACAATAAGTATAAAAACCTTTATATGTATTTTTTATATGACAAATATTGAAGAACAAATGTTGAATTATATTTACTCGAGCTGAAACGGATGAATTCAAGGTTTCATAACTAAATGAGTATAGCTACTGTAAGATATTTTTAATTTTTTTAAAGATTTTCACAGTATTGACATCGATGTTTGTTACAATAAAAATATTTTGATAAAATTATGTTTTTTCGTTATAACTCCAAGTATTTTCCCTAGTGTTCGTCCATCTCGTTTCTCACAGGCCCAGTTACACACCAACATGATCAGCCTATAATATTCCCACAGCAGGGAAAACCGTCTCTCTCTTTGAGACTCTTCTCTGTGAGAGGGAGAAGGCCACATTCAACTACGCGAGTCCAGTATTGGAAAACGCACGTTAACCTCGATAAAATAAAGATCAATTTCTGAAAGTCCATGCAATGTTGTGGGCTTTGAACAAAATAAGTCTACCTACTAAGAATTACTCACTCCCATATGCATCATACATCAGTTCCTCCTCAAATACAATGCATCATAGGTAAGTCCTCCTATCCAAGCACTTGAAAACTTCAAACATTTCTGAGTCATCTCGGAGCTCTGTAATCTAAAAGTATGTTGCTCAACAAAGATAATCCAAAATGGATGGTCACAATGATACGCTGTTTTGTACACATGAGGCGCAAATTATGGTAACAGTCATTAAATTATTTTTGGATGTATCTGCAATGCAGTTTGGACTACGAATCTAGAAGAGCACCTTTATATTACCATTTTTACAATTAATAACCATTTGACTAGATTTATGAATGTGGACGAAACAGTATGAGTAGAAACATGTAAGGCTCGTAGTAGATAGAGTTATGTTTTTTCATTTAACCCCCATGTAAAAAAGGGGTGAGTAAATGTATGTGTTTAGGTAATTAACATTTAAAGCATTAAACATAGATTACATTCAGATTTACCATATGCGGTATTTTGTTTTTTTTCGATCCCAGAATGTATCCCAAATTGTTACGATCGTGGACTCAAAAATAAACAAATAACTTAAAAAAAGTCATGATAATGACCAACTAAAAAACAAATAAATGGTCGAGAACAAATGAAAACTTGTAAAAAATGTTGTATTATAAAAATATACGTTCAATATTCAAGTCGGTTACTAATCTTGCAACGCACTGTAAATATTTTATCTCGGGGTTTTCAGTACCCATAGAATGACAGAATCAATTTTACACAATAGTAGTTTAAGAAAAATCTGATCAGTTATTTTTAGGTCATCGACGTAAACGCTTTTGCGTAAATTCGATGAAAAATCACCATCGAAAGTGTAGTCAAAATGGGGCTATTTAGTTTCGTGTTTTTAATTACAATAGTGTTAGTTTTAAGTAAACCTATTGATATTAATAATTTAAAAATGAATGAAGTGACTGAACTAAATACAGAAACAAAAATCGTGGAAGTGAATAATTTTACTGCAGAATTTAGAAATGATATAGCTTTTGTGAATCAAATTCGTCCTGGAATGTCTGTTACTTCAACCTTCGTAGAAATAGATATTAATGGAGACACATTTACTGGAAACGCAAGAATTGTCGTGGCTATAACTAATGTCGACACCAGAGATGAACCGGTCATGTTCTACTTTGCTGATTTGAGTATACGATCTGTGAGGTTCTCTATACTTACTGGGTCCAATCTCCATGATCCTGTTGATGTCAATATTGATGAAGACGAGGGTACTTTAGAGATAGAACCTGGAATACCTGGTACATCTTACACGTTTCATATTGAATATGAGGGATCTTTAGGTGTGGCTGGCAAAGGATTATACCTGGGGCATTATGGGGACGGGCTGTGAGTACCTATTTAATTCATAACAAATATTTTAATTCTTGAAAATTGTTCTGACCAAATGTTCTTAGATTTGTGGAGGTTTTTAGTCCACATTGTGGTATAATTTAAATGGTTGTTCTGGTTACTGCTGCTGTTGGTCCCGGCTGTCATTTGTAGACCTTTGACAGCAGTCACGGGTGAAGCCCGAAAGATTGGCTAAAAGTTTAGGGGTTTATGCTTGGTATTCAGTTGCATCCGGCTAGACTGGAAGCCGACCCCAACATAGTTGAGAAAGAACTAGGCAGATGATAATGATTGCGATTAAATATAAAGCATTTACTGATATAACAAAATAATACTAACTGGAGTTGGGACAGCAATGTTTAAATTCAATTCTATTTATGGTAATGGCAATAATTAGTGCCGAACACGTGTCTTTTGATAATATTAAAATTGATGTTTGGAGAAGAAATATTAAAAAAAAAGAATCTACAAAATATAATGGAGTTAAAAATATTTCTAAAGAAACAGAGTAAATTATCTAAGCTTTTCAGATGTACTCGTTTATGTCAATGTACCATATTTTTGAGTTTTCATTTTGAGCTCTTTGCCAGGGTTTTTTGGTCGCATTTGGATTGCATTATTGGTTGGGGTCAACACACTATCGGATGTATTTGGCTGTATTAGGGGGAGGCTTATATCTAGTTAGCTTATATCTGGTTGAACTATAATGATAGTGTCAATACTTCGTTTACTAAAAAGACTTGTGTCTATTAGAATGTTTCATAAGTAGCATTACGCAGTCACTAGTAACTAGTTGCTTTAGCACAATCATAATAGGAATAATTACATTACAATTCGTAAAATGGCCACAGTGAAAATACATAATATTAATTGCGTCTATGACCATTTGAAGATATATTTTTTTCATATTATTATCCTATTATGATTCTCCTTAAGCGGTAATTTTAGAACCACTGTCCTTCGTACTTTTACTATAACTAAATCTTAATAGAAAACGACTAAATCGCGAAAGGAAAGTGTTTAGTTTCACTGTCAAGGCGAAGTTGTCCGTAGGGATGTTCTCGTCATTAATAAATACCCATTGCTATTCATAGCAACACATATAATTTCTGTTAGACATTTTTACTTGAATTATAATCAAGTATCTTGAATTAATAAATTGAATTATATGAGGAATGTTATGAAAGAGAAAGGAGTAAATGATGCCGTGACGTCTGACAGGGGAGAATGGAAGAAGGAAACGTGTTGCGCCGATCCAAGTAGAATGGGACAAAGGCAGAACGATGATGATGTTGATAATGAATTATCTTGAATTGGTGACGGTTTAAATTACTCCATAGCGCCATTATGTAGCAGGTTTTTTTGAGTCTATCTCCCCAAATCGACCACGCCAGATCCGGGAGTGTTTAACAAATCTTCAGTAAATAAATACGTGCTCATCAATCTCTCGTCTCGGTTAGACTTTGTTTTTGAAGCCTCATGTGGAAGTAGTTCTTGGTTTCGGTACTACGATCATCGGGCAATCGTTCTTACGGTCCCACGTTTTTCGATCAATGCTTATTTTAACTAACAGATCAGTAGGTCAAACGATCATTCGGGTGACCGTGTTTCAAACAAGAGAACATCGGGCAAACTTGAAGTACACCTTGCCGTGGTCAAATTGATTTGCCGGTAAATATCATTGGCCATTACCATTTCATCGTATGACCACGGAGCCGAACCATGCCCCGTCGGTGTTGTTTGAAGTACGGCCCAGCATTTAAAATAAAATCCTTTATAGGTCCGCTCGTGTTAACTAGTTATCACTATTTGCTCTTCGGAAAGGAAAATTTGTTAAACATATTATTTGAATGGTAATCGTGCAAATAAATGTTGATAAATCAGGCATCTATAATGGTAGAGTGGGTTTATAACTACTCCATTGCAAACGTACATACATAAACTCACGCAATTTTCCCATTGGTGTAGGCGAAAACCACAAAACTACTCCATTGCATGTAGAGAGAATTTCATGGTAGGGAATTAGTAGAAGGAATAATGTCAAATGCTATTTTAATTTTAATAATAACTAATAGGGACTGTGGTTTGGGTATTTTTCAGTCATACATGTTACGCTTATTGAAAATCGTACCTATATGTTGAACTAAGGCATGTAAATGTCACATTCAAAACTGTTAATCAGTCAAAACTACTTTTGACCGGTAAACCCTATTTTAACAATAACTAACATTTACTTAGAAACATAGGTTTACTAACTAAACTTACTTGTGACCCTTTGCAAAACATTATGTTGTGGTAATTCTAGGATTAGGTAATTACAACGTACTGAAACAACATATTTTAAATAGAGAAAACGCATTTTAACATAATAAGGATTTTGACTGACACCAGTCAAAACTGGTTTTGACCGATTGACAGTTTTGACTGTAACATAAATAAATAAACCAGAAAATATGAGCAACTAGTGAAATGATGGTAATCTTGATCACATTGTAAACCTAGTTGATCACTCGCTTAAAACTTGCATTAGTGTGCGGTAGCTTTTACTAGAGATAGACTAGATCTTGTACACGTCCCTTTGTAGTTGAGTTCGTTTTTCACATTTTTGTTCTAGAAGCACGATCATTGTGACGTCAGTCAAAGATAGACAAATCAAAGATAGATAAATAATCACCAAAATAAAACTTTTAGTTCACTTTAATTTTATACAAAAAGTTAATTGCGGTTTGGACATAGTTTTGATATAATGATAGTCTTTTGTGTAAAAATACAACATATACTGCAGTATGTACTTATTGACAGTTTATACAATCTCAATATCAAACGATAAGTTCATATTTCCAACGAAACTGAAATTCCATCGTCAATTTTATCTTTTTAAACCTAGTTGAGACTTTATCGGCACCATCTCATATCTCTGGAGACGTTTCACGATTAATATTTTCATGTCTTTCTCATCGTTCCATTTCTTTTAAGTCCGTACGGGGACAGGACGCATAGGAGTGTGGGGAGTGGCCATTAAAACCCCATTAAAAATGCCCTGGACTAGGTTCAAGTGGAAGTGTATCTTCTTTACATTCATCATCCT
Source organism: Noctua fimbriata (assembly GCA_905163415.1). Taxonomy (NCBI): domain Eukaryota; kingdom Metazoa; phylum Arthropoda; class Insecta; order Lepidoptera; family Noctuidae; genus Noctua; species Noctua fimbriata. The sequence continues at coordinate 17,399,515 of LR990927.1, read as the reverse complement.
ATTTAACGTGTTCACAAAATCATTACCGATAAACACGGAACTATCCTCCTTAACTAACACAGAAATCAGTTTAAAAAAAATTGAAGCTCCTGTTGTGATAGAACCTATAGAAGGGTTTCCCATAACGTATAGTGAAACAACAGATGAAAATGTGACTTTTGTGGAAGTGCCAGTGAATGCAACTCGTGATTTTATGTTCAGACAAAATATTAGACCTGGTCAAACAGTACGGAGTTACGCGGTAGAAATAACAGTCAACGGGGATTCATTTAATGGGCGTGCTGTTATTGATGTTGTTTTAACAGCGGCGACGAGGGAAGATGAAATAGTCTTTCACATTGATGGGCTAACTATCAATTCTGTGAAAGCTGGAGTGTTATCGGCTGCAAACGTCTTCGACGCCGAATTCGATATTGACGATCAAGAACTCTCGATCTCTCCACCGATTATTGCTTCAACGTATTTTATTATTATAGAGTATAGTGCAAGTTTTGCGACGGGTGGGCTTGGTCTTCACTTGGGACAATACGATCAACAGTAATAACTTATTTCAACTATTTACTTATTTGATTTAGATGCCGTTTCAGTAACAAGCCTTTCGTAAATTCACAGCACGCCAGTTTTCAAAAAATGTTAGGCAATAGACGTTTTAAGAAAAATACCTAAATGCAGCGGTTTGTAGTATATGAGATAAAATTATCTGACTCTTGGAAAATTGCCTTTAAACGTATTTTTCTAAACCTACTTTGCCAATCATGGAAAAGCAAAACTATCTATAACCAATTGTATTCTTCGTAAAATAATTAACCTCATAAATTTGGTTTACAGACATATTTTTCAATTCGTCTCAACATCAATGATCTTTTAATTTTGTTGGGGTCAGCATTCATTGTAAAAATGCAACCGAATGCAATTTTACATATAAAAGATAGCCTATCTGTCTCAGTACGAACTGGATGGACATCCATCGGTGGACCGACCTCGAAAAACTGTACCTTAACCTTCGATCGACCCGTCCGGCTGTTATTACTTTTCCAAAAGCCTTTCACTGTAACCTGTTTTTATTTTTAGGACATACGTGGCCATGAATCTGCACCCAACGTACGCAAGACGTGTGTTCCCTTGCATGGACGAGCCTACCGAGCTGTCTGGTGTGACCTTCACGTTCAATAACTTGGAATATACACATGTAGTGTTGAATTCTGAGTTGGAGGACAACAGCGTGTAAGTACTCCTAATTCAATGCTGCGATCTAAGGAACAGTAATAAAGGGTTTTTATTTCATGTCATTCTTCTTCTTCTCGAATCGATGACTCAGTGATTTAGATTTTGTTCAACCAGTACGCAGCGATCTGGACAGCTTAGTCGTTTGCCTCATTCAAGTGCTGGAAGGTGCAGATAGTTGTGCACGATGGGCTGGAGAAGGAAACCCCCTGGTCACGAACTGCATTGACCGATATGGAAATCTTTAACCGACTGCAGGCTCAAGTTGGCCGCTGTAGATCTAATCTGTCTAGATGAACCTTATAAATGATCCATCTTAAACACAATGCGAATGTGGAGCCCCAACACAGGATATGCTACACCTTCATATCAATATTTTTTCTAACTTTATTGACTAATTTCATTATTACAGGACTCAATTCCGTCCATTGGGCGGGCCGCCACATCTATGGGGACTGATAGCTCACAACTTTGCCAGTATTAACATGCCGGTGACAAATGTTTGGTTTTTCGGAAGATCAGTTTCCGGTAGTCAGGAGGGTCAAGCTTCAGTAGCTATTAATTCCTTTTACACCAATTTGAATGAATGGACCAACAAGGAATACACAGAAATTGTCAACGATCAACGTGGTACAATGAATATCGTGGCGGTTCCAGACATAGCAACGGATTGGCACGCTCTTTCTTCGGTTGCCATTTGGTGAGTCTTGAATGGACCAGCATTCGAATTTACTGAAGCTAAATAAATGTTTGCCATTACAACCTCCGGTGCAATCACAGGCGCCAGGGTAGTGTATCGTCAGCGCCGGAAAAACATAGTTTTTTTATGTGCACTTGTGCACGTTTGCCTGTTTTGAAGTACGTGAGCAAGAGTCTGAACATGATAGACCATGACCTTGAACTTTATAGATATAGAATTAGCCATAATGGTAGGACCATTTGTATTAATCTATTTGAGAAATTGTCATTCATATTCTTCTCCAAATACTTGACCGGTTATTATATGAGCATGGATGTTTTCAGGGAGCCCTACGTATTCATGGAACCGATCCACTCAGTGAAACAGAGAAGTATAGGCTTACCGAAGTTAGCTGAAGCAATGGCCAAGCAATGGTTTGGATACGTGATCTTCCCGCAGAACTGGCGGTACGAATGGGTCGTATCAGGCCTAGCTTCGTATGCTGGCTGGGAAATGCTGAGGATGGTAAGTTCTGAAAATCACTTGGGGATAGTCGTAGTTTTTTTTTGTCGATCAAAAAGTCGTAGGTGTCAACAAAGCGTAAATGAATCAAATGATAAATGTCTGTAAATTGATTTAAAATAAACACTTTGACACAAAACAATAAATTATGTTTTAAACTAGATGGGGTCACTGTTTCCGTTGTCCGATAACTTCGAGAAGAAACATCCAAACAAACTCAAAGGTCTCTTTTTAAGTGCAGATGTGATGTTTCAAGGTTTACAACTAAACTTATACAGTCAATTACGGGATATCTTCCGTGATTGTTCATTATTTTGAGCTCCCGATATTCAACCCGCGATCGCTATCGCTGGACCACTGCTGCTCATATTATTAGGTCGTTAAAAGTCTACACTTTCAGAAATTTCGAAACCCGCGATCATGGCGCTTGCAACAGCGCCGTAATATCGGGAGCTCAAAATAATGAACAGTCACGGAAGATATTCCGTAAGTGACAGTATAAGTTTATAATCTTGGTCATGACCTTGGTCTTATGATGAAGACTATGTAGATCAGTGTCATAAGTGGTCTATTGAGAAAAGACCTACACAGATTTAAGTGGACTTGTCGAGACAGTGCACACATTTGTCAGCGAGGTTTGCTTTACATCTGATATAATAGGATGTCAATACGAATGCAACGAAAACTTAACCAATAGACGAATGCATAGCAACCAAGCAACATATAAACTTATATCTAGTAATGCAATGTAGGCAATATTGTAGGTGGGTTATAACTATTACCAATCAATACAGAATTTTAATGAAAAAAGTTAGAAATTTTCGAAATTTCTGAAAGTGTAGACTTTTAATATGAACAGCAGTGGTCCAGCGATAGCGACCCCAACTTACGAGCGGTAAGTCGTGGGTTTGAATCCACACAGGCGCACGATTTTGTGTAATTTATTTCATTACCACTGCCCTATGACCATTACTACTGCCCATCGTGAGGAAACCGGTATGTCCTAGAACGAAAAATTCAAAGACATGTGACATCTACCAACCCGCACTGGGCCCGTGGTGGACTATATATAGCTCTTTCCCTCTCATAGAGAGAAGTCCTGTGTCCCAGCAGTGGGCACATTATAGGCTGATTGTGCTATGCTGCTTATACTAGACTTTTAATACCAAATTGATGAAGAATTTCAATGACACTCAATATTCTTTCTTACAGTTCCAAGGGGACGGTCTAGGCACAGACACCACAATGCTTGACGTCCAGACATTATTTACGACCGAAGTGATACAGGAGAGCTTACTCCGTGATTCCTACCTATCTTCAGGAGTATTAGAACCTGGAGACGATCTGTTTGAAGAAGAGGCAATTAGAGACCATATTGGCGTGAACGGAATTATTAAGTACAAAGGTCCGGCGCTGATGAGGATGATGAGGATTGTGCTCGGCGATCCAGACCATGACTACATTCAAATGGCAGCGAGTGCACTTGTAAATGGATTGTAAGTCTTAAAGGAATTAATTCATATTTTTGGTTTTTGATCAAACTTTTTCTGTTTGCTAGAAAAAAATTACATGGTAGTTTATCAATGTTGAACTAGGGTTCAATCAAGAGTTTAAAAATTAAGGTTTTTTGTAATCTTATTTTTGGTTTTACTTTTTTTTATGCTTAACTGTGTGCAGCGATATCTAACCCCGATGAACAAAACAAAAAGGTTTTTTTTTTATCAATACAAAAATATGTAACATAAAAATCAAGTCAAAAAGTATATCTTACGTGTTATCCGGAAAATAAAGCATCTTAGACATCAACATTAAGATCTGTCAGAGACACATAAGGTCCATTATCAGTTGATAATGGATTGTGAGTGTCAGATTTATCATAATGTTAACCTTATCATAGCCTTATCGATCACCAAAATTGTGAATGTTTAATACGTGAAAAACTAAAATATTGTGTTTTCTTTATATTTAACCTTGGTAAACTAAGAGGCAGGTAGGCAGGCTTTTAACTCGGCTTAAAGTGACATTTCAGCCGCCAGAGGAAGAAGAATTATCAAAAACGCATTGGCAATAAATTCAGCATCGTTCATATTACCCGTCCCATCAATAATTATGTTAATTTAATCGAGACCGGGTTTTTTTTTTGTATTGTATTCTTCTTTTTATTTCTAATTATAAAAACTAGTATCCCAATCGAGCTTTATCATAACACAATAATCATTGTACCGCAGGCCACTGCTGGCCAATTACTCAATATTTTATGTCAATCATGGGGTACTCCGATTCAGCTCCCTCGAGCCCCCCTGTAAAAACCAACCTTCCACCTAGTTTGCGGGCTTCTTACTAAAGCTTGTTGATTCTCAGCTTTTTAAACTTCGCTCAGTAAAATGTTATGCAAAGTCATTCCGCAAACATCTAGGTTTCCTTGCAAAAACGCAACAAAGCCCTGCCTCCCGCAAAAAGATGGACATGCAGAATGTATGATAGTTATCATGCAACATGTAACCCCAGTCTACACCAATACTCGACATGGGTTTCGCCAGTTTACAGGGCATTCTCAGGAGATGTAGACTGGACGACCTCACGGGCCCGAAACGATATCGAGTCACCATCTTCTTTTGCATAAAATTTGACTGCCTTAATTTTGAAGAACTTTGCCCGTCCTATCGCTTAAATCATAATCTTCCTTCCCAGGGCGCTAGAATGGGTGACCACGTTGAACTTCATAGATGCTGTGAACAGCGAATGGATTGGAACAAGTCATACTAGTGTGATAGACGACGATTTCGACGAGTACTTGAACCCGTGGATTCAAAACAATGGATATCCTATGATACGAGTAACACGTGTACGAGGCTCTGGAGTGTTACTTACTCAGGTAAATTCATATTAATTTGTCTATCAAAACTTTTGAGTCGTAGTTGCAAATATTAGTATTAGCAATTAAGACTTTAATTTTGAGCGGATTTCACTACTGAAATTGAACGCGAGCAGCACATCTGAACAATGTTCAAGAGAGTGTCAATATCGCATAGCAATTATATGATACTTACAGCTTTTGAACGCAGTTTAGATGTGCTGATCAAGATTAGTTTCGATAGTTATTAGTGAAATTTGTCCTAAATAATACGACCAGCACACGTAAGCAAGCACTGTTTATTAAAGAAATTAAAAAAAAAACAAAAAAATATCGTGGAGAGAGTTTTACGTTAGGATGTTAAAAATTAAGAATGGAACGTTCAACCGTCGCTGTTCAACCGTCGTTGAGTAGATTCAGAAGTGGTTATCCAACAAATGTAGGCAAGGACCCATATTACAGTGACATATTCTAAACTGATAACTATTTAAAATTGGTCTCATACTGTTGTAATCTTTTGCAGGAACGTTTCGGTTTCTCCAACAGGCCATTCATTCCTATGAAAATACCAATCACTTACACAACCAGCATTGAACAAAACTTTGACTTAGAAAGAATATATCCAACGGAAATGTTTGACCAATCTCATAATTTGGTCTTTTCTCTCGATGACGAAGACTGGGTCCTTTTCAATATCCAGGGCCAAGGTAAGATTTAACTTGCTCAGTCATTCTCTTAAATTAAGAGAATGTACACGTAAGAAATACAATACCATTAAGTCTCAATGATAATATCATCAAGTCTAGTAATACATTAAGACTTTTCAAAGTTTGTTTTTTTTCAACTCATTAGGTTACTATCGCGTCAACTACGAGCTTGAACTATGGGATATAATCATTGAAGCTCTTGAAGAACCAGAGACGAGGGAGCAAATTCATCCCCTCAATCGTGCAACTGTAAGTACCATAACTTCTTCTCTGAGGTTGTAGTAATACTGTTACTGTACTGAAGTAAGAAGAACCATAGTTTACACTATTTTACACGAGTATTTTTGCTTTCTTTTATACAAAATTTACACTGGTGCCTACAACCTACCATGTCTTTAAAAATAATCTGTCGCTTTACTGTTAAACAAATAATAAATATATCTGTGGGACTCCTGTGTTACGCTTTTGTATTCCTCTAATTACCATCATAAATAACTAATAACATTATATTCTCAGCTCATAGACGATGCTCTGAACATAGCCAGAGCAGGAAGATTAGACTATGACTATGCCTTCAGAGTAGTTCTAACCATGGAACATGAAACCGAATACGCGCCGTGGAAAGCCTTTGTTAGAAACATGGACTTCTTGAGGAAACGCTTGGTAGCCTTTGTTGATGACGACGAAGATTTAGATCCAGACATTTATTTGGTAAGTAGGTAGGACTTACAACTGACAAACAATGACTATATTTACGGAATGGGTCCATATTGGCTCACCTAAAGTTCATTACCCGAAATTGTTCTTCCTAATGATTTGTAATCCGAATGATCACTCTTCTAGTTACAGCACTGATAACAATATTTGTGTCACTTTTTTAATTTAATACTTTACAATTCTTTTTTTTACCTTTGTATAGATTCTTTTTTATCAATTGTTTGTAAATGTGTGAACATTGTAGGCTTTGTAGATTCCCAGCTGCTTGTTAACTTTTGTTAACTTTTTATTTTGTTCTACATTTTTTGTGTAGAAAGCAACGACTTATTGTCGGGCCTACGCTGTCCCCCCATACTTAAGAACTAATGCTGTATCCATGATATTAATGTAACACCAAATGATTTGAAAAGAGTAACCATGGAGTTTCTTGCCGGTTCTTCTCCATAGGAAACGACCAACCCGAACCGTGCACCTTTTTTTCGACGTTTTATAAGTGCCCATCTAGGCCTATGTAAAATAAAATATTTTGATTTTGATTTCTTCCTAAAACTTTTCATCCTAAAGTTTTAATTCATACTATTTGTAGTGCTACCGGCGATGTTCATAACACTCATGTTTCCGAAAATTGTAATTAATAATAACATTAATGTAAATATATTTAAACTCCTACTGTTTTTTATCATAACGCTTTTATCCCTAAACATTATAATACTTATAATACTTTAGTATATAATGATGAAAGGTCGTTTCACTGATTTTTGTCTTAAATGAATGAAATTCAGGTCAGAGTGTCGTCTTTGGGGCACTATGAAAAAAATACTTAGAAAAATTTCGCGACCAATTTCGAGGTAGCGCTCGCCGGCCGCTGCCGCGGCACCGCTCGCTCCGCTCGCTCGGCTCGAGCGTAGTTGGTCACAGTTCTAACCTAACCTAACCTATGGATCCCTTCCACATTGTTTTTACGACAAACGGTTAGTCGGAGACAAAAACAACAAGACACTTTTAGCCTTATATTTAGGTGTTTTATACGATAGAATCGAGAAAATAAACGATTTGCAAAAATAACACTTTTTTGGAAAATAAAGTTACGCAAAATTAATGTATATAATACTGATTATTATGAATAAAAAGAAATCTAAACAAAAAAGATATGACAGAATAATAGTGTAAAAGATGGTTATGTTGAGAAAATATAGGAAAACGAATAAAAGTATAATAGATGTTTATTGCTACTGACATTATGAAGTTGAATGCTTCGGAATTATGAACATTAGAGACAGAGTAGTTAGGAATTGTGATTGTTAGTATGAAAAATGTTAGGAAGAACATTTTCGGATTTCCAATTATCGGAGTTGAAAATTTAGGTGAACTTTGGCGCACCCTTGCAGAATAAATAATAATGCGGGTTGAGAAAACGACCAAGGCATTCGTTTTAAAAATACTCTATTGTTTTTCTTCAGAGAATGGTTCGAAGAACAATACATGCTTTTGAAGATCAAATAGGATTCTACCCAGATGTGGCTACAACTGAGCCAGTGATGCAAACGTTGACTCGAGGCCTAGTGATGGATCACGCTTGCAGAGCCCGCTACCAGCCTTGCATAGCTGCTGCCGTAGACTGGTTCTACGATCCCAATAATGCTGGAGTAGTGTGAGTATTTCGAAAAGCAGTTGAATGATTTATGACGTAAATTATAGCAACACCAACTTTTACCAGCGTCTTTGCTTGCGTTATGGTCGGAAATTATACCAAGGGATCAGCCTGCTTGTTTTTTTTTTAATATGGCCTAAGAAACACAAGGAGGATCAAGTTTCCAATTGAAAGAATTTTTTCAATCGGATCAGTATTTCCAAAGATTACCTCCTACGTCCACACTTTACCTCTTCATAATATTAGTGTAAATCCGTGTAGATTTTCTCCCTGAAGGGAAGAAGACGAATATTTAAGTGTCAGCCGTAGATTCACCCAGTGTGTGTGATCTTCTCTCGATTTCAAGTAGTTACAATATGATTCTACCTTCTATGGTCCTGATATTTCTTGTGTGTCGAAAGCAACAGCGGGTGGCAAATGCAAACGGTTTTATCTTCGTGGCATTTCGTATCGTCTTCATCGATGAGATCTTATCAGCGAACAAATGTATATTATGAGATGTTATTCACCTCCCAGAGATTTTCCATTCTGGGTAGAATTTGTCTATGACCATAAAATATTATTTTTCAATTATTCGTTGTCATAGAATATAAGGCTAGTTAGCCTAGTGTTGTATCTGCACGACCTGGAATGACCAAATACTTGTTTAAGTGTAAAAAAGAAAGTTTTTCATAAACTAGTAACGGAGCCGACAACAGTTTTCAGTGACGACGTAGCTGGTGTCGCAGCATGCGTGTCAGCTAAGCAGCTGATACTCGTAAACTAAGCAGACGACAAACAGCCGGTTACACAGCCAAAGGGCGCTGGCTATGCAACGCGCTTTATCATGCAACGTATTCGTTATACACAAAATAACACGAATATTGATAGTAGAATCATATTGCAACTTTTGCAACGACGTAATTGTAAGGGTTAAACTCACTCAGTGGTTTAACTGCAGGCTTAACCACCAAGATTTTGCTGAAATAGGTAAATTACTGAACAAAATGGACACGGTTTTTATTTTATTTTAAACAAAGCCTTTAAATACAATTAATCAAAAGATTAAAATGTACCAATTGAAACGATACCTACAAATCACTTATTTTGATTCCAGTAATCCAAACATCCCTCACGAGATCAGACCAGCTGTCTACTGCACGATGGTAAACGAAGGTGACGAAGAAGTCATAGAAGCTTTGGAAGCAAGACTGGAGATTGAACCGACTCATTACGAGAGGATCGTCATCTTAGAGTCCTTAGCTTGTTCACAAGACGAGGCTTATATAAATGGGTGAGTGCTTACCTATAGTGTAACTCCATGGTCATCAGCTACAAGATACAGCAATACGCGTCAAGTAACAGCGACTAAGAAGTTGTTTAGAACACAGCATACCACGAGTCATCCAGGCGCGACTCGCGGAGTGACGTGCATGTCGAAACTATCTGTGTACGATTGCCTAGTATATATAACCCAGCTTTTATTCCGATCGCAGTTCATTTATTATCTTCTAAGAGACTAATAGCTTAAAGCGCACCGCGGAATGAATTTGGTATACCGCAGGGAACGATTTTGGGTCCAATTTTTTTATTAATTTTCCAATATTTAAATGGTTCTATTATTTTTTTAGGTTACTCGATCAAACTATAGCAGCTGATAGTCCGTACCTTGTTGAGGAACGAGTGAAGATTTTCATTGCAGTAGTAGAAAGCAGTTACCAGAATGCAAACTTAGCGCGCGCCTTCATGAGAATGAGGACTTCAGAAATCAGGAACATGTATGTAACTTTTTTCATTTCTATGGATCTTTCAGCTAACATCCTATGACTATGTAAGCAGTGGTGCCTCAGTGGTAATGGCCGCAAATTACGAATTATACGACGTGGGATCGATCTCGAGCTTTTTCACTAAGTATAAATTATTTCATTTCCACTAATCTCAAACCGGTTAAGGAAAATGTTGGGAGGAAAGCAGCATGTCCTTTAATAAAAAAATCGAAACATCTCTTTAATACAGATGAGAGCTGGATTTTAATTATCATAACACGGGCCATATTGTGTTAATTATAGCGTTCTCAATATATTTACTTTAACACATATTTTTCAGGTACGGTGGTCCCGAAAAACTGGAAGAGGTGTTTTTCATCCTTGCTGATAATATGGCTGATCCCGATCAAATTGAACAAGTGAGTATCGAAACTTAAATCCCTTGGTAATAACATAACATAAACATGACATAACATCACTCCTCTAATCCCCGAAGAGTTAGCCAGAGCTGCACCTAATACTATACCCACATTTCACCAGTTATGTTTAAGTACGATGTAATAAGGGCGAACCATATTGCCATCAACCGGGCGCAAATCCAGACTCCCATAGTAACAATAATCGAAAATCAGTAATTCCTTTACTCAGTATGCAACTTAGCACGCAATTTGGCAATGTGTTAGGTATTCCTGAAGCAGTCGCACATCTGACAAACTACAAGGTGCTATATAAAACAGGAACATTTTTATATATACAGGGTGTAAACAGACCCTTCATGAAACCTTCAACCAAGCATTCTGTACTGTGTGTAAAAATTATTGATGGGAAACGACTTTTTTTTTGGGGTGAAAAATCACGTTTTGCGGTAGGACTCAATGTAACGCACTTGAAACATTATGCTGATGAATGTATTGAATAGTACGACGGTCGTGGAGATGTTTAAAAATCTTACAATAAAAACATTTATTTAAAAATAAAACTTAATGATCGCAAAGACGGGGAGAACAAGTGCCTTTCGGCTTTGTTAAGGTTCTATTTACACCCTTTATGAATACGTATAACAATACTATGTTTATAGATCCGGGCCCTAAGCTAAATTCTTTCCACAGTTCGAAATCTGGGCGAATGGTCAGGGCAACAATTTAGATGAGTCCCAAGATGCGGCCTTCCGAGCTGTCGCACAGATGCAAGAAAACCTAATCTGGGATGCAAGAGACAAGGATTATGTATACGAATGGATTGACGAGAACGATGCTCCCAGGATAGTGCTGTCGGTTATGGCATTCGGCGTGGCTTTGATGGTAGCGTTGATGAATCACTAAAGGTGTGAGAATTCGAAGATCAAGAATCTGTTTCTGTCTTACTATTAAGAGGCTAATTTTAGTTTTGATAAGGGAAAGTTTTTAAAGGAGTATATAAAGAAAACATTGAAAGACGTTTTCATTTTTTATGTTGGAACCTAAATGTTTTATAAGAACGACGTACGACGACCAATCAAGCTATACAAAACCGGTTTATGCGGATCTCTCATTGTACGGGAAATCTATACAAAGTGAGGCCATGTTATACTGGAAACGTATAGCTTGATGTGTCGCCATGTGCATTAATTAGTTCAAAAACAGATTTTTGATCTTCAAAGATAAAATGATAATAGAATATAAGTTATATTAGTATTAATTCGTCAATTTATATTCGTAGGTATATTTTGTTATTCATTTTTAAATGTAGTTAGTAGACATTATTTTAATCAACTTTACTAAATTATGGATAAATAATTATTAGTTGTTAGAAGAATATATTAACAAAAAAAAACTCTACAATACAAGCTAAATAATTATTTTGTAGGAAATAAGTTACAATATATTTATATGCTAGGTAAAGTTTGTATAAATATTTAAGTTATTGTTTTAATATTTTTTTGGATGATAAGGTGATCGCAGAAAAACTCGATAATATCTCAATTGATATTAAACGCAGTTTTAAAATGGCTAATTGTGAATAAAGAATAAGTTTAAACTATTTTATCAATAGTTTTATTTAATTTTATATTCAAAAAAGCCTCTATAAAAGATCACATCTTGCTACATGTTTTGTAATAAGAAAGTATGATAAATGTTAATAAATTATGATGTATTCAAATAGGTTTAATTGAAACTAGATTTTAAATTAATAGCTTTAGGTACCAAAATTGCACAAAGTGACTAAGTTTAAGAGTAGAATTAGACAAAATGTAATCATTTAGAATAGAATTTATTTTAATGAGATTTTAATGTTAGACAAAACAGGCACCATGGTTATTTTGAACCATTTCTTTAAGCAGACTTTTAACACACTTTGTTTGACATCTTGGTTCATAAAAGCATCATAAGTTGGTAGATAAGTACAGTGTCTTGTTAAACCCTGCTGGAGGCAAACACGTTACTTTATTTCGATTACCTTCTTAGATTGGGGTCTTATTTGTCTAATTTTATAATTAATAGATAATTTTTAGTTTTTTTTTTCTTTTTTAGAAAGTAGGATGTAGTATGTTCTTTTAATGTATATTATTTTAATAATGATAAGGGTAGAGTAGTTATTTTTTTTTTACTGCATTTTCACTCATATTTTTATCTTGTAGTTTGTAAGTAAATAGTATGTAATTATTTTTAGAAAAAGAATCTAAATCTGGGGCAAACGCGTCCTCTTGCCTCAAATTTAGTATTAGATATAAAAATAGAATAAAAAACTTAAATTATTACACACAATTTAAAAAAATAAGAATTATTTAACAAGTTATTTAAATAATTACATTTAAGGCATATTTACATTAATTTAAACTAACAATGCTATTGATTGTAATATGTACATATTACAAAATTATATAAAATTTTAAATAAATTGCATAAGAACGAAACAGTTTATTTTTTCTTTTCCCAAAAACCATTATAATGAATTGAACTACTTTTGGTTCTGTTTTTATTCAAATTAGAAATTGCTGGTAATTGCAAGTTATTATTTCCGTTTTCTGATTTTTTTTACGAAAAAAGGGCCTGTAGGCAGCACAAAATCATCACGCGACGATAATGATATCTGCTTTATAATGTAACAATGTAATAGTAAGGTTTGTCGTTGAGCTCCTTGAGTTATGAGTCGAGCTACACGATTACTGACAAATGCTTGCACTGACTGGACAGGTCCACTCAAATCTGTATGGTTCTTTTTTCAAAAGATCATATCAGTTACTTAACTGCATAGCCCTCATGTAAGTTGACCAAGATTATGTCTGGACCTTAAAAGAGACTGTGACCTCTGAGTTTGTTTCGTTTGTTTTTTTTTTTCAGAGTAGTCAGATGAGAAACACCGGCCTCACCCAATTTAAAAAAAATTACGTGTAAAAGCGTTTGTGATACCTATTTGCGAAATAAACATGATAACACGATACGTACTACCGAAAAAGGAAAGTGTTATCTAGGTTTGTTTTTAAGTAGTTTTTCCTCCTGAGATAAAAAGCATAATAATAACGCTAAGCCTATAATTAACAGGGAAAATCAATCAAAACTGGGGATTACCATTTACTATCTGTTTTGACACATCTTTTACGGAGATAGGTATAGTCAGAGATAAAAACCCGCGTTTCGTACCATCGTAGTAGGGGAACCCCTTTAATTTATTTTTATTATTTGTTGTTATAGCGGCAATAGAAATAATCATTCTGTGAAAATTTGTCTACCTATTACGGATCATGAGATACAGCCCGCTGACAGACAGATGGACGGACAGACGGATGGCCTACAAAGGCTTAGTACTATTACTAAGCCTTTGTAGGCCATCCGTCTTGGGTCCCGTTGGTTACCCTTTGGGTACGGAACCTTAAAAATATTATTATAAACAAAACCAACCAAGTTTAAGGTTCAAAACAATTTTTTTTTCGAAATTCAATGTCTAGCAATGGATTTGTTATAATATATCGATGACGTTTCTCTAATTAACATTTAATTCTAATCGTCCTTGCCCTTTTCCAACTATATGGGGATCCGTATCCAGTCTAACCGGATGCAGCTTGAATACCTATTTTAAATGAAGTGGCTGCCTGTCTGACCTCCACAACCCGGTTGCTGGGTAATATATATACCTACAACATTATTTTTAGCATATGCGAAACCTGAATATAGTTTGTTCAGAATAAGTAACTGAATCGATTCCAATAATTTTAAACCATGTTATATTTTGTCCCAAAAATATTTAAAAAAGGTTAAAAGTTGAACACCTAGCGACACTAAGTACCTATCGCAATCATTTAGGTAATTACTGCCATATTATTATTTTCAATGAGCTCAAGACGACGCTGGAGGCGCGCGTGCGGCGGAACCGTGTGGTGACCACGTTTTAGTGCGGACAACTAGGTAACAGAACAGGCTTATAACTTTGTGATTTTTCATGATACAGTTTTGAAATTTTGTACCTAGATTCTTTACATAAAAATACTAGACACGTGTTTCAGGTTTCGCATATGCTAAAACTAATGTTGTATACAACATTATTTTTAGTATATGCGAAACCGAATATATATATATACGTCTGGCCAGACCGAATTTGCTCTTAAATACCCGGTCACAACTAAAGCAGTAGAGTTGACCGGTAGAGTTATAGGTGTAGGTGGGGTTTGGTCTCTCTTAGTGTAGAAACCTTCGAAAACCAGCGACTCGATACATTGAACGAAAAGCGCCAAATATGGAAAAAGAAGACCTAAGCCCTCCTGCTCGGTAATTTGACACCTTCGGTAGCCAAATTTTAACATGAAACAAAAAAGAATTCGTTTGAACCATACGGCGCAGTTTACCCTAATGATGTTGCCTATTATTTTTGTTGTATTTAACTACGTCGTGGTTCTAGCGGTAGCTGAGTATGAGGTCTTGGGTTTCATGGCCGAAGTGATATTGGGTTTCCATCAGGAATTTTTACCAGGAGCATGGGGACTGGATTTGCGCCCGGTTGATGACAATAACATCGCTCCGTACTACAGCCCCCGAAGCATGACCACCGTAGACAAGAATTTCTTTGACGGAAGAATCGACAAAATGACAGATTGTGTCGACACAATGACAGATTTCTTTGCACTATCTGTTATTTTGTCGATCGTTCGATCGGTCATGTTACGGGGGCTGGTACAATGTGGATTTCCTTTAGGACTACCTTTGCTTAACTCTTCGGAGAAATACAGACGTAATGACAGTATATTTTAACTCTAAATTGTTCTGACATAGATAGTAATATAGTAATTTAACTCATGTTCGAAAATGTCTCTCTCCGGCCAACGAACGTATCCTTACGCAAAAATGATTTCAGTCCGAAAAAAAGAATTAACCGACAAACACATCGATTAAAGTAATTTGTAATTTAATGATCACGGTATCACGACACATAATAATTTATAGCATGACTATTTTTAACACTCATTGTCTTAGATCAATCAATAACTGATTAACTATTTCTGTCAAAACGATTGCTTATAAACGTACGCATCTTCCTTAAAGCAATATTATTTTAACAATTGTACAGCGGAACACGCATGGAGAGTGTTGTAATCAGAAATTAAAATTCAATAAAAATGGTTCCGACTACTTTCAAATGGAAGTACGTCTTCTTATCATCCGTGATACTATTTAACGTGTTTGCAAATTCTTCACCGACACCCGACACCGTTAAAGATTCGATAGTGCCAAAACTTATTGAAGAAATTAAAATATCAAGTGTTGTAGAAGAAGCAGTGAATACAACTCGTGATGGTTCAAGAAGACAATATGTAAGACCTGGTCAAACAGTACTGAATTATGAAATTGAAATAACAGCAAACGGGGATTCCTTCGACGGACGTGCTGTTCTTGAAATGAGGTTATCCTTTGCCACGAGGGAAGATGAAATAGTTCTACACGCCACAGACCTATTTATCAAATCTGTTAAAGTTGGATTGTTTACAAGTGCAAACGCCATAGCGGCCGACTTCTATGTTGATGATGAACTCTTGTGCATCTACCCACCGATTCCCGGTTCGGCTCTAACTGTTGTCATAGAGTACAGTGGTCAACTAGCGAACGATGGTCGTGGACTTCACCTGGGAAAATACAATCAAAAGTAATAACTTATTTCTGCTAACTGTTTTTTTTTCTAATTTTGGGCTTACTTTTTAATCGTGAGATATGTTACGCATCGCGTTGTCTACCTGCAGATTAAATGTCATGGTTGATCAAAACGAAAATAACTTTATCCAACAATCGTATTTATTCTTGAGATAAAATCTATGGATTGAGAATCAACCCGTAAACGCTGCTTTTATTACTCCTCTTCTTCTTCTTCGCGTCGTCAGCACAACAGTACTTTATGGGTTGGGTTTTTTTATTTAAAATATTCATATTAATTATCCCATCTTATATTTTAGCAATTATCTGTCAATGAATCTGCATCCATCGTACGCCAGTCGCGTGTTCCCCTGCATGAGCGAGCTTACCGAGATGCCAAGAATAAGCTTCAAGTTCAACAATTTGGAATACTCAAGTTTGGTGTCGAATTCTTTGTTGGAAGAAAACAGCGCGTAAGTACTGCAAAATAAAGTTGAGGTTAAATAAGAGAAGATGTTTTGGTGTTCAGCTAATAGGCATCACTATCCCAGAGACGACCGGATGAGCCCGTATATATTAAGGCGGCAGACGTGACCAGCTCAGTTCCATTTCAAACTAGCAGCTGTAAGGCCAGCATCAGCTATTTGAGTTTTGGAGCGAAGTATGGAGTTTCATATGCGGTCCGTAAGTTTGACACCCAGTATACTTCGCTCCATAGCTCGTTGGCAGACCCCAAGTGCGGACTTCTGACGTTTTGTAAGCGACCACGTTTGTGCTCCATAGGTGAGGGTGGGGAGAATGCACATGTCCAAGAGCTTTCGCTTAAGTGCGAGAGGGAGAGATCCCTTCAACAAATGTTTCATCGACCCGTAGCTCTTCCAGGCATTCTCGGTGCGTCGAGCAACTTCTTTATCTTGTCTTGGCTGGAAAGAGACTATCTGGCCGAGGTATTTGTATTCATGGACATATTCAATCACCACACCCCCAATTTCTTATTTTGCTTACAACGTAAGCCTGATTCATCCCTATTACGAAGCGTGAATTTGGTTTCAAATACCACACTTTACTGACTCATTATTTCAGGAACCAATTCCGTCCATTGGAAGGGCCGCCATGTCAACGGGGAATGATAGCTCATAACTTTATAAATGTTACCGCAGTTGTTTTAAATGACGTCTTGATATACGGAAGACCAGGGATCCTCAATGCTCAGTCTGTAAACTATACAATGGAAGCTGTTTACTACTTCTACACCTTCTTAAATCTATGGACTAACAAGGAATACACAGGAATTGTTCAGAATCAAGATACTAGGTTACATATATTTGGGCTCCCAGACGTGTCAACAGATTGGAATGCTCTTTCTATTATTGGTCTTTGGTGAGTCTTTGTAGTTATGATTTATGTGCAACTAGCTTTCACCCACGTCTTTGCTCCCGTTATGTACAGGAATTTACCCACGGGAACGTTATAAATTTAGCGAATGACACTCGGAGATAATGTAGCTTCCCGTAAGTGCAAAAATTTTTGGAATCGGATCAGTAGTTCCGACTATTACCCCCTACATACGAACTGTACCTCTTAACAACAAATTTTATCTCTTTGTAATATTAATATAGATAAATCATATTAAAATTAGTATTCCTTCTAAAAATGTTACTAAATTATAATTTTGTCATAAACCTATAATACTGAACTGGTCCTCTAAGTAATATAATATTAGTTTGCACTGTTTTTTACTTCACACATTGCAAACAAAGAATAGCAGCAATTGCAAATATTGTATTTAAATCATAATTTATGTACCTGATAGGCTAATGTTGTTTTTTTATATTCTAATCAGGGAACCTTACTTGTTCATGGACGCAAAACAAGAAGTGAAGCTGCAGAGTGTAGCACTACCGAAGATAGCAGAAGCAATAGCAAAGCAATGGTTTGGGTATATGATCTACCCGCAAAACAGGCGGTACGAATGGGTCGTGTCAGGCCTTGCCTCGTATGCAGGTTGGGAAATGATGAGAATAGTAGGTATTAAATTGATATGGTTGGTTTAAAAGCACATTTATATGACTTAGGGTTGAAAAAGGTTTTATACTGCATTGCTTTTTCCCCAGATCAGGAATTTGGGTGAAACTCAGCTAGATGTCAATACTTTATTCGTTACTGATATCATACAAGAGAGCTTACTCCGTGATTCGTACTCGAGTTCAAAAGCATTGGAGCCAAAAGATGATCTGTTCGAAGAAGATGTTATTAGAGACCACATCGGTGTGAATGGAGTCCTGAAGTACAAGGCTCCGGCTTTAATGAGGATGATGAGAACCATACTTGATGATGCAGAGACTGATTTCATTCAGATAGCAGCGCAAGCACTTCTTAAAGCTTTGTAAGTTTAAAAAAAAGTGAAAATGATACTGAAAGATAGTTGAGAAATAAATATTAATTTTGTAACAAATCATATATTTTTGTAACGGAAATTAGTCTGGAAACTGTAATAATAACGTCGTCAATTTCTAAAGTCATGTCTTCTTTCTAGGCCGTTAAGTTGGGTGAGCTCGTTAACATTCATAGATGCTGTGAACAGCGAATGGATTGGATCGAGCAATCACGATAAAGTTGGCGACTTCGAAGAGTTTTTGGAACCGTGGATTCAAACGAATGGATACCCATTATTAAATGTTATACGAATAAACAGAAACACTGTGGTAGTTATCCAGGTAAATTTGTGTAGTTTTGAATATTTTGCTCCTAACATTTAATATACTTTTGATCAATGGGACAATGCGTCAACATAAGTGTAACGAGTGAGTCTTGGCAATAATGTCACTGAGACCTGAGATCATATTTTTCAATGATATTTCTTTTGATCATTATCTTTAGTCTAATACTATGTTATCTTTGATGTAAATTAATGGCCTTTCGTAGGAGAGTTTTGGTTTCTCCTTCAAGCAACAAGTGTTGTACCAAGTGCCACTCACGTACACCACCAGCAATGAACGAAACTTTGGTGAAGACAACATATACCCTGTCGCGATGTTAGACAATGCTGTGATGTTGTTGAATGTCCCTCTCGGTAGCGAAGACTGGATCCTTTTCAATATTCAGGGACAAGGTAAGCTTAACAGATCATTATTTGACACACCTGAGCATTCAAACGTACCGAAAAAAATGAATTTTTCTTATGAGAAGAAGAGCTTTCATAGTTTTTTACCTTGACCTTGGCCTGTGTTACTTAAAAGTTAAAGAAGAAGGCCAAAAACTGCGCAAGTGCACCATAGCACGTAGAAAATGTTTCCTAAATATTTGTTTATGCATAATAGTACAAAAATTTAACGAGTTTCATACACATGGACTTAAAAAAACTACATTTATACAGAAACGACGTGAGGGCCTTCCACTTTTGTTTTCTTACTCTTTGCTATCATCAGGATACTATCGCGTCAATTACGAGATTGACTTGTGGGAAAGAATCATTAAAGTTCTTGAAAATCCAGAGACGAGGAACCAAATTCACCCGCTCAATCGTGCTACGGTAAGTAACAAAAATCTCTTGTTCTCTGTCATATTAAAATTACGATGTGCGAGAAAGGTATTACCCGGTCATAAGCTTCGTAGACACATACGTAAAAAGGTATTGTATTTGCTGAGGTAGCTTTTAAAACATCAATATGGATAGTAAAGTACCCCTCATAAATAGTTTATGATTCAGATGTCTTAAGATTTATTAACCAACTTCTAAAATGTATTTCATTTTGCATCTTGTATGACCTTGGAAGTTCTTTAACTTTTATAAGATTATCAACAGACATGTTTTGAACGATTACAGTTTAATAATCATTTGATTTTGTTCACAGCTTGTAGATGATGCCCTTAACATAGCTAGAGCAGGCAGACTAGAGTATGATATCGCATTCAGATTAGTTCTAACCATGGAACATGAAACCGAATACGCGCCGTGGAAAGCCTTTGTTAGAAACATGGACTTCTTGAGGAAACGCTTGGTAGCTTATACTCGTGTCGACGAAGATTTAGATTCTAACATATATTCGGTAATTATAATGACAAAAATCCATTAATCCACAGCGTGGGAAAAACCGGGTACTTAAACTAAAAAAAAAAAAAAATTGGTTTCTGGTATGCCGCGGATGGCATACCACAAAACAAATTTTTGCCTAAACCTAAATTATAACCTAAATAAAAACCTAACCTAAATTAACCTAAATTATTAAATACTTTTTTTTCTACTACAGATAATGATTAAAAAAGCCATACGAGCTTTTGAAGATCAAATAGGATTCTACCCTGATATGCCTTGGATGGAGCCTATGATGGAAACGTTGACTCGAAGTCTAGTGATGGATCACGCTTGCAGGGCCAATTACCAACCTTGTATAGCTGCCGCCAAGAAGTGGTTCTACGACCCCTATAACGACACAGTAGTGTGAGTGTCTCGTATATCAAAAACAGTGAATACAGCATGTATCAGAAAGGTCTGGTCATATTAAAGGATGAGTAAAATATATATACCACTAAGCTGAACACTTTCTCCGTGAGACCATAATAATAATATTCTTTTCGAGATTACGATGTTGGTCTCATTGAGAAAGTTGCTTTTTGATTCATGCTGTATATAGGGTGACTGGTAATTAGTGACCGATACTTACACTCATTTAATACATGTGATTGCACTCATGATAACAAACAACTTTCCCAAAGATTTTTATTTTATGCTCGTTCACTTTTATCACAATAACACAACAGCCGTATGAAACTCGCGCGCGCGCCTTTTACCTATCAGCTGTTAGCCGCGTGACACTGTTCTGTCTCATTACTATCGTACCGCGCAACAGTGGGTAGGCAGAGCACCCGCACGGATCGCAAGCCCGCACCGTAAGTTTTATTGTGATAAAAGTGAATGAGTAAAAAAAAAATTTTTCTTTTGGAAAATTGTTTGTTATCATGAGTACAATCACGTGTTTAAGTATCGGTCGCTAATTACCAGTCATCCTATATAAGAAATTATTCATAATACAAGCGAATTCTAGTTGTTTTTTCAACTGTACAGACCGTTAAAAAAACAACTAGAATTCGCTGGACAGAGGAATGCGAGCCCGTTTAAAAAAGATCGAGTCTTTTATATTTTTCTTTTCAAACGATATTTTGGTTGTTATACTACATAAATACTACTAAATACTAAACTAAATATCAAAGTGCTTAATATACCAGAGAGAAAGAGAGTCAAAGGCCTAATACAAAACCATTTGTGTTCCTTTTTTACAATTTTCGGAACAAAATTAAATATTCCTTTTGGTTCCAGTAATCCAGCCATCCCTCATGATATCAGACCAGCTGTATACTGTACGATGGTAAGGGAAGGTGACGAAAAGATCATAGAAGCGTTGAATGTAAGATTGGAGTTAGAACCGACTCTTGGTGAGAGAGTTATTATTTTGGAGTCGTTAGCTTGTTCGCAAGACGAAGTCTTTATTTCTGGGTGAGTACTTGTCTTGTGCATTACCGTGATTTCTTAGCTACGATAAATTAGCTTTTTCGTCCTGCCATTGTATATTTGATCATTGGGCTGAAAACGACCGCTAGGAACGATTTTAGGCACAATCGTATTTAAAATCGGACTCAATGTCATCATAAGGTACATCAACGAACATTTTTAAGACTTTCATACCATACTTCTATAATTGGATTTTATGACTCAGAAACTTTTATTTTTTACAGGTTACTTGAGCAAACTATTGCATCAGATAGCCCATACGTTGTCGAGGAACGAGTGAAGATCTTCGCTGCAGTTGCAGGAAGTAGTTACGCGAATGCTAATTTGGCTCTCCAATTTTTGAGAGTAAGGACTTCAGAAATCAGAAAAATGTACGTATGAAATCTATTTATGAAGTATACAAGAAGTTGTTTTTTTCTACTTAGCTGTGACGTACCTAAGAACAGTTTATTTTTGATGTTGTGTTAAGTAAATAATATGGAAATAAATCAACGTCCGTGACGCAGTAGGTGATTGGGGTAAAGCAAATAAACGTTATTTTAGAAAGCTCAACGGTTGACAATGAAGAAACCACTCATTTCATTAAAGTAACTCAATAGTTTCTATTTTTGTCTGCGTGGATTATGGTCAAAGCATATTAAGGCACTGATACTGTAGCTAACTAATATTAAAATTTAAATAATAATTTATGTTAAAAAACAAGTGTAAAAAAATAATGATAACAATAATTTCTGTTTCAGGTACGGTGGCCCTGATAAACTTGAAGAGGTGATTTTCATCCTGGCTGATAATATGGTTGATGAAGACTTAGGTTTCCTAGTAAGTGTTGAATTAAAATAATACATGTATCAAAAACAAAAAATAAATAAAAGGGGAAGGTGCCATCTTCCACAAAATTTTGCGGCAACACTCCACAGTGTTGCCACATAAACAAATCTTAGCGTCAAATGAGTAATAATAATTGCTAAAATCCCAATTGTCATAAAATATTTGCTTATCTTAATTTTAACTATAGATCTAGCTGAAGACTTTTGTTTTAATAAATTACTCTTTGAATTGATACTCGAATTAAATCATGTACTATCTAAGTACTAGTTAATACAGAGGCCAATAAATGGCGCTTATTCTCTTCTGTCAATCGATACGAATCATTGTAATAATTGCACTGCCAACCTACAGACGGTAGGATCAATATTATGATGGATGAGAAATTATAAGTTGGTTATTAATTAGATTAACTCTTGCAGCGACATTTAATCAAATAATACATTGTTGATGTTGGAATATACGACTGTATTTTAGAAAAACATGTCAAGAGACAAAAAGAAAAGTAATCTTTCTTAGTCCATGACGGAAATTCGTATTTTTCACTGTTTTATTTTTCTAACACCTTCAGTTTTGCACTTAACTAATGTTTCTGTTGATTTCACCAACATATTTAAATTGAATGTGATTGAAAAAAAGAAAAAGATCAAACTCAGGACAGGACTTCATTTATAACTTCTACGACTCACGGTCCACGACCATGTTTAATCCAGGATCATGCCTTCCACGGACGGTGGTTGCACCTTATCTATTCTGTCCTCGTAGTAGTAAATGCAGTAACTAACATTTCAAGAAATTCCTGTTTTTATAAAAAAAAAATACATCAGTAGTAGTAGTAGCCTTTACATTAGAAAAAAAATAGAGCTTGGTTAAAATGAGAAATGCACCATTTGTATCTTTGTCTGATATTGTGACCGATGAAATCGCATATTTCTCGAAACCGACATTTTCAAAGCTTTTGCTATTAGGGGCGCAGCTATTACCACATATAAACGGATATTTATTTCTTTTCACAGTTTTCAACCTGGGTGTATGCCATGAATAACAATTTACAAGACTCTCAATTGGCGGCTGAGCGAGCTCTCGAACATGTTAATGAGAATCTTCTCTGGGATGATTATTATTATGTTTATGCATGGATAGTCGACCATGCATCATAGTGTTGTGAGATGTGGTGGCAGAGTCAAGAGCTGAGTTTTGAAATATCATCCCTTTTTCCGAACATATAGGGAATAGGCATGTAAAATTTTCTTAAAATTATATTTTTAAAATACAATACTATCAAACTAATAAAATAATTAAAAGTTAAGTTCAACTACTATATGTCTCTCAAAAAAAAAAAATTAAACTCCCACAATCTTCTACGACAGTTCAAACCGTGACTCGCGGCCATTCATGTCATGTTATGTGACGTCATTTACCTTTATCTGCCTTGTTTACCTACATCTAATTTTTTACCCTTATTACAATAATTTTACTAATTTTATGTGCTTCTACTCAAGCAAACATTGCAATAATATAATAAAACACAATATTATAATAAAATTTTAGTGAAACTTTAAGTTCTTTTCAAATAAGGGTGTTTCTTTGACACATACCGGCGTTATGGAGGGACGATGCGAGTTTGCGTTCCGTTTCACCAAAAAAACACACTACATCAAATATTAAATTGTAAAAAAAGTGTTATGTTAGAAAATTAAACAAGTGTACCACCATAATGTTTTTGGGCCAATACAAGCCAATACAAGCCATTTTTAAGAAATAAAAAAAGTTTTGTATTTCTTGCATATTCCCTATTTTAATGATTTTGGATAGTTAACGCTGATTCATTTTAAATCTGTTCTAAGCATACGTTTTCGATGTGTAAGGGAATGAAATTACTGTATAGTAATTTACCACATTAAGAATGTTGTATTAGCTACGTATTTAAGGGCATTACATTGCTCGATGACCTTGATGATTTGACCCCTGTACTGGTTTTTGTTTTTTTGGCGCCCCTACCGGCAAACGACCATTACTACAATAAAGATTAAGCAAGAACACAGATGTGTCGCACTGTTGTCATCGTTTTTGCCTAATTTATTCGTTCTCTGATAGACCTGAATACATTTTGTTCCAATTTATTTTTATATTGAGATAAATTATACAGTTTGACTAATGAGCTAGCTTTCATTTTTTTTTGCTGAGCACGGGTACCCCTACTTGATACATTCTGAAAGTTTGATGATGACCAGGTAAGTGCTTATCGGTTCTCAGTAAGAGAAATAGTTAGAATGATGTAGCTTTCAACTTTAATCTAATTGACCACGGGTGCTTCTACATTTCACATTCTGAAGGTCTGATGATGACCTTTATGATTGAGATTTACACCTTATAGTTTTACAAGATCAAATTTTGATAGCGAAACTTCACATGCATGATGGGTATCTAGATAATTTAACTTGACTGTGTATTACATCGTGTAGAAATAAAGTTGGATGTGTGATGATGAGCGGAATAAATAAAATATAGCTTTGTTTTAATGTTGCCACGCTCTGATAAGAACAAAATGTTTCCATTCACAAAAGTCATTAAAATTCAAATATCTTGAACAGGTCGGTTGGTCGTTTATTGGAATTGGTGTTGGTGTTAATGGTGCATGTAGACTTTCATAAGGTAAGCACCGCACACATTCTTATCTCCGCTGCGTGGAATCGTTTTTCATCCATCTTTTTCACAGCCCAGCATTCTGATCCATACAGTGCGACAGGTGTAATCACGGACTTGTATACTTTCCCCTTTAACTTGAGAGGCATCCGTGGGTCGTAAGTTGCTGTTCCAGTGACCTGTCGCCATTTCATCCATCTGAGTTGATCAGGTGCGTTACGTCCCGGTCTACTTTGCCATCCCCTTGGACATGCGATCCGAGATACCGGAAGTCGAAGCAGATCGGTATGGGCGTTCCGTCAAGAGTTAAAGGCTATATAGTTAATCGCAAAACAAGTATTTCGTTTCGGTTCTACTCAATTGCAGACCAACATTCTCTACTACAGTCTTTGCCATCACATCTCCAATCTGCTCTGGATCTCTTGGCCGCTCTTAGCAAAATGTCATCGGCGAACAGCATACACCAGGGCCTCTTCCTGGATGTCTGACGCGAGAGCGTTCATTATCACGAGGAAGAGGTAAGGGAGGAAGAGCTAAGGGATGAGAGCCTCCTCGTAGCGGGGATTGGCGGCGGCGATCTCTCGCGTCCGGCCTTGGTTCAAGCCCTGGTTCGGAGCGAGCAAGAATGGGAAGCCGTCACCTCCTTCTGCGAAGCAGTCATGCTAGAGAAGGAGGTGGCGGAACGTGAGAGGGAAAGAGCCTTACGTCCCAGCCGCCGCGGGAGACACCCCGGGCGTCGGGGGTCACGTGCTCGCTCCCGGCCACCGTAGGCGCGAGCCTGTGGACGGTGAGTAATGGGCTAGATTGCCATCCGGCCGTCTTTTGACGACAGGCCGTGTCGACGGCGCGTTCGTATTCCACGCTCGCCACAAAGAGATGTCAGCAACAATGAAGGGGTCCGCAAAGGCCGATGCCTGCCAAGGCTGCGGGACTGTTCGAAAGAGATACCGCGGCCCTGGACCACAAAGGGCAAAGAAGGAACATGGATGGGTTTTAGTCAGTAGAAGTCTGCCACTCCCTTCCGCTCCGTCCAGAGCGGGGGGAGGGTCATTTAAAGATTTCCCAACCGAAAAAAAAAGGGATGAGAGCCGACCCTTGGTGCAAGACGAAAACCACATTGAAGCTGCCGGTATTGCCGTCTGTAGACCCGACTTAAATTGGATACTGGATCGACTGTACATCGCGCGGATCAACTGCACATACTTCCCTCACGGTACCTCACGGGGTACCCGGTCGTATGCCTTTTCGAGGTCTACAAAAACCATGTTCAAATTTTTATGTGCACGTCTGTATTTCTCGCACAGCTGGCGGATAGCGAAAATGGCTTCCGTCTTTTCCTGACCAGGCTTAAAACCGAATTAGTTCTGCGAAATTTGGCTCTCTTCTCTCAGTCGCCTTTCAATAACTTTGTCCCAAACTTTCATACTATGTAACATCATCATCTGCCTAGCCTTTTCCCAACTATGTTAGGGTCGGCTTTAAGTCTAACCGGATGCAGCTGAATACCAGTATTTTACATGGAGCGACTGCCTATCTGACTTCCACAACCCAGTTAGTACTTGATAATACGATACCCCTTGGTAAGACCGACTACCTGTAACGACTGTCGAAGATCTACAAATGACAGCCGGGACCAACGGCTTAACGTGCTTTCCGAGGCACGAAGGAAACTCGGTATTTAATGGGTGGTCGCCTATCCACACACCAACCTAGGTAAGCACGGCTTAACCTAAAGATCGATCCGAGTGGCTGTTATTATTTAGCCACGAGCTCCTTTCATACTATGTGATATTAGCTCTATTCCTCTACTCTATAATTGTTGCAATCCACCACATGACCTTTGTTTTTAAAAATGGGCACCAGCTAACTGTTACACCATTTGTCAGGAATCGTTTCTTCCGGCAACAGTTTACTGAAGAATAAACGACGGTTTCGGAAATAACTTCCATACTTCTACGGGTATTCCGTCCGGTCCAAATGCCTTACCATTCTTAATTCCATTTCCTGCAATCCTCACTTCATCCAAACTAACCTTTGTCACTAGTCCCTCATTCGCTGGTTTATTTTCAAGCACACCACTCCAGTCATTCTCCTCATTCATCACTCTTTCAAAGAAACCCTTCCACCTATCCTTAATTTTCTCGGAAAATGCGAAATAACCATTCCAGCTTCGTCTTTTACGCATTTAACCTGACATACATCCTTCGCCTTTCTCTCTCTAGCTCTAGCAAGCCGGTAAAGGTGTTTTTGGCCTGCTGGACTATCCAGTGTATCATAGAGCTGTCTTCGTTGTAGGTCGAATGTTCCCAAGTCGCCTTTTATTTATGGGGTGGTCGTATTCTTTAATTCCAGGAACACACGAAATTGCCTGTAATATACAGGATGGAATTTGACAACCTCACCTGGAGGGAAAGTACTCTAAATACCGGAGATAGCAAATTTTACTCAAAGGAAACATTACTTAATTTTTCAAAAAATACAAATCTGTATTCAATGATTTTCGAAAATTCGCTTGCCACACTCGGGAGTCGAACCGACTAAAATTCGAAAAAATAACATCCTGTACTTTTTTTTGGATCAAATCTCTCTAACAAACATGATAAATTAAATTAAAGGAAAACCATGAAATCTAAACTTAAAAATTAAATGGTATAAGATAAAGCACTTTTACTCAAAGGTCCATCCGATTACTTGTTGTGTTAGACCTTATAACATCAGCTATCTGCCAGTAAAAGTCCCGTCGAAATCGGTCCAGGCGTTTCGGAGATTAGCCGGCACAAACAGAAAGACAGACAGATAGACCGACAGAAAGACAAAAATTAAAAAATATGTGTTTTTGTTATAAGTGCCGGATACATTTTCATATGCATTCAGTAAAAAGCTGTTATTTTGATATTAAAAACAGACATTTCAATTTGATTTATTTGTATAGAAGTGTAGATTTAGGCATAGCTGTCACTTGTCAGGCTTACTCTATGATAGGTTCAAACAACAAAACGAAATTACAAACTACTTATTTTTTTTTTTTTTTTTTTTTAAATTATTTTATAAACGTATTTTCTATTCTTATTTTACGAAATATTTATAACTGTACCATTTACAATATTATTTCATTCAGAAATCATTAAAAACGTGCAGTTTTGAATTTTATTTGGAAAAAATAACACGCGTGCAGTCCACCCGTCACAAGAGCCGTCAAGGCACTGACGTATCGCGGTCCCGAGTATGCGTCACAGAAATTTTCGCGAAATTTCGGTTTTTATTTATTATTTTAAAATATTAAATGAAATAACAGAAAAAAAACAATACAGATTGTTAAGTATATCATTACGTATTTGTTGTTGCAAAATTCATGCCGATCTATTCAGCCGTTACAGAGATAATTTACAATTAAGGTTGAAAAAGGACCTATTTTCTACGATTAACCAAAAAAAATTGAGAAGGTTTATTAAAATTTTAAACAATACAATTTATTTGTGATGAACTTAACTATAACATATATGTTTTACATGGAAAATGCACGAAGGGATTCATCAACAAATTTCTTTGAACAGACGCTGTTTTTGGGATTTGAGCCATGTAATCATCATCATCATCATCATTTCAGCCGAAAGACGTCCACTGCTGGACATAGGCCTCCCCCAAGAAGGGGGGTTTTGCCATAATCGCCACGCTTGGCAGGCGGGTTGGCGATCGCAGTATGGTTGTTATAAAACACAGAGAATGCTGCTGCCCATTCTCTGGTAAGTCTCTTAGTCGCCTCTTACGACACCCACGGGAAGATATGGGATGGTGCTATTCTTTACGTCCGGACACCATACAGAACAAATGCCATGTAATGCCCTTAACTATTTTTTTTAAGAATGTGGGTTAGGTCATTTTGGCAGCACTTAGTTCGTATTAAAAGTAAAAAAATGCATATCAAAAATCTGTTTTTAATACAATAATAGTCTTCATATGTGTTTCTGAGGAGTTTGTTCCGTCAGTTTTTCTTCCCAGCTAATACACTACGAAGTGGTACTATTTCAATGAAATTTTTTATAGGCATTAAGCAAGTTGTGTTTTAATAAAAACTGTTTAAAATTAATTTACGTTTTATTTCGTCGTTTTTCCCTTATTACAAAATTGTGGTAGTACAGTGGTAAATTTATTTTTGGAGTTTTCGTACTCATTCACACTGCACACTCTCGTAATGCCATTTATTAAATTTGAAGTTTCAAACAAATATCTTTTTTAGTTTTTTGATTAGCAATAATAATGTACGGAAGAATAATCGGCTTACGCATCCTTAATAATAACACTAAACCTAGAAATGAACATCAGATGGTACCGTATTAGAGACACGGACGTCTTAATGCAAGTCAAGGTCCTTGGCATAGAGGCCTGCTTGATGGGACGTCAGCTAAGATGGTGTAGGCATGTCTCCAGAATGCACGAAGAGAGACTGGGGAAGTGCTTCTTACATTCTGAACTCCAGGAAGGAAAACGGAAACGTGGTGGTCAGTTTTTACGTTTCAAGGATGTTCAGAATAGACATTTCAAAAGATGCAAAATTCACCCCTAAGTGTGGTAAAAGCAGGCACAAAATTGGCCCGATTGGTGACGTCGTGTAGATTGGCAGGTCAACGCCTTTTATGATAGAAGAGGGTCGCAATTAGATTTAAAGCATGATGATCTTAAAGCTAGGCCACCTACAATGTCGTCAATGGTGTTCTGACATGTCCGCTTTGTGTTCGGAGTTTTCAGACCAAAGTTGGATATGATATCCACTTGAGAGCACATGAAAGAGCAGCAAACCAAAGCTCTCGACAACCACCGAATGCAGTCGCTATGGCCGACATCGGCCTGATGGCATCATCATCATCAAGCCTATAATTAAAGGTAAACCATGAATCAAAACTGGTGATTTCTCTTTTCCACCTTTATCTGTTTTGACACACCTGCAGAGCAATAAGTATCGTCAGAGATAAAAAATATTTTTTTAAAAACAAAAACAACCAATTTCAAGGTTTATAAAGTTTCACCGGTTGAGCGCAGTTTACCATCATCATTCTCTTGCTCTTATCCCAATTCATTTGGGGTCGGCGAAACTTGTCTTCTCCTTCCATACTTCTCTATTACTCGTCATCTAATCAGATACCTCATTTCTTGCGCTTTCATTCTTTATACAGTCGATCCATCGTTTCTTTGGTATTCCTATACTCTTATAGGTTCCCATCCACATTCATACTCAGAACTTTCCTCACAATATTTTCCTCATCCCTCCGCATCACATGCCCATACCACGACAGCCGATTACCACACCACTTTTCAGTCACCGGCGCCACTTTCAGACTTCCTCTTACGTACTCATTTCTTATTTTATCCATACTCGTAACACCACACATCCCCCTTTGCATTCTCATCTCAGCCACATGCAAATGCCTTTCCCTTTTATTGCGGAAAGCTCCATTTTGGAGACACGTCAAATTTTTCGCGTCTGTGGCGGGCTCCAAAGTGGAGCCCTTGGTCTCTGCCTTATTTGTTGACGTAAATTGCTTATGAAAACTGTATCTATCTTGCTCAAACTTGCACAGAGTCTAGGGAGATAGAACAAGAAAGATATATTGTCTCTTTCAAGTATTTCAAATGAACGACAGCGGGTATCAAGTTTTTTTTTACAAATATATTTAAGTTTTTATTTTCGTTTAATTTTATGGTTTTTCTTCTAGTAGAAAATTGTGGTAAACATTTGATAAATAAAACAACTTGCTTAAAGTTACAAAACATACATATAATTAGTGTTATAATTATTCAAGTTATATTAATATTCTTATTTTATTAGGATGATTTAATATTTGTAGAGTAAGGCCAGACTAAGACACATCATATTTTTATTAATTTTCTTAAATTAATATGTACATATATTAAAAATAATATAAAATCTTATATAGGGTGACTGGTAATTAGTGACCGATACTTAAACACGTGATTGTACTCATGATAACAAACAACTTTCCCAAAGAAATTTAAAAATAATTAAAAGAGTATTTAGCAGCCAAATGTTTCTATAGTATTGCTGAGTTTCTAATGGAGAAAACATGCTAATTCTAATCTAATTCTAATATGGGAGCGATGTTTGGTTCTGTTGACTGTTGTTAGATTTTTATCTTATTTTGACACCTGAATTATTATTTTTTTTTTTTTTTTAATAATTGATCTTCTAATTTTGTTTAATTGATATTTGAAATGCATATGCTGTACCTATATTATATTCAAATATAATTTATTGCAATAGTTGACAAATGCAGTTCAATTAATTTTTTTTTTTATATATTTAATAATTAATAGTTACAATTAATTTTATATTTGATCAAATGTTATTATAATACATATTTGTACGCCGTAAAGGTAAAACATGACTGTGATCCTTTCTGCAATGTACTTAACATCTTGCATGCTTTGTGTGTGCATACTCATGTTTCTGACAAATAAATGAACTCTGAACTCTGAAACATTATTGTTTATACTCATTCACTTTTATCAAAATAAAACTTACGGAGCGGGCTTGCGAGCCACGCGGATGCTCTGCGGTACGATAGTCATGAGATAGAACGGCCCGCGGCGTCACGCGGCTAACAGCTGATAGGTCAGACAGGCTCGCGCGCGCGAATTACACACTTTGCTGTTGTGTTATTGGGAAAGTTGATTGTTATCATGAGTACAATCATGTGTTTAAGTATCGGGCACTAATTTTACCAGTCACTCTTTATAAACTGGTTAAGAATTAAAAACATTGTGACTAGAACTAAACCGTTAAATTATCATTAATTTTTAAGTGCAATATCTTTACAAAAAACATTGTATTTCGTGATTTTTTTATTTAGTGATCACTGAACGGAATGTGATTTTTGCAAATTAACTTCCCCTTATTTTGCTCGTTTTTATCAAAAGCCTATCTCAAAATTATTTTGTCGAATTTTTTTCGTAAGTTCCGAAATCCAAAGGCTTGAAAAACAATTCAAAAAAATAACAATCTTAACAAAAATAGCCTATAAAATAAATAACTAATAGAAATTAGATTGAAAACAGGCGTTGAGGCAAGTCTATTAAAAAATAAAGACCAAAAACTGATGACCTGACATAAATTTACCTTCAATAAATATCTTCCCATTCATATTGTAATATTAAAACGTTTATTAAAGGTGCAATTAACAACATCATAATTGAATATTCCTCTGATGATCCTCCTGATTGCAGCTTTTCAGTAACAGCTTCAGTTGTCTGGAAAAAATAAATTTATTTATCTATTTTTAAGGAAATACGAATTTAGTCTTCTAACATAAATCGGTTATTACATTCCTTGCCCCATGTTACGTGGGCTCGGCGGAACAAGAATCCTTCGCTGCTCTAGGGATCCAACTTAGTCCCTCGAATTAAATTCACTTTATTTTTAATTTGTTATATAATTTACTATTTTGACTAGTCGCTGCCACGCTGATAGAATGTTATTTTATCTTACGTCATCCTCGACTGACGAATTAAATAAAACTGTCGAATCAAAGAAACTGGCAAATTATGGAAACTGTCGAAATCACAAAACTGTCCAATCAGTGAAACTGACAAATCAACCAAACTTTCGAATTTAAACTAACTAGTGTGGGGAAACTGACCAGGTGACAGCTACAGGTCGTCTAGCGCCATCTATTTCCCGCACTGGAATTACAACTGCTTAAAGACGCCACGGTAGACCACCAGTGCACACTGCAGTGTTACGTGGACTCTCCCTCACACATTTATCTCGATTTTTTGTTCCCTCCCTCTTTTTTTATAGTTATCACTCAACAAATCATTAAAAGCGGAATCTCAAACTTTCAACCCCTATTTCAACCGTTTAGGGTTTAAAATCCTAGCTTGCAACTGCCTACGTCATAACAGTTATCTTTATGCCATATTTAAGCCCTATTCGTCGAGTCATTGTGGTTTGAGCTAGGCGTTGATAGTCAGTCAGGACAGTAAGTGTAGTTATGGATGACTGTTCTTACCTTTTCAGTAGAAGACATCACAATAGGCATTGGTCTCGGTTCTCCTATCGGGATCATGCCGTTGAATCTGGTTTTCGCGCGTCTGGAATAGAGCAAAGGTTAAGAGTAAATACTCGTAATAGAAACAGATGTGTCTCATACAGTTTTATTTCAATCATTAATCACACATCTTCTTTCTACTTCACACTGTATGGCGTCATTATTGAGGGATTGGAATTTTCAGTAGCAGCTCGAAATTTTACAAGTATATGACAAAAGGCTCGCTCCCTATTAAAGGGACACGGGACTATTATTATTACACGGGACTCATGAACTGACAAAACATGAGTCTCTAACCCTTCGGGTATTACAGCCCAACTAATAACCTTGAGTCTTGATTCTTTGGCAGTCGTTACAGGGGATCAGTGGCCCGAAAGTCTGACAACCAGTCTAACTAAGGGGTATCGTAATCATTCATCATCATCATTTCAGCCGAAAGAAGTCCACTGCTGGACATAGGCCTCCCCCAAGAAGGGGGGTTTTGCCATAATCGCCACGCTTGGCAGGCGGGTTGGCGATCGCAGTATGGTTGTTGTAGAATCAGAGAACGCTGCTGCCCATTCTCTGGTAAGTCCCTTAGTCGCCTCTTACGACACCCACGGGAAGATATGGGATGGTGCTATTCTTTACGTCCGGACACCATACAGAACGGTATCGTAATATCTAGTACTAACTGGGTTGTGGAAGTCAGATAGGCAGTCGCACCATGTAAAATACTGATTCAGCTGCATCCGGTTAGACTAGCAGCTAACAGATGGCTAGGCAGATGATGATAACAAACTTGAGTCTTACACTTTCTGGTCGGCGATCCACTTGTCGTCCTGTTCGATGGGGTTCAGTTTCCTCGAGTAGGTGTTACTGAACGTCTCGTTGGCTAACACGTAGAAGTACGACATGCGACAGTCAGGGAACAGGCTGGAAACGATAAAAATTGTCAGGAGTTACAAAAGAAAAAAAACCGTTCAAATGAGAAAACCTCATATCGAAATACAATTATCGACGGTGGAGTATTAAAATTTTTTGAAGACATCATGGTTCAAAATTCAAAAGTCAAGTTTGCATGCTCTAACGAAACATTTTTACAAAATTTTTGAAATTAAGTTGCTATAAGTACAAATCAATACTTTCTCAAGATTACACCAGCATGTCCATAGCATTAGGTACCTCCTATCTTTTTTGAGACGTGTTGACTTCGACCGATAGAAATGAGGGGACTTCGTCATCGATATGAACCACATATAAAGAACGTGGCAGACGTTCCTAATCCATCTACAACGCTTCCTCACAAATAAAATTCCTTTTTGAGGACCTTAATCCACCTGCCAGCACCCGACTCGAGTGTATTGATCAATGGTTGGTAGATGAGACAAGGACTTCAATATTTTTGCGTCTAAGACATGTCGGCATAGTTTACAATGTTTTGCTTTAAAGTTTTTACACCCCCTTGACGACCTTGCGGTTTGCGACAGCAAATTGTATCTAGCAAAACGCGCGTGTGTTTGTTTCCCGTCGCAATACATCATCATCATCATCCACAGCCCCAACTTACCCACTGCTGGGTATAAGCCTTTCTTTTCTTGTGCCAATTTCCACGGTCCTGTGCCAGCCTCATCCAGGTTTTTCCCCCTATGACAACTATGTCGTCGCAATACGCACGTCTAAAATGTGTTTGGGATGAAAGGGGGTTATAGCGGCACTACAAAAACACTGCAGCAATATAGTACAAAAAGTACTACAGCGTCATCTATGCCACAAATGAAGAACTAACTTCTAAAATGTAAATCACGCTATTATAGTTATCCGCAACTCCAGACGATAAAGAAAAACACGACAATAACTGTCGGACAGTAGCCCAACAGACGACACCCGTCTGGTCGGAGGATCTTTCCTTTTCTATGAACTTTACATCATGTTCTTCATATCCCTTAATAGGGTAACGAAAAGTGAAGTAAATCAGTTCTCAGGCTTCTATTATTCTTCCCTACTTATTCTGCTGTATTAACCAGTTTCAAGACATGTAACACAGTAAGTGCACGCACGTATGCTTTCCCCGCCGGTCGTCCACGTACGCGCGCCGCACATGCGCGTGGCACGGCGCGTGGCGCACGTCGCACGCCAGCTGCAGCACGTTGCTGCGGAACACGCGCGTGAGCAGCGACGTGTCCTTGTTCTTTATGAGCTGGGTGTACACCGGGGATACTTTCTTCGTCATGAATTTCTGGAATTGGAGAAGAAATAGTAATTATTACAATCATGTATAAAGCCTTTTTGCCATGGAGGGGAGCAGAAACTCTAGAACGCCACCTGCTGACATACTCCTTTTACCTTGTCAACATTTGATTACAAACGAACGCCAGTTGCGAGTACTACGCACGTGACCTTCTGAAGAACATCACCAATTAAATTCAAATTATTTCATTATAGCTAGCTCATATTGTCCCACTGCTGGGCAAAGGCCTCCCTCCACTCCTTCCAAAGCTCGCGCTTCTGTGCTACTTCTTTCCAATTCTCAAGGAAGACATCCAGGTCGTCCCGCTATCTCTTTCGTGGTCTACCGCGACCCCGTGTCACTGTTTCAGGGCACCAATCCTGAGCTTTACGGGCCCACAGTTCGTTCGGCATACGACAGACATGTCCTGCCCAGTCCAAATTAAGTTGGGCAGCCTTTTGAGCCACTTCAACGATTTGCGTTTTGGAGCGCAGCTTAGTGTTTCGTACATGATCTGTTAATTTTACACCTAAGAAACTGCGCTCCATTGCACGTTGGCAAACCTTGAGTTTGGACTTTTGGATGTTAGTCAAAGACCAAGTTTGTGCACCGTAGGTCAATATGGGGAGAATACACATGTCCATTAGCTTTCGCTTCAGAGACATGGGCAGCGTGCCCTTAAAATACTCCCTCATGGACCAGTAACTCTTCCAGGCATTTTCAGTTCGTCTTGCAATTTCCGTATCTTGCCTTGCCTGGAAAGAGATTACTTGGCCCAAGTATATATATTCTTGGACATATTGTACATTCTCCCCACCTACGTGTATGCTCCTTTTGGAGCTGTTGGTCATGAGCTTGGTCTTCGACATGTTCATCTTCAGTCCAATCTCAAGGCTTGCATCGCTAAGATCTTGTAGCATTTGTTCCAGTCCTGTGGCTGTGGGGGAGAAAAGGACAATATCATCAGCGAAACGCAGATTATTCAACCTTGTTTCACCGACGACAAGCCCTTTCTCTTCCCATTTGACTGCCAGCGTCTGAAATACTTCCTCTAGGGTACTAGTGAACAGTGTTGGAGATAGCGGGTCGCCCTGTTTGACTCCCTTGAGGATGTCAAACTTTGGACCTAAGCTCTCTAACTTAATAGCAGCTGTACTATGGGTGTTAATGTTGCGCAAAAGGTGTATGTATGTAAGTTCTATGTGTTGTTTTGTGAGGGCATTAAATATTGCAGAATGTGTGATGCTGTCAAAGGCTTTAGAATAGTCAACAAATGCAAGATACAAAGGACTTTAATATTCTTGATATTTCTCGACTATTTGGTTAACGGCGTGTAAGTGGTCGGTGGTGGAAAGTCCTCGACGGAAGCCTGCTTGTTCTGGAGGTTGTTTAAGATCTAATTGGCCAGCTATGCGTTTTTCAATGACTTTGATAAAGGTTTTATCATCATCATCATCATCATTTCAGCCGAAAGAAGTCCACTGCTGGACATAGGCCTCCCCCAAGAAGGGGGGTTTTGCCATAATCGCCACGCTTGGCAGGCGGGTTGGCGATCGCAGTATGGTTGTTGTAGAATCAGAGAACGCTGCTGCCCATTCTCTGGTAAGTCCCTTAGTCGCCTCTTACGACACCCACGGGAAGATATGGGATGGTGCTATTCTTTACGTCCGGACACCATACAGAACAAAAGGTTTTATAAACATGAGAAATTAGACTGATTGGCCTATAATTATTTATGTCGGACTTATCGCCTTTCTTATGGAGAAGTATAATATTGGAATGGCAAAACTTTGATTGAAGATTACCGGTACGAAGAATGTCGTTGAACAATTTTGTAAGGTAAAAAAAGAGCGATGGTTCACCCATTCTAAGGGCGTCGGTGCTGACACCATCTTCGCCGTAGGATCGGTTATATTTCAATGTGCTTAATGCATCTCGGACCTCTACTTCTGATATGGGTGTTATATTTTCGGAACATGAATAGCTGGATACAGATTGTCTTTTTGATGAATCGGAATAAAGATTCTTATAGAATATTGTGCAAATCTCTAGAACCTTATCTCTTTTAAATTGTTTAACGCCTCGGTTGTCTGTTAGACATGTGATCCACGATTTATGTTGGCGATTCCTTGTTTAGCTATTTTCAGTGATCAGTTCTTTTCTAATGCATTTTGTTTTCGTTTTTTATTATAATCTCTAATATCGTTTCTGATGCTGCGCTTGACTTCTTTATCTTTTAACCTATATTGTAAATCTCTGTTGTTTGTACTTAGAGTCTGTCTCTCCTCTATTAGTTTCTTAGTTTTCTCTGTTAGTTTCTTAGTTCTATGTTTATTCTGTTTTACTACTTTACTGGCTTTTGTTATACTTTTTAAAATTTCTTTATACTGTAAATCCACACTTTTTTCTTCATTTTCTACATTTAATAGATCAAAACTGTTTCTTAACTCTAGATTGAATTCTTTTTTACAGATTATAAGGGATTCTTTGGATAATCTTCTGAATTTGTTTTTGAATAAATTTTTGCGTTGCATTTTAATGTTTAGTTTTATTACTGCGCGTACGGGTCTATGATCCGAACTAAATTTAAATTGGTTAATAACTTGTTCATAATTTTCTTTTTTTTTTGTATATACCTTTTTATGTCATTATTACTGTTGTTAGTATGTCGTATTTTGAAAACATGAACTATTTTGCCAACGGTGTTTGGGCAACGGCTGAGGTACTCCGTCTACCTTTAAGCGGTTAAGTTTTGTTCTGTTCTTTTTACGTATCGTTAGAAACTTAAAGAAAATGTCATTATAGTAAAGAAGTAAGTATTTATTTGACAGTCTGATTTTTTGTCTTTTGAACACCATATTTAATTCATTCTCCTAATTTCCCTTGTCTAAATTTCTTCGTGATTGGCGCATTACGTTTTATCTTTTTTATTATATTTGGACCTGTCTTTGTGTTGACTTTTGTTAGCAATGACATCTTTAACCTAAAAACGATGCTGGCATTTGTACAGATTTAAAATATGCCTTACCTCCCATTCCCAATACTGGTGTCTAGTCATATTACAGCTAGCGCCTTCAGTGATCAGCATTTCGAAGCCAGTCAAGGCCGACTCCCATACAACAGGACTGCGTTCATTGTCTAGATATTCTAGTATATCCATAGCTAGCTGCACGTCTAGGTCACCGGCTACGTATAGAGCAAATACATCGTTCACAATCTGGAATACAGCAAAGTGTATAATTAGATTTGTGCCAAGGTCTACACCACGTTTTAAAAGAAAACGAAACTTGAATTTAGCTGATACACGTGTTTGCAAAAATATAAATAAAATTATGCGTTGCTATTACTCAAGGTGTAAAGAGACAACGCCGCGCAAACTCACCATGAATTCATATTTTCTGATCCACACATTTTGGCCGTATTGCACTTATGTATGAATAGCAGATCGTTTTTTTTTAAGAACTGTCGAAAAACTTCAACGCTAGTAGATTTAGAATTGTGTTGAATTTATAGATAAGTTTGCTTGTCGATGTCCCCTTTCACTGTGTGTAGCGTTTCTATCTTATATCAAAGTGTGAGGTATAGACACTTTCTTGGAACTTACTTGAGCTCTATTCAATTCGTCTATGGTTATCATATTCTCCTTCAAAGACTTTGCTATGAGTCTCCAAGTAACTGCATCGTAGTTGACTCGATAGTATCCTGGAAATTATAAATTGTAATTTCAATGCATAAGCATGATTAAATTTGGCCTGTAATATGCCCAGTGCTGGAACACAGGCCTCGGCTGTGTGAGAGAGAAAGTCACGTTATCCTACATGCGGACTAGAGCTTGGCGGATGTCGATGGTTTTAAACTTTTTGTTCTGGAAGGTTCTAGCTAGATAGAACGTCTCTGTCTTCAGCTATATACTCGTACAGTTCGCCAGACTACATAATATTTGCGTTGTGGTGGCCCGTGGTACATAATAGCCCCGACTTACAAATTATAGGTTTAAGTTTACGTGTAATATATAAGGTCTAACTATTCATACACGAAATATTTTCTTCTTAATCATCTAACGGCTATAACGAAGCCATTTCAAGGGATTATTTTTTTTTATCTGGGTATATTTTTATAAAAAATAAATAATTTAAAATTACTTGACCCACAAAATAAATACTAGCTCCTTATTTTTGAACATCCATTACGCTAGTTTACTACGTCGTATTTACCTACTGTCATTGTTAGAACATGGGAGTAAAGATTTTATGCAAAAAGTCTCAAAATTTTTAGAATTATAATAATTTCGGAAAAAAAAAACCTTTAGATAATTTTTTTTTTCGTTGCTATGGCGACTTTACGACTTATAGAAGTTACTCTTAAAATATTTAATGTATGAATAGTTAGACCTAATATTTCTCAACCATTCGTAAAGGAACATCATGATGTCGATGTACCCAAATCGACATGTGACATCCATCAAGACGCACTGGAGCCACTAGTGGATTATGACCTATTTTCTCTCACAGTCGACACGTTTGGAGTCTTATTATGCTACTTAATATTTTCAGTATTACGGTCATCATAAAAATTATCGTAATGCATAATTATCGTCTACAAAATGCATTGTATCGTAAATCATATATCAGTACAGTTTTACGAGCGTGGGTATGACACAAATAGATTCATTGCTAAGCCAAGGACTTGTCAAGTTCAGCCGTTTTATTATTAGTTGTAGAAGCTAAGCCATTGTGGCTCAATTAATGGTTAGCATTTAGTGGTTTGTTGTGGATGGTTTCTTTTGAAGTTTGAAGAAGTTGAGAAGATTTTTTTTATTATTTCGGTAGACTGAAGCAATGTTTTCTTTTTTCCAAGAACGAAGTGACTGATTAGAATTCATTTCATGAGGATTATCCACGTAATCAATTTGCCTAAATTTTAGGTCATCATTAATAGACAATTTTTTTTTTTATTTAGTTCGAAACATCTTGTTATGAGATCTATTATAAGAAAAGATTACTCAGTATTTATTCTAATATAAGATTTCTTCTCATGCAAATTATTTACAGTAAGCATCTATTTTGTGTCTGCATTTGTTTCCATAGTGCCTAGACACATAGTGATATTCCAACTGCAATGACGATAGTGGAAAAGTAAAAAATGCATGGAACTATAGCTACCAAAAACCTTGATTATTTCAATGTCGTTCAAATCTTTGCACATACACGAAACTTTTTAGGAGCGATTGCCAATTGTTTTGGCACCCACTATCCACTCACTGACTTTCATTAGCGAATCAGCCGTAAACTCAATGTTGAGTGAGCGGAAAATTAGTCGCGAAGCGCTGGCTCAGAAGGCAAACTGAGTGGCTTAGTGAGCGTACTGAGCCGCTGACTGAGGCCAATCTCGCGCGTAATTTCGCTATGAATCGGCGAGTAAAACGCCACAAAGTGCGTATAGTGCCCGCTGTATGGAAACTTGATTTAAAATATATAGGGAAGCTATTTGGATGCAAACAGTAAGCCACTAACTGTTCGCCTAATGAGGTCACAGCCTTAAAACTTGTTACTATCAATGAAGGCCCAACTTACCTGAGCCTTTCCTGTTCAGTATAATCCATCCATCATTCAGGTTCTCCCCGAAAGTGTATGTCTGTGCTCCAATAGTGAACCGAGGCTGGTAGCAGTTGTAACAGTTCAGGTTCTTTTGGACCTTGTAGGATATAGGGATCAGATAGTCGGTGTCTACGCGGTTATCCTTGGTGAAGCTGAACTGCCTCTGGAAGTTTGTGAGGATATAATTAGAAAACAGAATATACAAGACGGCTTCAAATATAAACTTAGGCAAATATTCAAAGGAGAAACACAGAAATAAAATCCAAGGTGACAAAATCAGAGATTCATCCTGTGCTGGAGAATCCGTGCTTTCTTGGGTGATGGTGTTGTTTTGCTGCCGATTTTTATTCAAGCTGTCTCGCAGCGAACCTTTCAGTAAAAAACCGCAACTAGAAGCTACTCGATCTTTATGTACAAACCTGTTTCAACTGAACCGCATTAGGCACCCGATCCCTCAGCACTTGGACGTTGATCACGGGATACCCTCGTCTTCTGAACCAGGAGTCAAGGATGCGAGATGCAGTGGAACCGTTGAAGAACTGGTGGAGGCACTCGATCGTGCTCTGGTCTAGCGTCGTCGTGAAGTCTTGTAAGGATATGTATTTACCTCTCCTGTAATTTTATAGATTAATATTTTGTGATGAGTTGCCATTTGGCCATGACAATAATGTGCATTTGCTATAACTGTGAAGTTTTTGCCTGAGCTGTCATGCGGAAGTTTATTTATGTTTTATGCCTAGCCTGCGCCGCGGCATCGAGGTCGATCGTGAAACGTTTTCATGATTGGGGGAACACTGTCTTTTCTAGCACTCGAAAATAGATTGATCCAATTCTTAGAAGATTTATACAAGAATATTACAAGCGCTGACGTCGAAATATATAAAGACTACAGTCAAAATTCAATTTACACCTCGTCAACTCACCTGGACTTTATATAATGCACCAGCGCCTGATGGAACTTATCAGATTCAACCCAGTTCTCTAACATCCACAGGATAGCTCCTGTTTTCATGGTCACCAACTCCTTATACCTCGGCGGTATCTCTATGGCCAGTGAGGTGTTGAAGGCTCTCAGAGCGGGTGTGCTTCGATGCCAGTCCACCGCCATCGCTTTGTGTTTCATTTGAAGACCATATCCGCTTATATGGCGTTTTTGTGGTGTTTGGATACCGTAGTTGTACTGTCAAAGTTGGAAAGAAAATTATTTGAATAGAAAATTTTCAATGATAGGTTTTTACTTCATCCTGAGACTAAAAGTGTAATTCAGCAAACTAGTAACTGGGCAGTCTGCTCAGTGAACGCCGAAAGATAATATTGCCACTCATCAAGATATAAAGGCCTGTCGTCCACGACGCTGCTAAATAGTAACCAGTGAGTAGCCAGAATATCAAATGTGAATGTCATATTTAAATTAGCCATAATGGAAAAAGATTAAGAGACCTTGTAAATGCCTTATATCCAGTAAATTCGCTCGATTACGTTATACAACAACAACAACATACATTTATATGCATTTATTTTTATTTTATTTGTTATGCTATCTTTAGTTTATTGTGATGAAACCAGAATCATTGTTTGTACAAATAATCATTATTATCTAGGATTTCCGATCCACTTTCTAATCTGGTAATGAAAACAGATTATAAATTATCAAGATATTATTACACGAACAACCCGTCGTAATAATATGAGCTGCAGCTATTAGTACATATCAAGAGCATCAGTATGGTTTATGTATTTTCATCGAGATATATGATTTCAAGGCAACAACAGTGCTTGTCTATTTCAAGATGAGACGAAAAATCAGACATAAAATCTATGTGGGACCTTGACACTGTCTGAAGCCGTGGTAGCCGTGGTAGCCGTACAAATAAGATGCAATACAAATACTGCGGACGAACAATGGTTACTAGCTATAAAAAGGAATAACATAAAGTTATCTAACAAAAGGATGATGTAGGTGAATAGTAACCAGTAAGGCTGAGTATACACTGTACTGGTTTTACGTCTAATCTTTGCGCGGTTCGCGCCTTAAACTGTTACTTGTACCCTGTCCCATCCCACTTCTGATAAATACCCTCTCCCGATGCATGACTTCTAGTTCTTTCTATAGAGGGCTAATGTGGACCACTGCTCGTTGGTTTTGTCAAAAAATGGTCTGAATCATTTTTGAGGGTTACATGATATACAAAAAAAAAATATAACCAGTAATTTATCTGCATCATTATTTACCTGCGTCAAGAAATAATAAGCCAGGTAGGTAGCCATGCCTTCCTTGAACCACTCCTCCTTCCACCTTGTCCTCACGAGCTCCCCAGGGTTGCCGAGCCATATCCTGCTGAGATGCTGTGCCAGTTCGAAGGTCATGTACTCTATCTGCTTGATGCTCGTGAATTGGTCGATGTTCACTAGACGATAGGCTCTGTAAATTTTGGGATGATAAATTAGAAATTGAATTTTTTCACCCGTGTAGTTGGCAAGAATATGTAAGACCAGCTGTTTCTTAATCTTGATGCAGTTATTGGGTCGGTCACGTTCTACAAAAACGCGGTAAGTATTGTTATTACGAAAAGTAAGCATATTTGTTGACCATAGTTTATTTATTCATTTTGTTTTATACTATTCGGGAAACTTACAGCTAATATAAACAATGTTCTTAAACAGTAAGAATTCGAAGGCTATTTACAAATTTCCACAGATAAACACTTAGGAAAAAGTTAAAAAGACAACAAAAAAAAGTTAGGTACAAACATAGTAGTTTGTACCTAAAATAAATTAAACAAAATAAAGCGATCTATTAATAAAAACTAAAAATTAAAAAAAAAAATACAAAATTCAGACGCAAACAATTACTTTTCTGTTAAAAAATCTTGTTTGCTAGTTGTAGCAATTAGTTCAGCGTGGTGTCGAGACACCACGTCGGAACCGAAACTAAGCCAATACCATCTTTTTCGCTTTTATAGCTTGGACATAGAGCTTTTTCTGACCGGCTAAAGCCAACTGTGGATAATTGTGGTATTTTCTTTACCTATGTACCTATGTTTTCCTTCTAAATGTAAAATATTTTTTGTAGTGTTTATTATATTTCCTAGAGGTCTTGTATTATAACCCAAGTACTGTTTATTTTATTTTCATATTGATGTAAGAATATATATGCTGTCTTGGCTTCCGTACGTTTTTACATGGGTGACCACTGAAAACCAGCGCTGTGTTGTGGGCCCCCCATAGCACAGCATCATGCTGAGTGGTAACCAGCTATCTGTTAACTTTTTTCCCTTTTTTTGTTCTGTCCTGTTGAATTTATAGTTTATTTATTTTTTGTAATTCTGTATGATGCACGTCACGTCCCTGCGACAAATAAATATTTTTTCTTTCTTTCAAATGTTTTAGCATTTTTTATATATAGAATCTAGCTGTGCCACGCGACCTTCGTCCACGTGAAATTAGTGCTGTGACCCGTGTACCTACCACATATACATCAAAAATTTCATAAATATCGGTCGAGCCATTTCGGAGGAGTGCGACCACAAACACCGTGACACGAGATTTTCAGATATAAGAAGATTATTTTTTTATTATCAAAGAGATACCATGCTAGAAGTGTTGTTACTATTTTTGTCTGACTCAACACATCTTTGCGTATGCTATGAGAACCGTGACTCACAACAAGCTAAAAAAAACTCACCTATGTATATTTAAATTGGCAACGGCAGGTTAATATATTT
Source organism: Noctua fimbriata (assembly GCA_905163415.1). Taxonomy (NCBI): domain Eukaryota; kingdom Metazoa; phylum Arthropoda; class Insecta; order Lepidoptera; family Noctuidae; genus Noctua; species Noctua fimbriata. The sequence goes on along the minus strand of LR990927.1, from coordinate 17,354,747 downwards.
CTATCCAATATTGCTGCCTACCTTCGTTTCAATTGCCAACCGAAAAATAAGCATAATGTAACATAACATGACTCCTGTTATCTCCGAAGGGAAGGGAAAGGAAGGTTAGGCAGAGGTGTACCAAATTAGTACACCCACATTTGGCACGTTATGTATAAGTCCCATGTAATAGGGATGTAATAGGGGGCGAGCCTATTGCCATCAACCGGGCCCAAATCCAGAATCCGAAAAATAAAATAAGTATTAATAATTATTAGCTTCGTTGGTCTAATGGTCGCAAGGTAACGTGAGGTTCTGGGTTCGATTTCCTAAACCAATAACGGTATGTCCGACATACCGTTATTGGTTTTTCCCATCAGGTGTTGCTCGTTGGCAGCTCAGAATCTGGATTCGTGCCCGGTTATGGAAATAGGCTCGCCTCTCTGTGGGACTTTAACGTAATTGGCAAAATGTAGGAGATTACAGCTGTGATGTGTTTTTACAATTTATAAAAATACAGCCAGTAGCCACATACAAAATTACAAAGTGATCCAGAATGACCAATGACTCAAATTCCAATATTCTCATATATATTAAAGAAATAATAACAGAGCAACAGAACAAACGGTACATTGTTATTACAGCTGATATAATCCGCTCTTACTCATAAGCTGACCTTGAAGAATATACTCAGCTCCTAACTTTAGAATATGGGTCAAGTTTTGCGACTGTTCCATGTACACGCGCCGACAAAAACCAGCATAAGCTGACCTTGCAGAGTATGAAAGCTGATTCAACCCGAGGTCAGCTTAAATTGGATATGTACAGCGTAGCTAGTATGAGCTGACCTTTTATTAGAAGCAAATACTACATTTTGAGAGGTCAGCGTATACTGGCGACTTATAGCGAGATGTAATCGTTATGCGTACAGGAAGCGAGATATTCTTTGAAACGTCGACGACGTCATAATATTTTCCTGAATGATGTTTGTTTAGTAACGTCGGTCTGTTTTTAACCCCCGACGCAAAAAGAGGGGTGTTATAAGTTTGACCGCAATGTGTGTGTGTGTGTCTCTGGCACCGTGGCTCTTAAACGAGTGAACCGATTAGGATGCAGTTTCTTATTTGAAAGCTAGTTTCTTGGCGATGGTTCTTAGATACGTTTTATCAAAATCGGTGCAGCCATTTTCTAATTATGGGGGATGAAAGTGGGTATGAAAAATCGAATATTTTCAAATATACCCAAGTGGGGTATCAAATGAAAGGGCATGATGTATATATTACAACTAGACATGTTTTATCAAAACCGGGTCAGCCATTTTATTGACTTTTCAAATGTTTGTTCGCTTTTCTTTTTTGCGATAGGGGTATATATATTTAATTTTTTATATAAATATTGCGACAGTTTCGTGGTCAGTTTTCTGAAGTTAACTGACTATTTTGTTCAAGTAATCCGAGGGGCTCTAAAGCCCCTCGGATTACTTGAACAAAACCAATGACAATCGCTAAACCAATGACAATCGCTTTTGAACAATTTCGTGTTTTTTTTAATTATCCACAGAATTGACTGCTTGGTTTAGTGGTCGCAAGCGCGACTTCTGAGCATGAGATCATGGGTTCGATTCACAGGTCGGGTAATGTTTAATAGGTTTATTACATCAGGAATTTCTCAGTTGCAGCCCCGGAGTCTGGATTGTGCCCGGTTGATAGTAATAGGCTTGGCCACTATTACATGGGACTTTAAAATAACTGGAGAAATGTGGGTGTACTATTAGGTACATCTCTGCCCTTCGAGCATTACAGGCGTGAAGTTATGTTATGTCTGCAAAATTGACAGAAGCTTCTCGACAGCGTATGTCAATTAAATACAATAGGGTAGTTGACAAACCAATCAATTGACATACTTTTTAAGAGCTGTCAAAACGTGATTCCCCCTTATGTTTTGAATGGAAATAGCACGCTATGACGTCACTATTTAATCAACTCAAAGACTCAACTATTTATTGATTTCAAAGCAACTAAAAATCTAATTTTGCAATTAATTGAAAATTAATCGGGTATTCAGGTCTAAAATTAAGTAAATTTTTAGAGAAGTTGTGTCTTGGAATTATTGTTTAATGGTGTCAACTACCCAATTTTTGTTTTTTCTATCACCATTAGTGCTGATTGAATATCACATTGTTCTCTTCTTCGTTTCAAGGTTTCGGATCTGCGCTACGACGGTCGAACAGAGGCGCCGCTGGCGAGCGTCTTGAATCAAATCGCATCGCACGCAAATGACCTTAGGTTTTATGAACGAGTCTACAAAATTAGCACCATTTAAGATTCCTAACATCTGAATCACTTACCCGTTAGTGAGTAGATTCCAGCTTCCGATTTCATAACCACTGATTATGGCCGGCACCGCTATCAAGTTGATCGGACCTTGTATTAAAGGCCTATTATCCTTTGCATATTCATGTATCAGATTAATAATCGTTATTCCATAATTATGAATGAATTTGTAGTCGTGTAGTTCGTCGCTAGGAGCCCACAGGAGTAGTGTGTCGTTTGCATGTGGAGCTTTCACACTGTTGCTCGTGAATTGCGAGTAGTGGAACCCAACCTGGTGGAGGCCGACTTGAGGAGATGGCACGTATTCTACTATCAAGTAGTCACTTCTGACACTGGAAAGTAAATAAAAACAATAATTATTACTCAGATTCGACAGGTATTGGTGCAAATGAGATTGATAATCTCCAACATCGTTTGAATGAACACTATGTAAGTACATGGAGAACGTTTTTTTGGCGAGTCCGTGGTAGAAAGCTAGTAGAAATGTAACAAATTTATTGAATGCAAATCTATTAAACAAAACACAGGGATTATTTTGTTTAAAAACTTCTCTCTTGTGCACTGACTACACAAGAACCAAAGAAATATCATTTCAAGTTGACTGCTGTTTTTTAGCACATGAATCGTGTCCATTTCTGGTCTTAGGTTTTCTTCAAGAATAACAGGATTACGGACACGGCGTCTAACTCAATAAGAACAAACGCCTATGAAAACATCGATATAAAAAATAATTCAGTTAGTATGAACAATGCGATGATGTAATTAAAATACCTAGGTCTCTTACAAGAATTGGCCACCTCATCCTCGCCGTTAGCTGTCGTAAGTAGTGACTATTGACTAAGGAATGAACCCTCAGTAACATCATAGTACAGATAGCGACAGCTCAATGGTAACAGGGCTAGTAGAAACTCACCTCTTATTCTATTGAAATTTGGACCTGCTATTACTAGGACAGCTCTGGGTATTTCCACCGATGTGTGGCCGACTGTACAATCCATCTTTACAAACCTACCATAACGAAACTTTTTTTATTTCAGTCTATAAACACTGACTATTGTAACTTTAGAGAATGATGTTCTATTTTTTTGCGCTTTCTATATCACAAAAACGTCGGTGACATTTGTAAAAAAATCCTGAACAACAAAATCGTGCAGACTTAGATCATTACATGTATGTACTTCTCATTTAAATAGGCATCTCCAATCTCTAAACCAAGACATAAGTAATACTTAGATCATATTCGTCAAATATATTTAAATATCCTTACGATTATTCTTAGACTAGGATGTATCCTCCATAGCCAAATTAAGAATGCTCATTCATTCATTAAAAAATCTATTCATTTATACAAATACGCGATGATTAGTTTGAAACAATGGGATCGAAGCGTGCTTGATCGGTTTTAACGTGGGTCACACGCGATTGGATAACAAATTGCTCCATTATCGTCTAAAGACTGTCTGGTGTTCTTGTTAAGGAACTAGGTGAACTTTTCATGGGTGCTGCTATTCTGGTGGTTTCTTGATTAGACAAAGTGCAATACACGGTTGGATATTGTTCAATTATCCTCTACAGACTGTCTGGGGCGCTCCCTCATCAGGAGCATCCGCGTGTAATAAACCAAATCCAAGATTCGATTTGGTACAGAAACAATAGAACTAACAACTCATAGGAAGATGATCTCTTTGTGGGTGTTGGTACCCTGGTACCCTTCACTTTCATGATTGGATAAAGTGCAATACACGATTGATAAAAAAATTACTACATTGTCGTCTAAAGACTGTCTAGTGTTCTTATTACACAACTACTTATGTAGGTACTTCGGTAATTTTTTTGTAGGTACTGCTATTCTAGTACCCGTACTTTCTCGATTCAATAAAGTGTAAGATAATCGTATTTAGATATTTCAAAATCTAGTCAACAGCGCGCGCAATAGTAGTTTAGTCACCATTAATTTTGAAACCTAAACCTACAGTTAGGAAATATTTGTAAAAATATTACAGGCCATATTAACAGATGGATATTATACTCATCATATACTTACAATTTGGACATGGTACTAAGCGTTGCTACATACGCTTGGATGCCGTGGCCTATTTCGGTACAGGCTGGGCGGCAAAATTGAATGTTATAGTTTACCACCAAGTTATACCAAATCAGACCTATCCGAATAACCCACGCTCAAATGCTCATTGGTTGGTCAATGTATTATTATTTACTCGATGGATAAGTACGTCAAAGTTGATTTTCTCAATCAAACGTGTACGCAACATACATTACCGGTCACGACGCACGTCGACCACAATAATTGACACAATTCTCAGCGGCTCCAGTTGGAGCGTTCGCCTTATAGAGTAAAACGTCTCGGCACCCACGGTAATACTGTGAGCGGACTATGATTTAATATTGACTTTAGATTATTTGTCTAAAGTAAGTAACAATTTATTTTGAATGACGAGGAGTGAAGCGTATATGTGACTAATATAGTGATAAATATGAGATAATAGAGAGGAAGAGGAAGACGCAAGAAAAGATGGATGGATTGTGTGCGAAATATTATTAAAGAAAAGGAAGTGAAGGATAGCATGACGGTTAACAGGAAGTATGGAAGAAGACAAACGTGTTGCGCCAACACCAAATAATAAGGGGCCAGGTCAGGAAGATCATCAGGAAGGCCAGCCTATTTAGTGAAAAAAAAATTGATGACCTTCCTAAATGTTCTTTGCTGGAATACTCTAGTATCTCTATACTTATTAATAACCTATGGAGCTAATAGTTAGGAAATCTGTAAGCTTTTTTCACCAAAAATCTAGAATCGGTTCTACAGAATTTGTATGTTCTTTTGAACAGTATTAAATATTGAGCCCGATCACAACACTGTACGAGAAGCCCTGCCCTCGTAGCATGACCACCGTAGACAAGGATTTCTTTGACGGAAGAATCGACAAAATGACAGATTGTGTCGACACAATGACAGATTTCTTTGCACTATCTGTCATTTTACGGTGGTCATGTTAAGGGGGGAGGTCGCTTACAGTAAGACCTGTCTTTATAGGTTTAAAGCTCAATCACCCAGCAAAAAGAGGAAAGTTGAAAATATTTTCTATTTCCGATTAGTCACCACCAAAGTTGGAAGTGGAGAGAAAGCATGTTATCTTTTGGAAAACTGGATGATTATTCTTCAAGTAAAAATGGACTGGTATGTGGTGAGTGATTGCAATAAGTCAGCATGTTCGCTTTTAGACGTTTAAGGAGAGCCGATTGATTAGGCCAACTGCAATGAGAAAAATGTATTGAATTGTTTAATATGTAGTTTTACTATTTGAGTCAATTAAATGATCTAGCAAGAAGCTCCCAAAAAAATCTTCTAACACACTTCTATCTTCTATTCTTCTTTTAGCACTCCTGCTCTCATCCCATTTTTTTAAAAATCTTCTTCGTCTTCTTTCATACACCTCTATTTGCCATCATTTTAGTTGTCCCTCCCTTTCTAGCTCTATCATCTTTCAACCAAGCCATCCTTCTTTTTTTTCAATACCTTTCGAGCACAACTATTAGTTGAAAACGGTGGTACTTCCAAGTATTTTTTCTGTTTACCTAAATCAATTAAAGCCAACATCTACTTACATATTTGCACTTATACTGTGGAAACTGGAGTCACCAATATTTGAAGCCACACATGTTGCCATATAGGTATAAATTGGTCCCTTCATTATACGGAACGTGCGATGACCTAAATAAATGGTGCAGCGGTAATACAACCATCTGGACTTAAGGTCAAGGGATCGCTCCCCAAATCCGGAACTTATTATGTTTTGTAGCCTTATATGTATATATAATACTTCGGTTCCATATAACACAAATATAATAAGTGCAGCTTTTATAAGAATAGGATAAGACTTCAGCATTTCTAGGTTTAGTGACTTTAGTGCCTATAAAAATAGATTGTGGAAAATCACAATTTTAGGTAATCAATGAGGTGGCCAAATATTTAGGTAATAATAATCTAGATTTTTCGTTGCAACCAAAGAGATTTTAAAGACTTATAGTGCGGACATTGGGAACATTTTCATACAATTCATTCATATAGATTCTTTTTTATCGATTGTTTGTGAATGTGTGAACATTGTAGCCTTTGTAGATTCCCAGCTGCTTGTTAACTTTTTATTTTGTTCTACATTTTTTGTGTAGTAAGCAACGACTTATTGTCGGGCCTACGCTGTCCCCCATACGTACAAATGCTGTATCCATGATAATATTGTAACACCAAATGATTTGAAAAGAGTAACCATGGAGTTTCTTGCCGGTTCTTCTCCATAGGAAACGACCAACCCGAACCGTGCACCTTTTTTTCGCCCATCTAGGCCTATGTGAAATAAAATATTTTGATTTTGAACAAATTTTTGTGTCACCTACAGGTAGTTGTTCCGGGTCTGGCTGTTTGTGTATGTGAATTTAAATGTTTGTAAACGCATCCACGATACAGGAGAAATTCCTAGTGTGGGGCAAAGTTCCTAAAAAAAAAAAGTCTCTGGTTGCAAAGAAAAGAACTTGCATGAGTTTGACTAAATTGTTGTGCCAAAAAACAAAGGCCAATCTAAGATTTATCGACGTGTTATCGAAACCTTTTTCGCAGATGTTAATTTTCATCGTTTTAGCTTACCTATCTCTTCTCTGTTCTTCAGCGATGACAAGACTGGTATTAGTGTACTGTACGTCTTTCGTTTTCTTTAGGATGAACACTTTGAACTTGAACCCAGCTTCAAACCTCGGGTTCTCGAAACACGGGAAGAAGTACTTCGCTCTGTTTGGAGATAGTCGCGTTGTGAACAGGTATCTGTAACAGGAAGAGGAAAACATTAGGAATATACATATGTATATTAAATCTAAGTAGGAATTGTGCTACTATATCAACAAGAGGAGCTCGTGGCTAAATTATAACAGCCGCTCGGGTCGATCTTTAGGTTAAGCCGTGCTTGCCTAGTTTGGTCTGGGGATAGGTGACCACCCATTACATACCGAGTTTCCTCCGTACCTCGGAAAGCACGTTAAGCCGTTGGTCCCGGGTGTCATTTGTAGATCTTTGACAGTCGTTAGGTAGTCAGTGGCCCAAAAAGTCTGACAACCAGTCTTACCAAGGGGTATCGTATTACCCAGTACTGGGTTGTGGAGGTCAGATAGGCAGTCGCTCCATGTAAAATACTGGTATTCAGCTGCATCCGGTTAGACTGGAAGCCGACCCCAACATAGTTGGGAAAAGGCTAGGCAGATGATGATGATCAATCCAGGTCCAGGTCAGGTTTAACCGTGTGTCCATCAAAATCCATTCGGCCGTTAAAACAAATCGGATAGAAGAACAGACTGAGTTACTTTCGAAATAGTTTATAATATGTAGATGGAAGTAAAAGTAAAGTAAAATTGATTTGTCCCAAAAGCTACATAGATTATAAATAAGACATCCCTAGTAAGTAATTGATAATACTTGTGTTGGGGCTAACTCGTTCTTTCTATCAATTATTAACAATAGACTATTGCACAAATTATTACAAAAAGTGACTAAAAATTAAATTTAGGAAGAAAAATTAACAGTAAATGACTTATAAACCATTTAGCAGATGGAAGACTCGGTTGAGTTGATTTGTCAAAGTGGAAATAATAAAAATTGGAAACAAGAATTTTAAAAAAGAACAGTTCATTAAAACCTTTGACTAGCCTCAACACAAACTTAGTCAATCAGGCCAAGATTAATCTAGAACCAAAGAGTTCTGCAATATCCTTGACGAATCCAACGTTATTAGATTTTTCTTTATGTGTACATTACCTGGAAAAACACAACCCCTTGACCTTATACTTGCGAAGAGGTAGACTATGAGACTATATTTATATGTTTTTTTTTTATACGCTTGACTCATTTACATTCTTGACAAGTATTTGACTCATTTTAGTTCCAGACTGCCACGTATATCTAGTGGTCGCAAGGACTTCTTTTGAGTATGAGGTCCTGCATTCGATTTACAGAAAGCCAGGCAAAAATACATCTTATTAAGAATAAATACGACGGAGAGGTTAAAAAAGTATTTATGATAGACATAATCTACCGAAAAGCTCATGTAGTAAATTGTAGAAATACGAAACACTTTAAAGCGATTGCCATTTGTCCTCAAGTCAGAAAAAATTAGATTGGGTTTTTCTATCACGCATAAAATCTTCTTTTTCCCTATTACATGTAACTTACCAACTTAAACTTACTGCCAACTCTTCGCCAGATTTATGTTAAATATGAAATGTTAATAGGTATATTTACACGTACACCTCTGCCTAAGCCTTCGGGCAAAACATGCTTGATGTTGTGTAATAGCTTTAGATACGGGTGGTCTACAGATTGAGTATTTTTAAATTTTTTTAGTGGGTGGTGCACAAGGACTCATAGACTTAAACAGATTAAAATAGGAAAATATGCAGTTAGCAACACCCACCATCGTGCTGAGTTACCTTCACTATCAAACCATGATTACCAATTGTGGTGGATTGGTATGCTAATTGTATTCCTCAGAATTACATATATTAGTAGTAAACAGTTCTGAATCATGAAGTTTATGTAAGTCTTCTACGGTCAAGGAAATCAATTATTTATTTAGCAAATTGACACCCTATATCAATATGCCGTATTATAGATGATCCTGCAACTTTCGAAAAATGGCAGTTGAGATTTGAATATGGACAATATAAGAAGCATATATTAATTTCCTTGAGGTTACAAGGCCACGGAAATCATGTCTTTTTGTACGTCGGTGACGGAAAAACATAGAGATCTCTGAACTTTATATTTACACCTTTTATACCTGCTGTATCCGGTTAGACTGGAAGCCGACCCCAACATAGTTGGGAAAAGGCTAAGCAGATGATGATGATGATGATACCTATGTTTGGCAAATAAAAAACTTTGACTTTTTATTGAAGAACAGTTCTCTAGGATTATCATTACATCCGTATTTTTATCTCCATTTGCAAAACGAGGTAGTTTTCCCACATTAAAACGATGTTTTCTCCTTTTTTGTCACAGTTTATCTAAAAACTTGGTACCTGACAAACAAACCATGCAAGAAACTAAATTGAGCTCAAGATATGAACCAAGGCCGCGTGTCGTCCGGAAGTGTCTGTTTGAGTTCGTTGTAGTGCGTATTAAAATATGCGGCCTAAAATAAAAGGTCTAGAATGTTTGAAGTAAATACGAAACAATGTTTTTTTTTTATTTTTAGATATGTAAATTGAGTAAGTTGTTTAGGGTAAATCAATCAGATTCATAGGTTTTATGTCTTACCTGAATCTTGTAATGCTTTTTTCCCATGAGTTTGTACAATATGTAACTAAAAGTCACATTGATAAAATGCATTATGCAATACACTACACACAAAAACGCCCCTTAACATTTCGTTGATTCGTTTTCAATTCGTTACAATTTTAGCACTCATTAACTTAAGAATATTACAAGGTTCTATGTGCCATTAGCTACATTTTGCAAAAAACGAATTACTAAATGGCATTGATTTTATTTTAGAAAAATAGTTAGAGTTCCGTGTAAAAAATTTAAATCATTGAAATTAGTAACAAAATTCGATTCAAAAAGGGAATTCATATATTTTTTTTAATAATTTGCGCAAACGAAGTTCGCGGGCAACAGCTTGTTATTTCATAAAAACAATCCGGGCACAGCCATTGTACAGCAGTAATTTTTAAGTTTTGGAAACCTACGTTCCGCGTAGTCTTTTTAATGATTGTCAGATGTTTCAATAATGTCAGCTACACAGTGTATGTCCTATTTGGTATGACTAACGAACCGAGACGTTGCGCAGACGATTTATTTAGCTAATTAGCGACATAAGTATACATATATTATATGTTTGGTTTTAAGTCGAACATTATAGATTAATTGGTTTATTTGTACTGGTTCATTGATTTTGTATGATGCAGTGTCTGTCGCGAGCGAAAAAATAGCATTACGTGTAAATTGTGTAAAACGAGCCCGCTACACATCCTCGCACCGCTCATCTGCGCACCGTTCCAGAGCCTCGCTACGCATCCTCGCACCGCCCAGCTACCTCGCACATCTCTAGTGGGAACGCAGCCTTAATGAAGGAACGGGAGTTTGTCATGTAGGTGTTAGTTTTTAAATTATGTTAATGAGGTATGAACTCATAATTCTATAGCTGTCAGCTATTCTATATCTGAGGTATTCTACAATGGAGTCAAACAGTGTTTTCTATAACAGTGAGAAAAAAATATTCCGTACATCAGTAAAGAAAAGCAAGGTTTGTTACTATTTTTAAGTTAAAGTTGAAAGTGAAAGTTTATAAGCAGATACAAGAAAAGTAAAAAAAAAAAAGTATGTTAATTTTTACTGTCCTCACCAATTCCTCTACACCAACGCTCATTACACAAATCAAAGAACAATGGCACGAAATAACATTCAAAAATTAAAACTATCATCAAAACACTAAGGCACTATACCAATAGACAATAAAAGCATTTATTATTTATGGTATTTGACCATAAAGAAACACTACATGATCCAGACTGCACGTGGGACAGAAGGTCGGACGTATATGGTAATCGGCCTTACACCCATGTTGAGTTTGAATAAAAACTAGACACTTACTAATAAATACTGGACAAGTATTCACGTAGGCGGTATAGTATCTAGCGAGATTACTAGTTATCATGCAATTAGAATCGTAGATGTGTATTTAATATTATGAAAACATTATTTAATATTGTTTGCCTTTATAAAATTAAAGCATCTGGCTACGGCTTGCTCCGTGTGGAGGTCAGAAGATGTAATAGTTTAAAAAAAGAACTAAAGCACACTCTTTGAAACCATTACATTTGATACCCATATCATGGGAATGCAAAAAAAATAACTAATGCGCCATATTGAATTTAGAATGACGTCGCTTAGCTAACCATGCTTTGTCATAACATGTATGTAAAATTTTAGCTCAATCGGGAAGTGGGTCAAATTTAACTTCTAAGATTTTTGTACATTGTTATTTAGTAACTTTATTAAAAGCGTGTTAAAAAGTATTCGGTGTCCTATCCTAGTGCGTCTAATTCCAGCAAAATCTATAACACAGACAGAGTTACTTTCAAATCTATACTTCTATACTAATATTATAAAGCAGAAGAGTTTGTTTGTTTGGTTGAACGCGCTAATCTCAGGAACTACTGGTTCGATTAAAAATTATTTTAATGTTGGATAGTCCATTTATCGAGGAAGGTTATGGGCTAAAATTTCACGCGGGCGAAGATCGCGGGCAACAGCTCGTTCGTAATGTTATCATGAATTGTCTTCTTTGCCTTGTTTGAGGTTGTTGTTTCTACGCCTTAAAAACAAAAAGACACCCAAAATAAAATAAGAGAATTATAACAAATCACTTGTTTACCTAGGTATATTATTATTGCGATTTGCCGACATGAATGGGCAACGCTCTTTATGATAAAGGTAAAAAAAACATCAATGCTCTATTGGAAAATAATAATAAAATAATAGCAGAGCGATTGTGTTTTGTTTACCTACTCGGCATAAATATTTTATCAATGAAATAATAATATGTGAGCCATGTTCTCATAGAGTTATTTAATGCTCCTTAAATGTAATGTTCCTTGCCTGTAATTCTCCATTCCCATAGTTAACAGAACGTTATAAGTTCCTTAACACGAAAAGTATTTATTGAACGTTTGCCGACTTTCTCGATCCTCGACAATTCTAATCTAGCTTCTCTTCTTCAGTCATCTTGGCTGGTAGACGTTGGATTACAATCTCCGAGGATCAAGTTGATTGATGTGTCAATTGGATTCTTTTTTCCAGCAGACGAGTCAACGCATTTGAAGAGAGAAAGAAGTTACATTAGACCTTGAAGCTAGACCACCTATGGTTATCATATCAAATCGTCAGTGGTGTTGTTAGATGTCGACTTTGTGCTCGAAGTTATTCGGACAAGTTTGATATACTGGAGCATGAAAAAGCAGCACACCAAAGCTTTCAACAACTACCCCAGAAAGCCATCGAATGCAGTCGCTCTAACCAAACTATCTGCTAGATGGTATCATCATCATTATCACTATAGAGACATGATGAGCACCGTACGATCATAATCACATTTACCGTGATTGATAAGTTAACCCCCCCCTCCCCCTGATTTATAAAACAATGGTTAGACCTGCTGTCTTGTATGGATCAGAATGTAAGGCCAAAAAAGGGATGACTGAAAGGCATTTGCATGTGGCGGAGATGAGAATGCTAAGGGGAATGTGTGGTGTTACGTGAATGGATAAAATTAGAAATGAGTATATAAGAGGAAGTCTGAAAGTGGCGCCGGTGACTGAAAAGTTGTGCGGTAATCGGTTGTCGTGGCATGTGATGCGGAAGGATGAGGAAAAGGTTGTGAGGAAAGTTTTTAGTATGAATGTGGATGGGTATATGAGTAGAGGAAGACCAAAGAGACGATGGATGGACTGTGTGAAGAATGATATGGCAAGAAAGGAGGTGTCTGATGAGATGACGAGTAATAGAGAAGTATGGAAGGAGAAGACATGCTGCGCCGACCCCAAATGAATTGGAATAAGGGCAAGAGAATGATGATGATGATAAGTTAAATTAAACCTTATTACCAAGCTCAAGGAGCCCTTGATCTCTTTTTCAAGAACAAATGACTATAGTACCTAATCATTATTTTATTGTATGAATTTAAGTCAATTAAAGCATGAAAACAATGTTCAATGATATACCTACTCGGTAAACCGGCGACACAGTTCTGTTGATGACATAATTTGATAATTACCTACGTTTAGTTCAATTTAATTGAATGAACTGATTCAATGCACCCAAGGTTGCGCTAAATAAAATTAGCAATGGCTGAAATTACGTCAGTAAGAATGCGCTCTTTTAGACGAAATACTTGGAAAGCTGTGTTGATGTTATGTTTTGAGTAAGGAATGCGGACGTTTTTACGGGAAATCTACACCCACTGTTAATATCCGTTTGATTTAGGGTGCAAATGTACCCTTTACGATGTTAAAAGGGACTTATTCTCCCCGTTATTGTGATATTTTTTTTTGTTCTAGGCCACACCTGGAAACCTTCTGGTTACTGAGATATTGGTGGTCAAAGTTCCAACTTTATCACAACTTTTTTTTTTTTAACAATTTTTTATTGATAAAACTTTCCTTTAAGGGCATTACATTGCTCGATGACCTTGATGATTTGATCCCTGTACTAAATAAATAAACTGTTCACTCAAATTACGCAAAGAGATAGAATAAGAACTTTTTGAACTTTAATAAAAACTCCACGCCTTCCCACTAATGTTAAGGGCATTACGTTGCTCGATGACCTTGATGATTTGATCCCTGTACTGGTTTTTGTTGACTTGCCCCGCACATTTCGCAAAATTTCGGTTTTTATTTATTATTTAAAAATATTAAAAGAAATAACAGAAAAAAAAACAATACAGATTGTTAAGTATATCATTACGTATTTGCTGTTACAAAATTCATGCCGATCTATTCAGACGTTACAGAGATAATTTACAATTAAGGTTGAAAAAGGACCTATTTTCTACGATTAACTAAAAAAAAATGAGAAGGTTTATTAAAATTTTAAACAATACAATTTATTTGTGATGAACTTAACTATAACATACTTTTTTTACACGGAAAACGTACGAAGGGACTCATCAACAAATTTCTTTGAACATACGCTGTTTTTGGGATTTGAGCCATGTAATGCCCTTAACGCTTGCAAAGAAATGGCGTAACAAACTTCCTAGCAACACCTACTTATTAATAGTCAACACTAATAAGAAATACTTAGATAAAAACAAACAAGCGAAAAACAAAGAAATGCAAAACACACGTAAACATTGTAACAAACAGTTTACTGTTTAAATCTATTCTATGACTAATTCGGTAATTACTCATAGTCATAACAGAAGCACTAAGAATAAATACTATTTTCATTCGCCATTGACCTGACCAAGAATTTCAAGAACATTTATGTACAAATAATTGAATAATAAACAATGCGTCATAAAGTGAGCGCTACCTGTTACTATGTTGGGTTCGTTTCCAGTCTTACCGGTTGCAGCTGAATTCCTGAATACAAATAGTATTTTACATGGAGCGACTGCTTATGTGACCTCCACAAGCCAGTTAGTACTGAGTAATAAGATACCTCTTGGTAAGACTGACTTTCACACCACTGACTACCTGTAACAACTGTCAAAGATCTACAAATGACAGCCGCGACCAACGGCTTAAAGGCTCGGAGGAAACTCGGTAGGTACAAAATGGGTGGTCACCCATCCACGGACCAACCTAGGCAAGCGCGGCTTAACCGGAAGATCGACCCTAGTGGCTGTTATTAATTAGCCATGAGCTCCTCCTGTTAAGTATACAAAACTGTAGTATAAGAAATCCTCTTCTTTTTTTCAATGTTTTTGTTCAACGCATACGTATCAATTATACCAACTCTCTTCGTTTCTTCAGATTTTTCTTTCCCAAAATAGAACAACGAGGCAAAAGCTTACTGTTATTATGAATGAGAACGTTTTTTACGATGACTGGAGTCACCTTATGGTCAATAAGGTGACTCCAGTAGGAGCGACTTTGAAGGTAACTTTACGTGTCATTAAAAAATAATAAACGTGTTAAAACGTTAGTTTTTCAACCATGAAAAAGGAAATACTCTAAATTCAGGCGCAAAAAATATACATACAGAGTACTACCTAGGTATTTCAGTCAGTCTGCCAAAAAAGATCGTACCGAAATCATTAGCATTTTTTGTTTGGTTAGCAACAGTGCAAAATGTAGCATAACACAATTTGTTTTGCATCATCGTGTTAGCACATCACTAAATAGTTTGCGAGCCTAACAAGCTGTTCCGCAGACAATAGTTTAAAAGGTCACAGTGCTATTTAAGGGGTAGGATAAACAGTTTCAAAATAGTCTGTTTACACGCCAACATATTTTTTTGAAATTGCAAATCCTTATTCAAATATACTGGGATTTTCAAAGGAGATTAGATTTGTTTTGTTTTTTAAAGTTTTTCAATATATCGATTTCAATAGTTAAAAAAAAAACGAGTTTTCTTACATGAACAACTGGAGGCTCATCATAGTCACAGTTTACAATAAGATGATGACTAAACATATTATTCTAAATGACATTAAATAGGCAAGCCAATGCTATGAGTTATAGTATTGTTTTACGTGGGTTGCAAGAAATTGTGATCGGAAAAATTATACGAACCTACTCTACCTTTTAAGACTATGTTTCCGTATAGCTTATTTGGCGCGAGATAAAGCGGCTTAATATTATCTAGCACACGTTGTAAACTATACCCCTACGATGTTCCCACTGCTGGGACAAATGCCTTTTCCCTGTGATACGGAGCGAGCCCTAATGTATCACGGGTTCCCAATGCGGGTCGGCGAAGACAGTGAAATTATTTGAAAACATTGTCACCCGCAGAATGCCTAGTTTGCACAAAATTACGTTTCATCCTCCCACTATGAAAAAATAAAGAGGCTGGTATGAAGACAATTCGATGTAGGTTTATCACAACAGTTTAACGAGCAAGGAGTTTAACTCATGACCTTTAAAAATCGATTGTCAATACGTTGTCCAATCTATACTCATTCAAATTAAGTCCACCATAAAATGCATTTACTGCATCATCTGCCTAGCCTTTTCCTAACTTCGGTCGGCTTCCAGTCCAACCGGTGGCAGCTGAATACCAGTAATTTTCATGGAGCAACTGTCTATCAGACGTCCAAAGGCAAGTATCATCTGCAAAACTATAAAATCACATTTGTTATGGAAAACATCGACAGAGTCACATTAGTGGCAATCGCTTTAAAACTTTTTCGTATTCCGACAACGGTTACGGCTTTCACCATGATTGACATAATAGAAACTTTTCGATAGCTTATGTCAATCCAATACATTTTTTACTTTTCTATCATCGTTTTCCCTAAATAATGTCATTTTGTCTATGCCGTCAAGACAGGTACAATATTATTGTAATCAGAATGAGCCATCTGCTTCTGTGTAGGACGCCTAAGCTGTTTTGCTTTATTTGTAGATTGTTATGTGATTATAATAATATTATGTGTTTTCTCATGAATATTGTGCAGTGTTTAGTTAAGATTAAATTGTTACCTAGAGAAATTGGAATCGTTGACTGTATACTATCATTAACACTAAAAACGCTAAATATCGGGAATTCAAAATAAATAGTAAAAATATTCCGTTTTTAGTCTTGATTGCATAGTTTGTTATTAAAACTTTTTAAAATAAATATGGTTATAAAAATAGAGATAAACTTACTTGAAATCTTTACACTGTTCGTCGTAATATTTCACTAAAAACACACCCTTACTGCCTTCTTTCACATATTTCCTGAACGAAATTTTGATAAAATAAAACTGTCTGTTTATCGCAGAATACATCTGCAATGACTCCTTCAAATAAATATTTAACAAGCTCCTTAGAATTATGAATTCAAACGGTCTTGCACTATTTATTATGTTCCGCTGTCCATCGTAAACTTTGATTGAACTGCTTTCTAATTCTATGTCGTTTGCGTCTAGGCTTATCACATTCACATTAGGTGCGTTCGCTATTATAGTTATTGTTAATTCACAGTCATAATAAGAATGTTCCGCGTTCACGTGAGGAAAAATGTTTATCTCGTACTGTATAGGATACACTGTATAATTCAAACATTCTTCATCCACCAAAATATTTCCCTTAGTCAACGAAAACAAGCAAAAAAGTAAAAACGCGCGAAATATTTTTTCTCCCGCCATTTTAGTTTTTTAGTCAACGGCATCAATTTATAAAGCCTAACCTTGCGTTAGAATTCATTTATTATTTTTAATTTAGTCACAGTTTCATAGTTCGTTTTTCGAATTTCCCGCCAAAGAGAGCGTTCTAAATACGTCTGATCGCGACGCGCGCGTAAATGCTTGTAGTGTTGTTCCTCTCCCTAGATCGAAACTTGGCGCCAGTCTTGCCAAGCCAGCACGTCTTGAGCTTCCGCGCCTCCTCAGTTTCTTGTTTCATTCACAGCTTTGAGGGGACTTTAATATAATGTCACAGGTCATCATTTAATGGACTGCATTATATTTTTATTTGTGCATATGGCTCACCTTCAAGTGTTAATTCGGTACGGTTTCTTTGAAGTATCAGTATTTTGGAGTATGATAACATTGTTTACTTTGCAAAATAGATATTCGTTTAAAAAATTCATTACTAACCTATTGTGTATTTCTATTAAGTAAGTTTAAGATTTATTATTTGACATTCCCTGATCGCTTCCAAATCTATTGAGTATTAAATACAAGCTAATTTAGCCATGAACTGTTAGGTATATTCTATTAGTATATTTTCTTTTTGCAGTAAGTAAACTCTTACGTTTTATAAAAATGTTGTAGGTTTAATTTAAACACAATGCGGTGTACTTATCACCCATTCTTTTACAAAAAATCAGCACCTAATCAAAGTTTTTTTTTTTTTTTGTAGTTTTCGAAGATCACGGCTTGCCTGGAAGTACTTAATCTCTCAAATCACGCTGAAAACATTCAAAAAGAGGACATTAGATTTAAATATCCCCTAAGGCGTTTAGTTCATCACATCCGCCGACACAAACCATACGAAAGAATGTCAACATAAATCAACAATCCAATTTACAAAACAACACACTAAGAAATAAATCAAAAATTCCGTATCCCGATGTCCTCTGCCCACGTTCCAATTCACGCAACACCTAACAATGGTCTAACGGTAACACGAGACAATTGATCTGGAAGACTGGAAGCGACACGTGGGCGGCGCACTTAGCAACTATTTTATGTTACATAGAGATTAGCGGCCCACGGTTACTTCGATACATGTGTTACGACCAACAGACGGCCAATGCAGTGTGTGGTAGAAACAAAAATTGTATGTTGTGGTTAGGTTGGAGATTTTATCCTTGATGTGAGATCATAAGAGAACTGCAACTATTGTTCAGAGGCAGATGTGTGTTTTGCTACAATCTGTTTTTTTTTATGGCAACATTACTTATTAATGATCTAAGTCTTACTCTGACTAATCCAGTTTTATACAAAAATTATAATCCTTTGCTACATTTATACTTCTTTCTTGTAATATGTGTAGTGTACATTTGGCGAAAGAGACATTTGTGACTAAGCCAATAGATCGAGTCAAACCATTTATTTCAATTAAGCCATTAAAGGACACATTTGAACGTCAAATAAGGAAATAGAAGTTAATGTATTGGCTCTAGTATACAGGATGACTGGTAATTAGTGACCGATACTTCAACACGTGATTGTAGTCATGATAACAAGCAACTTTCCCAAAGAAACATTTTTTTTTTTATACACAGACCTTTATCACAAAAACACAACAGCCGTATGAAATTCTTACGCGCGCCTGTGACCTATCAACTGTTAGCTGTTAAAAAAAAAATGAAAAAAAAAATGAGTACAATCACGTGTTTAAGTATCGGTCACTAATTACCAGTCGCCCTATATAACATTAGTTTTAGTATATGCGAAACCTAAATATAGTTATAGTTCTGTATGGTGTTCGGACGTAAAGAATAGCACCATCCCATATCTTCCCGTGGGTGTCGTAAGAGGCGACTAAGGGACTTACCAGAGAATGGGCAGCAGCGTTCTCTGTGCTTTATAACAATCATACTGCGATCGCCAACCCGCCTGCCAAGCGTGGCGATTATGGCAAAACCTTCTTCTTGGAGGAGGTTGTAAATCTGACAACCAGTCTTACCAAGGGGTATCGTATTACCCAGTACCAACTGAGTTGCGGAGGTCAGATAGGCAGTCGCTCCATGTAAAATACTGGTATTCAGCTGCATCCGGTTAGACTAAAAGCCGACCCCCCCATCATAGCTGGGAAAAGGCTAGGCAGATGATGAGCTGCGTAATAAAACATGAATCCGGGAACTAAAGATAAATTATAATCAAAGATCAAAATCTAACTATAAAAATCCTATTTTATAATCCCCGCTTCATTCGCCCATCACTTTTCTACTATATTAAGTCACAAAAGTTACGTAACGAGGCCACGATTTAAGATTTATTACTTGACATTCCCTGACCACTTCAAAATCTATTGAGGATTAAATACAAGCTAATTTTGGTTAGAAGAAATAAACTAAAGCAGTTAATGTGACCCGATACGATCATGTTGACGTGTATTCGCTTTTAAAAAGCGGAATAGATGATTCTGAGAGTTGGAGGATTATAGCGAGCTACGTGTGCCGAAAAATGGCGTGTTTGCAAGGCGATTTGTTTTTTTTTTTTAATTGGAGAAACATCGAATTATTGTTTTTTTTTTAATTTGACCAGTTTTCTTGTTTATCTAACTTAAGTTTATATATTTGGTTCTAGGTATGTATTTATTCTTATACTGTGTGTAACAGAAAGGGTATAGTCATATGAAAGGATATGCTGCAGACCATCAAACTGAACAACTTCCTCCATTTGTCCAATATCGTAAATGAGATAAATTATCAGCTGTCCCATACATTTGGGTCGAGTAGGTATTGAAATTTAGAATGGGACATCTGATAATTTTTTCGCATTTACGATATAGAACCCATGGAGGAAGTTATTCAGTTTGATGGTCTGCAGCATATCGACTAAATCCTTTCTGTTACACTCAGTATATAAGTCATAAATATTTTCTAGTATTTTTTTTCTGTTATTGCACCTACTCTGTGTTGTGTCTCCATCACCCTAAGGTAGTCTAGCAGAAAATACCCAAGGCATTGAGTCAGCCTTTAGACAGTTTTTACTTGTGCAATTGAAGTCTGTTTGTTATATCAAAATAACAGCTTTTTATTGAACGCATACGAAAATATATACCTACGGCACTTATAATGAAAACACATTTTTTTCAGTTGTTGTCTGTCTGTTTACTCCGGCTAAACTCCGAAACGGCTGGGCCGATTTTGACAAGGCTTTTACTGGCAGATAGCTGATATTATAAGGTCTAACATAGGCTACTTTTATTTGAGAAAAAGAGTTAGGGTTCCGTGCGAAAGAGTTAAAACCTTTGAAATTGGTAACAATATCAAAAAGTTTTGTCATATTTTTTATAATAATAATTTCATGCGAACGAAGGTCGCGGGCAACAGCTAATAAATAAATAAAACTGAAAAGAGAAACTTTTTGTTTCTCTTTTCAAAAAATTTCTCTTTTTTTTTTAAAAATAACTCCAATCCATACTTGAGAGTATTGTTCTGTATTTTATTTTCAGTTAGAATGCCTCCACTCAAGATCTCTGTATTTCCGCATATTTTATACTTGAAATCATTGTCATTGTCATCAGATTGGATTCTAGAAGAACAATGTGCTTATTGAAAGAACAATTAAAAGCATTAATAAAAGGCAGGTATTTATTTTAGCATTTTAGAATAAGTTTGTATGTTCATAATATAATTATTTAGCTCTAAGTACTTATTTCCATAATTAATTGTACGTTTTAGTGGAGAAGAATCTCTTCTTTGGGCTTAAAACTAATTTTAATAAGTAAGTACATTAACAAAATACTGAACAATTTATTATTATCTATTCTAAATACAATACTGAAAATAAACTCACTTTACAACAATTCGCATTCATATTCGAAAAACAGTACCCTTCTTTTGTGATCCATTGCAGTTGGGTAAAATAAGATACTATAAAATATCAATTAGGTAAAACATTCAAATCCGAACGGGGAACTTACTAACTAAACTCGCCAGTGGCTAGATTATATAAAAATAATACTGCATCAAAAATAAAATATCCACTCAGTAAAAAATCAGAACTCAGTAAAAAACAGTACAGCAAATCCTAGCAAAATCATGATAACAGATGGTAAGGTTACAGCAGTATGTGAGTCTGAGGCCTTGATAGAATTTAGAATATCAGCCTTGTGGCTACTAGCCCAGGACGTGGAGGCTCTGGCTTGTACCAGAGAATTCCTGGCAGCTGTCTTCGAAGCCTCGGTACACTCAGTGCAGGATGTCAGGAACGATTCAAACTAGAAAAATAGTAAAAGCATTCATTTTAATAGAGAGTCTTAAGAAAAGAATGTGTGGTGTTCTGTCTGTGTTGTGGTGTATTTTTTATTGTAGATACACAATTTAAACGACAATTCAATGAGAGTTATGCAAAGGACCCTAACTCTTTTTATTTAAAAATTGTTTAAAAAGTTTGATTTCTCATATGAATATTAACTCGATAAGGCCAACAAAGTCAACAACCATAATGTTGGAAGAAGGTACATCTTCGTCTTAATAATTGTCATTCAATGCTCTAATGTGGTTAATTCATATTTTAGTACTAAAATATGCAATAATTGTGTTTAACCTAACATTGTGTTATGTCAGTCAATTAGCAAGGTCGAACCAATTATCTTGTGCTAAAACAACGAAATGAAGTCTAATTGCAGTCATACAATTTAATAACGTTAGTCATATTTACTACAATACTAATTCCATAATTAGATATTGCATGAGTAAATAGTTTGATAACCACCAAGGTATTGGCATGATACACAACTTTTGTATGTGCCACCAAATTGCTATCATCATTGTCATCTTCTTGCATTTATTTTTATTTATTTAGGTTCAGTGCAACATTTATTCTTCTTCCATTATTTGTTCGAGCCATATCATCTTTCACACAGTCCTTTGATTATTTTTTGGTTTACTCCTAATCTTTAAGCAATCCATATTCATACTCAAAACTTTCCTCACGACATTTTCGTCCTTACTCTACAAACTCAACGTCACTTTCCGTACCATGAAAACAGATTTCTACAATTTTCCTGAAGATACAAATAATCAATGATAGCGAATTGAAGCCAGTGTTAAGAATAATGATTCATACATTTGTATAGAAACCGAGAAAATCCGTGATCCATTTTTAGCTCAGCAGCTGATCTTATATTTTTAAAGCAGGCAATTATTAAATCGCGATATTCCATCTCAGTCTTTCCTCCTTGGCTTGCTGCCAAAGTCTTTGGAATATGAAGACTTTCACTCACAACCCATCCATCGCAGCGATATCGTATTTAGGTCAGAACATTCATTTATAATGGGAAATCCATTACAATGAATGTTGTGACTGATATTCAAAGTACGGACTTTCGTTTATACAAATGTGGGAATGGATGGGAAGCGTTTTGTAAAGATTTGTATCAAAACCTTAATGCAAATGCATTAAGTGTGAAGGAAGAATTCATGTCAGTGAAAAAAGATCACGAAAAGGAATGTCCGTATGCTTTTTATATTTTGATGACAAAACATGTAACTAATAGAATGAATCTATAACCGAAATAAACGTCTGGTTACTCATCATCTGCCTAGCCTTTGCCCAACTATGTTGTGGTTTGTTTCCAGACTAACCGGATGCAGCTAAATACCAGTATTTTACATGGAGCGACTGCCTATCTGACCTCCACAACCCAATTAGTACTCGGTATTACGATACGCCTTGGTAAAACTGGTTGTCAGACTTTAGACTAATAGAAAGAAACTAAATAAAATAAAGGTCTGAACAAAGATCGGTGGTCCCGTCGAATATGTAACCGTATCTCTGCCTCCAGCCTATAACTCAGCATCTCATGAGACCTCCAATATATTGAATTAGTGATCGTTTTAGTTCTAAGACAGGAGGACGCTGATTCTATGAGCTTAGATGTTTGTATCTTGCAAAGGATTGACTTTAACTTGACATTTCTTATTCAACCTATTTCTTATTTTAATTTTTCATTTTAGCGCTCATGGAAACCTATCTAGTCTAGTTCGCTTTTAATTTGATACCTACAAGTTTTACCTTTTGGCGAAAATTTTCTAAAAGGTACCAGATTTTTGCAAGTGACCGAAAAAACACAACACCAGCAAAGTATTCAGGACAATTTCGTGGAAACAAACGATCATTAGCCACAGCCAAGTACCAATTGAATCAAATTGACACATCCCTCTGCCAACACGGTCACGTCAGGTAATGAGTGTGTTTAGCCCTCCAATGTAGTGTTTGATAAACAGTCATTTGGGTCACCACCGGACCCTCAATTAGGGACGGACAGACTAAAAGGTTATTCTTGTGTTTACTTTTGAAAGCGATTCGGCGATTAGGGGCTTGCGGAATATTTTTGCAGAGGGAGAGCGGATTTGCTACGTAATTTTATCAATAGGACAACAAAATCTAGTCTTGATATATAGCGACACTAGCTTTTGCCTGAGGTTTCACCCTCTATAAATATTATATATCCTAACTCCGTGAATGGTCTACCTGTGATTTCATTAAGTTTTTGCTGAAAAGGTAACAGAGTTACTTTCTCATTTACAATATTAGTACAGGTATCAGGGCAAAACTCCTACTTATCACATTAGTGATACCGCCTAGCGATCTGGTCCAACATTGCCGATGAATTTGTGCAACACTTTGCTATCACTTTGTACGTAGGAGTCACAGTCATCACGAAAGATTTGATCAATTCCTTAGTTTGATTTTTTAGGTCAAGTGACACTACATTTTTCTTTTGAAAAACTTTAGTCGTCACTTAGGTATGCAGTGACTAATTATAAGGGTCATCCCCTAATACATAGGACTGAATATCGTCATCGGGTTACTGGGTAAAAGCAGATCAAAACACGTCATTACCCAATATGACCACACTTTTAAACATGAATAATTATAGTCATCATCATTATCATAATTATAGTCATTGAATATTGATGGATGAAGAAGGAGAGGAAGACAAAGAAACAATGGATGGATTTTGAGAGGAATGATACTCGTATGAAAGAGAAAGGAGTAAATAATAGCGTGACGGTTGACAGAGGAGAATGGAAGAAAACAACGTGATGCGCTTAGTAACATGAGACGAAGGTAGGCAGATGATGATGATGAGTTATAGTTACCTCATTGAAGTCACTTTCAGTGTGTAGTACAGACGCAACGGCACTTAAAATCGTGTCCATCGATGGGTATCTGCAAAATTAAAATATTGTTATATATATCGGTTCTATGAACATAAAGAATATGGGGAAATAAGTGCTACCAATTAGTAAAATCATAACAAAAGAGTTAAAAAAACAAACAAGGTTTTAACTCTTTCAACAGAGATAAAACTGGAACATCGATTATTCTGACGGACATCAATCAAAATAAACTGTACCTAAGCAAGCATTGCGCAACTTTTGAAAAACAACGCTACTGAAGCTAAACGCTTTCTTTTGTTTCTTGCGTATAGACTTAAAAACATTGTGATACCATTTTCATTTGTTTTTATTTCCGAACCCAAAATGGATTCTTAATAATTGTACGATCAAAAGCGCGTCAGTACCTACTAGCACTTGAGCTATAAGAACTTTGAAAGGCGCTGAAAAAGTAAATTGTTTGACGTGGAGGTGCGGTTTACACTACATATAAAGCCCAAAACTCAGCCACGCGAACCGCTCATTGATGCAGTAAATAAATCATCAAGGGCGTAGGTGATGCGGGGCAAGATGGAAGGTGGGCCATTGTTTGTGAGGAGACGCCGCATACGCACTTGAGGTCTGAGCCGTCCATGAACCTCCGTCTGCAGAGATTGTCTTTGCTCCGGCCGACTTGGGTTCGAAGTCTGTTTTGGGATTTCCAAGTCAGCCACGGCAACTCATTTTCTGATGGATCGTTGAAGTTGTCAGGGGGTTCAAACCGCTCCCAAGGTAATTTTTACGACTATTTTACGAATTATATGTATAAAGACAAGTACTCACATAGAACTCCATAGTGTATAATTAGATTTCAGAGAATCTAAAACGATGTGTTGATTGCCATATGTCCTCAGTATGCTCGTTAAAGGTGTAGTCAGGTCCTGGGTTCTGATTGGAGTGTCGGTAAGTGACACAGATGTCAGATATCTAAAACAGAAAAAAAATACACTTTAATTATACTGCTTTATATGGTATACAAGTATGTATATGAAAAAAATATTATCTTAAATAAAAAGAAGCAATCAGGAAGCAATATAAAAAGATGAAACTTTAGTCTAAACAACGACAAACTATAGTTAAAATTTTTCCAATTGAATTTAAACCATAAAATATTGTGGTTAAGTTCAAAATCGAAAGAGAATTTATGTGGTAACTTGATGCTGTTTAATTTTGAGGTTACCAGAGGTACGGCTCTTGACTATGTCAAAATTGAATGGAAGTATCCTACTAATATTATAAATGCGAAAGTTTGCGTGGATGGATGAATGGATGTTTGTTACTCTTTCACGCAAAAACTACTGAACGGATATGAAATTTTGTAAACAGAGAGTTAATAACCTGGATAGTATGATCCCCTGAGGCAATTATCAAACTCCATGCGGGTGAAGCCGTGGTCATAAGCTAGTATAATCTAAAAATCATAATATTCATACCTCCTTAAACTCTGTTCATTCGTAGTACAACCCAAGGCATCTTCAATGACCCAGACTTCGTTCGCCACGTTGGTGCTCAGCATACGGTTCCACAAGAAGTCGAAGTCTTCCTCAGTCCCGTGACGCAGTCCAGTGCAGTATACCACAGGACGCAAGCTTGGTGGCACCCTGGTAGTGAAGTCATGGACAAAGAATATCCTTTAAAAACAGACTTTTGTAGATTTTTTTGTTCTTTATAGGGGAAAGGAGATATGATTTTTTTCTTGCCCAACCTAGATCCAAAGAAAACTGTCAATCATTGGAATAAATTCTCGCATGAAGCATTGGGACCTTGCTGCATTATCAGCCTATAATTATTCCTACCGCCACATGCCTTTTGTCTGTGTGACAGAGTAGGTCGTAGTCCACCACGCGGGCCCAGAACGGATTGGATGTCACGCGTCTGCGAATTTTTGATTCCAGGACATATCAGTTTGCTCACGATGTTCTCCTTCATCAATTTTAGTATACGAAATAAACAGAAAAGTGCCCGAGTGTGTTCAAACCCACAACCGACCACTACTACTCCCTTGTAAATACTATTTGACTACAGTAGACACCTAGAAACTTAGTAGAGTGCCTTATTCCCGAAGGGAAGCCGGCAGGAATCGGCTTTTTAGGTGCCTTCAGGTCTGCTGCTTCCTCGAAAAACATTATCACCAGTGTTATAAGACATATGAATATATTTATCTCAATTTATACTCACTCGGTGCCATTCTGTCTTAAAGCTCTGAACAAAGCAACGGTGTTCTCAACACATCCGCTATGTTCCAGCTTACACGCGAACTCCAAAATCTGCATGCGGTTCCTCAAGTCTTCGAAACTGTCCGTGGCCCTTACTTCATAACCGAAGCTTGAAATTCCATGGTCCATGTGATGAAGGATAAAGTCCTAGAAAGATAATGATGGTTTCTATTTAACATAATATGATCCAGAGATGGGTCAGTACGATGAATCAGAAACTGTTAGAGGTATATTTGATATTATTGTTTGTTTGGTCGTCGATTTCAAAACAAAGAGAAACTGGTTTGAAATTGTAACGCCAATGTTAATACAAATACATAATACTTTCGCAAAACAATGTGAGACAGATAAGAGATAAAATAACTATTTAGCGCAGTTAGGGTGCAATTCTGAAGATGATCGCACCTCACCGCAAACTTCAGCGGAAACAGCCTGCCCCATCGCTGAGATAGACCGAAGCGCTTAGACTAGTTAGAACCTATGTCACTAAAAGAAAACGCTTCTTTAGGTGGTGAGATGACATTGCCGCCTTTTGCCGTTGTACCTTGTACCTTCATAGTTAAACTATTGTAACAGAGTAGTTTATGCCCGCGGCTTCGCCCGAGTGTAGTTCGATAATTGACCCACAGGATCGTACAACCGGGATAAAAAGTACCTACAAATCTGTACAGTAGTGTTTGCGTGAACGAGTACCAAACATCAATCCTTATAAACTTACGCATTTATAATACATAGTAAGTATAAGATAAGACGGGCACACGGTTTTTATCTTCAAAAAAATATCACCTGAACGGAAGGTAAAGCTTCAGAATCTCCCAGATACAAGTGCCATATTCTGCTGAAACCCCTTAGTGCTGCGAACCACACAGAGTACTCAGTTTCTCCCTGTAGGGCGTCTAGTGCGCTATAGAGTGTAGCGAACGGTACTTCATCCGAGTACACTAATGCGAAGAGATCATTTATAATCTGCAAAAAAAGTAGTTTATTCGTTTTTTAAATGTTCAAAAAGCGCCTTGAATAAATGTGGGATTTCCACTAACTCAAGTTTTTGTAAGATGCAGCCGACAAATAGATATAATTATGATCTCATCATCTCAATATTAAAGTTGAATGTTCACGAATGGTATTAAGCGTTATCAAAAAAAAAATGGTTGTTTTACATTCCTAGACTGTTATTCAACCAAGGATATGTAATAAACCAGTCATAGTTTAATTTTTTCAATAAACGTTTGTTTGGCGTATGAATGGGATGACACAATTGAATATCATTTATCTCGGATTTTGGTAAAACAGCTTTTCATTTCAAAACACCCATTTATATCCAATCTCTGACCAATCGAATGAATTATAATAATTATCATCTTCAGCGTCATCATCATCATCTTCCTAATCTTGACCCATTCTGCTTGGGGTCGGCGCAAAATCTTCAGCGTAAACAACAAAACAATTACCTTGGCACGATTCAAAGGATGGATGACTTTGCTATCGTTTCCTTTCAGAGCGGATATAATCATAGTCCATAGGTGGTCGTCATAGTTCACTCTGTATAAACCTGTAAAAAATATTATTGAAAATTCCGGATTATGTAGAAAAACCTTGTAAGATCTTTATGCAAAAAGTACACTCCCTGTACAATAATATAGGTTGTGAGAAAAAGCAAATGTAAGGTTAGATTAAGTACTTTTATAGCTCCATGCATTTATTTTTCCTGCACTATTTCATTGACTATTATCGAAACCACTTTTATAATAAAGCCAACACAACTTGCAAATCAGGCAAAAATTGCAAATCATTGAGGTTTATTTTGAAGTTTACGCTCTTTTGGAGCCCTACCTGTTTCCTGAACGTTGAAAATGGCCCAGCTATGATCTTGACTAATATTAGCGATTTTGAATTGAAACAGTTGTTCGTCCATGATGAACACTGGCTTAGTGTTCTCGAAGTCTGGGGATGCTTGCGTGGTGTACGTTATCGGTATCTTATACGTTTCATTTGTTGAGAGAGAGCCGTTTATGTAATAGCGTTTCTGAAACAAAAAACTACATTAATAGGAAATCTTCGTTTTGACCCGTATGTGATAGTTATATTCTCACTAATCTGTTTTCGGATCTATGATGATCTTATCTTTTAAACACGGTAACATCGTGCCGAATCAAGAAAAAAAAAACCTATCTTATGTTGACCATTTTGCAATAGTACTCACTTGTGTCAAAGTAACAATATCAGTCTCATAATCAATATACACTGTCAATACAGGATGGCCAGCCTGGGTGATCCAGGAACCCATGACGTCATCGATGCTAGATTGGGGGTAGGAAGCCAGAGAGTTGTAAGCACGGACTCCTTCGTTAAGACCTTGGTACAACTTCTCTGGGTAGCCGGAACTGAATGAGCTGAAAAGAAGAAGAGCATGCTAGAAGAAAAAGAAATGAGTGACCGCACGCGTTCAGCATCGCCTCAACTCTTTGAAACTCCATTCGGCACACTGATAAGCCGTGAGCCGTCTGAGTCATTGCAGAAACGATACAGCAATGACTCCTGCGTACGTTGGACTGACGCTTAGGTAACGACGAACCGATGAGATGAGGTGATGCTCAAAGCATTGGATATAATACCTAGGATTAGTTTCTTAGCTTTGCTTTTTTATAAAATGATAGTCATTTCTGCTCCTAAATAGCATCCATTTACATTTAGGCAATATATTTTGGTATACGCAGAGTGAGTCAGTTGGTATAGTCAGGGACTGTTTTTTACAAATCGTAGTGCCTACAAAAAATAAACACGCAACTTACTTATTCCTCAAGTAAAAATTCAGTCCAAATTTGAAAGCGTCGTCCCCAATCAAATGATGCATCATCCTGATCACGGAACCAGCTTTCTGATAGGTGATGGTTCCAAAATGGCCGCTGATTTCGGCGGGAGAATTGACATTGTTGTTCGTGATTGGTGAAGCAGATGGGGAGTTGTCGGCATCGTAGGCGCTATATACTGACCCGAACACCAGCTGGTTAGCTGAACCAACTTCTGGATCCACCTGTAGTAAGTATTTATGGAAATTAATGAGTTGTTTAAAAGACTAGTCAAGCAGGAATATGGATAAAGGATTTTTGGTTTCGGATTAAAGAGCCCATCAATCAGTTTTGAGTCATTATTTACAAATAGTGATTACTAATGAATCGATCATACCAAATCATATAAATTAATGATAACAAAAACGGTTGATAAGAAAGTAATTTAGAAACGGAAGGCCTACTCCAATTACTACCGATGAGTAATAACTATGGGTTTCTAAATAAAGCAACAAAAAAAAACGATATACACTGAAATACATACAAAAGCCGTGATATAATCCTGGAAGTAGTTAGCAAAGCCTTCATTCAACCAGGTGTTGCTCCACCAATGGCAGGTCACGAGGTTACCGAACCACATGTGTGTGGTCTCATGGGCCACAATCTGTGCTACCCTGTACTTGAAGTAAGGCGTCGACACCTCGGGAACGTACAGCAGTAAGGCTTCCCTGCAAGATTTAAAAAAATATAAGAATAACCGTCATCAGCGTTTCTTTTATCCCAATTTATTTTGTGTGATCTTGTCTTCTTCTTTCATACTTCTTCAGTAGTCAAAATAAGAATCCTCTTGATTCTTGGTGAATTGCTGTTAAGGAATCATGTGCATCTGAATCTATAAGTTTTGAACTTATAGATTCAGATGCACATGACTGTAATTTCGTCACATCTTTATTGCCAACATGAAGACTTGAATGTGTGGTATTACTCTATACTACAAGTACAAATTTGATAGTCTGGTGCTTAATTTACAACATTAGTTTTAGTATATGCGGAACCTGAAACACTTGTCTAGTATTTTTATGTAAAGAATCTATGTACAAAATTTTAAAACTGTTTTTTGAAAAATCACAAAGTTATAAGCTTGTTCTGTTACCTGGCTGTCCGCGCAAAAACGTGGTCACAATGCGGCGCGCCCGCGCGCTCGCCTCCAGCATCGTCTTGAGCTCATTGATAATAATAGTTTGGCACTAGGTACCTAAATGATTGCGATAGTACTTAGTGTCACTCGGCATCCAACTTGTAGCCTTTTTTAAATATTTTTGGGACAAAATATAACATGGTTTAAAAATTTTTGGAATCGATTCAGTTACTTATTCGGAACAAACTATATTCAGGTTTCGCATATACTAAAATAATGTTGTATTTCTCCTACAATGTCTTTAGAATCTCGAAGATAGCACAGGCTGGTTATTATAATAGCCGTGACCCAGCAATCCTATTTGCATTCATACCTGTATGTAATAAGACCCCAGTTCTCCATAGCTCCGGCTCTAAAATCAGGTAACGCAACATGATCTAGCTTCAAGTGACTGTTGGTCGAGTAGTAATTGATGCCAAAGTACGTGCCCAAAGCATCGACCACTTTCTTGCCAAATTCGAAGGCGTATTCACTCTGATTCTTCGCGTCTGGGCGAGTGTAGACCCCAAACTCTTGGGTTCCGTTAATACTGGAGGCAGCTGCTTCAAATTCTGACACCAGAAATGCAACCAGGTAGGTTGCCATCCTCGGTGTCGGGTAGAAGATCTCTCTGATGTAACCATTGCTCCTAGAATAAAAGGTTATGTCATGCCTTTTTAAGATCCAAATACTGTAGTTTTCTAGAGAGAAATGCGTTTTCTGTTTATTTGTTATTTATAACATTCTTATCAGATCAAAGCAAATCCGTGTGCGATAATGACAGGTATAATGCTTTGATATTATTATCGACGAAGATTAATCAATTTTGATTAAAATTTAAAGTGATTAAAATCGCAAATGTCATTTTACGTACATCCCAAGTCCCAACATAAAATTCTATTAAATTATAAACTGAAGAATATTTTTAGATTTAGGCACTAAAGTAACTTTAAAAAAAACTACTGACAAGGGACCCTATGTAATGCGAGAAAATAGCAGATTGCTTGTCGCTAAGTCAGCGGTAGGACAGACTCACAATGTTTCTCTCCGTTCCAAGTCAGTATTAGCTAAAGAAGTTTGATAGTTGGCAGGGCGGTCGATCCCAATCACGAACGTCGCTTTCAATTCAGGCTCGTCGAAGCAAGGGAACACCTTTCTTGCGTGAGTTGGTTCCATTTGAGTAGCACCCAACCATCTGGAATGTACAATGAGATTATTAGCAGCTGCATTAACACTAGACGCTCACTCAACACTTTTATAATCGTTTGCTTTTTTTATATTGATTACAATGGAATTAATGCCATGAGCTTTTCGGTAGACCATCGTAATCCCATGCATTTTTGACTTTTCCGTAATAAATTATTATCACTGTTAGAATGTCTCTTTCTTATTCAAAGTTTCTTAGAAACTTTTGGCTTTTTTGAAGTTTTTATTTTAGAAAAGCTAACAGAATTTCGTAGATTAAAAAAAGAATGAAATATTCTTCGTCTGTTTTCACAATCAATATTATAAGACACAATTTAGGAACACATCATAGGATCCAGAGACGACGAAGAAAAATGTCCTATTGCATTTCGAGCTCAGGACAACTGCTTATTTTAGTTTCGGTCTGTATTTTTCCACTGTATGGCCGAGGCCTTTCTCCTTCCTATCTTGTTTAAATCACATTACAAGACAATGACATCAGTAATTCTTATCAAGCATCAATTATGATTCCACAATTTTCTAATCTAACTAATACATTGTGAAAGTAAATATTATATTTAGTGTGATACCTTTATCTTTAGACTTTTAATACCAGCTTATGTTTATCGGCGCTGAAACTGCCTATCTTTGCAGTAGATGTGTTATTCTGATAAGAGATCTCAGCGTTATCAAACATGTTTGCTTTGGTATATATGAGGTAATATTACCTACCTACTAAGATGTTTTCTTACTTCTGTTTTTTTGTTGCAATGAAAGGCAACGACTAAATAATGGATAGATGAACGGTGTGGGTGATGATATAACTTACAAAAGACATTTTTGAAAACAAGCTTGTATGCTCTAAAAAGAAGTAAATACACTTTAAATTAAAACAAATCTATCAATTAATACTTCTAATCTTGTCGTGTGATTTATCTATAAATAAATCAATTTATTAACACACAAAGTTAAGAAACAAACAAACAAGTGACAACAGTGATAGTTAAAAGAGTGCATAAAAAGAGGTAACCCTGGGCCTCAAACTAAGCATAGCCTGTATCTAGGTTGCCCAGTATAGACAGAAAAGGCAGATTGAGTTATTGACTGTTCAGCGTGACACAGCACAGCAAAACACTTGTGTTTTTCTGTGCTGTGTCACGCGTTTACGCACAATTAATTATGAAATAAAAGATTTAGAACTCAAAAAACCTAGTGTGTTTTTTTCCTGTGTGTTAAATTGTTAATTTTCTTCGTTTTAGAGCATCTAAATAAAACCTTGTTTTTAAAAACATTCACTTATTTTTTGTTTTCTCAGCAAACCCTTTTAATTGATATCCATATGATGGGAGTGCATGGTATTCAGCTGCCTCCGGTTAGACTGGAAGCCGACTCTAACATAGTTGGGAAAAGGCTAGGCAGATGATGATGATGATGGGGGTGCATAGTAAATAACTAGTCCAGCAGCTTTGGGAGTCCGCCATATTTAGTTAAATATATATTGTCATACAAACTAAACCTGTTTGCTAAATTTCAGATCAATCGGTTGGGGACAACTGTTTTAAAATTCAGTTGCAAGTTTTAACCTAAAAAACATACGAGTACATTCTAACATTGCAATTTAAATAATGGTTGTAATAAAAAACCTCTTTGCTAAGACTGCCTCGTTGGTCTAGTGGTCGCAAGCGGGACTGCTGAACATGAGGTCCTGCTTTCGATTCCCAGGTCGGGCAATGTGTTATTGGTTTTTTCCATCAGGTATTTCTCAGTACGGAGTTATTTATTTTTGCCATAACATTAGAACTTTTTGCCACGCTAAGAAGAAGTACGAAGTCTAGATTTGTGCCCGGTTGATGGCAATAAGCTCGTTACATGGGATTTAAGAAACATAACTGGCGAAATGTGGGTGTACGATTAGGTACACTTCTGTCTAACCCTTCGGGGATTACAGGCGTGATGTTATTTTATGTATGTTTGCTAAAAAAAATCTTTAAATCACATTAAAAGACAATGACATCAGTAATTCTTATCAAGCATCAATTATGATTCCACAATTTTCTAATCTAACTAATACATTGTAAAAGTAAATATTATATTTAGTGTGATACCA
Source organism: Noctua fimbriata (assembly GCA_905163415.1). Classification (NCBI taxonomy): domain Eukaryota; kingdom Metazoa; phylum Arthropoda; class Insecta; order Lepidoptera; family Noctuidae; genus Noctua; species Noctua fimbriata. The sequence goes on along the minus strand of LR990927.1, from coordinate 17,320,898 downwards.
GGCAGGTTTTCCATCAGGCATTTCCAGTACGGAGTTATTTATATTTGCCATAACATTTGAACTTTTTGCCACGCTAAGAAGAAGTACGAAGTCTAGATTTGTGCACGGTTGATGGCAATAAGCTATGGATGGACTGTATAAAGAATGATATGGCTAGAAAGGAGGTGTCGGATGAGATGACGAGTAATAGAGAAGTATGGAAGAAGAAGACATGCTGCGCCGACCCCAAATGAATTGGGATAAGGGCAAGAGAATGATGATGATGATGATGGCAATAAGCTCGTTACATGGGATTTAAGAAACATAACTGGCGAAATGTGGGTGTACGATTAGGTACACTTCTGTCTAACCCTTCGGGGATTACAGGCGTGATGTTATTTTATGTATGTTTGCTAAAAATAATCGACTTCGCCCGTTCGGAAGTCGGTAGCAAAAAGTCTAGAAATGAGCAAAACTCACCGACTTCCATATTATTTTCCACTTTTTAGTGTTATTTAAAGTAAGTTTTTTTTAAAAAAAGTTTTTATTTTATCCATTTTAGTTGTGATATCTCACACTAGTCCTTGGGGGTTAATATGACGTCGTGTAGCGCCATCTCTTTCCCGCACTGGAATTATTCCTGCTTTAAGACGTCATGGTAGCCCACCCAGGTCAAGTATCGTATTTTTTACTTTGTAACTAAAAGTTATTAGCACGTCATCCACATGGACGAAGGAGAAACAATGAATATTAAAATATGCATTTTAATATGCATTTTAAATGCATATTGAAATGCATTTAAAATGCATATTGAAATGCATTTAAAATGCATATTGAAATGCATATTTTAATATGCATTTTTTTTTCTAAAGAGGATAACTCATAAAATATAAGGGTTCACCGCGCGAGCTTTCTCTACCAAATGAAAAACAAATCACTTTAATCAGACCAGTAATTACGAAGAAATCGGTAAGCACACATGAAAAAAAAAGATGTGGGTGGAATACATAACCACCTCCTTGTTTAGTAGTCGGTTAAAAAAGTTTTTTTTTCTCATCATCTTTTTGTGGGAACTAATTACACATTATCTTCTATGTTTATGTATCCTTCAGAAGGTCAAATTCATTTGTGGATATTTTTAGCGTGGGTATTTAATTTAAATCTGCATCCGTCTCAAAACAATGGGTTTTTATTATAATTATGTCGAATTGGTGTATTGCATTATTTCTTTTTCATGTGCATTTAATTATTTGGTGAAGCATTCATAAACAGTTAAATATTTAAATGATTACTTCTAACTGCATACACGTGTTAGTAACAAAAATAAATGTTATTGTTTTAGCTGTGGTAGCTACGTACCTAGTACTCTACGTCTAAGAAAACAATACTAAAATGATTATTCATATATGTGTTCGGAATATTTTTGTAATCAAACAAAATATACATGTATTTAAATCACTTAAATCGGACCAGTAGTCACGGAGAAATTGGTGAAAAAAAGTTCTCCGTCAACTTTTTAGACTTATGTATCCTGCTTATGCGTATGAAGTTTCATTAAAATTGATTCAATCATTTCGAAAAAAATGGGCTTGAAAGTTTGTATGAAATGCCGTAAGTCGTTAACTTTATTAAAAATAAAACATCAGGTATACCTCGAGCCACGGAACGGAGGAATGTGGTAAGATAACCGAGAAGGTGGACAGAGGATCTCGTTAAACTGGCCGGAAGAAACTGGATAGCCATGACACAAGACCGCCAAAAGTGAAAAGGTTTGGAAGATAGAAGACGTCCACTCGGCATTGGGTTGTCAACGGTTAAGGTGGAAGCTAAGTCCATGGGTGGAAGCGCCAGGGTAGCCCGCGAAATTGAAATTTTCTTCGAATTTTGCAATTTCCAGGTCAATTTCAGGCTACATGTGAAACAAAATATGATTCGCGACTGTAACACGTATGTAGTTACAGAATTGCAATTCATGACTATTTCATGAAAAAGTCATTCAATGGGATTATATGAACTTAGAGGGTTGTTTTGCTAAGTTTAATGACTATAACTCTATAAAGCCATATTTGTAACGGTCGCGACTCGTATGTTAATCAACATACGACCTGAAACTGACCTGTAAATTGCAAAAAACGTAAGAAAATTTAAATTTCGCGGGCTACTCTGGCGCATCCACTTTAAAGAAGAGAATAATGTCAGTTATAATGTATGTTTTAATTCAGTATTGTGTGTGTTTAATTTTGTTATGCTCTGATTCTTTTAATTCTTTTTTTAAAATTTTATACTTAATTTAATTTGGTTATGTAATTGTAGTGTGTATGTGTAATTTTATTTTTTATTGATTATTTTAATGTACAGGTATTTAATGAGATTTTAATTTTTAAATTTATTATATGGACTATGTCTGAAATAAATGATTAATAAAAAAAAAGTTACGTATGCAACAAATTGAACTATTTATCCTCCTTTTTTCTCTTACTGTCTGTTACACTTATGAAAGTGTCAGTATCAATAGACTATTTCAAACGAATTCATTGTCCTCATTAAGTTCAAGTGTTTTACAATATAACTACCTACACGCGCCAACTGTGCCAAGTAGGTACTTCTGAGTAGATTATAAAGTATTTATGTGCTTTAAATTACAAGATTACTAAGCATTTACTTATAATTCACTTCTGAACAGCCGCTAAGTCTGTTATTCCCCCGAATAACATTATAAATTGTGACGTAAAAAGATTTTGATAATAGTAAATACTGTGTGTGTATGTTTATAAAAAGATATACTTATTTTATCACTTTTGTACAGAAGAGTTGTTTATTTATTTATGTACTGTATGATCATGGCAATACATAATGTGCAAGTACTTCATGGCTGTAAGAGATCTATAATATTAGATTTAGATCTCATCATCGCTTGTTCTTATTTCTAAACATACACGATGACTACCGAAGCGCATACCTTATAATATGTAAAAGTACTAGAAGTTATACCTAATTAACAAACAATAATATTTGATCTCTTATTTTATCTTGAACTACGAAAAATTCGTCATTACGTCATTAATACTCAAAAAAGAAAAACAAATTATGGTGCAACAAATGTTAAATTACTTACTTTTTAACTCCATCCTGGAAATAGTGGTTCCTGTAGAATCCATTCAGATCCGTTCTAATCGGTCCTTTGTACCGGATCTGCAAAACATACTCCAAGCCGGTTTCCAAATTACTTACTAAATTGATGTAAGCAAACGTGTAGTTTTTGTTAAATTCTAGACCATTTGTGGCATTCAGTGCTATAATAGTTCCCGTATTGTAGACTATAACGACGACATTTTCCGAAGTGATGGTCAGATCTTCGGAATGGAGTTTAATCTGATTGGTGACAGCAGTAGTCGTGAATTGGATGCTGACTGTACCATCGAAAGTGAACTGGTTTGCGTCACCAGTTTCAAAGTACGGTGTTATCAATATTTGATATTCTGACGGTACTATCGGCGTGTTCAACCGGTAGTTTGTGTCAGTAGCGAAGGCATTTGAGAGCAAGCCCATTAATGCTAAAACCAGCAGATTTCGATACATGTCTGTGAAAAAAACACAATGATAAAAAATATCACTGTTCTATAGTGACACTTACGGGACATCTGCCGTGATCATACATTATTCTTAGCTCCCGATATTTCGCCGCTGTTGCAAGCTCCATAAGCGCTGAATAATGGATAATCTCGAAAGATATCCCGTAAGAGACAGTATATTTTTTTTCAATGTTATTACTGCATTGTATAAAACAAAGTCGCTTCCCTCTGTCTGTCCCTATGTATACTTAGATCTTTAAAAGTACGCAACGGATTTTGATGCAGTTTTTTTTAATAGATAGAGTGATTCAAGAGGAAGGTTTTTATGTATATATTGCACCCGTGCAAAGTCGGGGCGGGTCGCTAGTTATATTGAAAAGTATTAAAGATTTAATTAAAATGAACTAACCTGCCGTGTTCACTAGTTACAACTACTGTGCAAACTGAGTAAAATATAACTATAGCATCAGATATTTGCCAGTCGTTACTCTGCGACTGATAAGACTCATCTTAAGTGTGTGTTATCATTCGTGATAGAGCACCACTCGTCTTTTGCACTAGTCATGTTTTATTGGTTTACTGCTCGGTAAGTAGTGCCAATAAAGCTTTGTAATTTCCTTGTCTCATTGTGATTTATCTTCTTCAGTGGTAAAAATAAATAGTCACCCATCCACAGACCGACCTTGGCAAGCCCGGTTTAACCTTGAAGATCGACCCGTGCGATACTGGTATTGAGCTGCATCCGGTGAGACTGGAAGATGACGCCAATATAGTTGGGAAAATACTAGGCAGATGATGATGAAATACTTTTGTTTGTATAATTAAAGATAATTTCAAAAAAATCCAGTTCGTCCCGCCATCTCCTTCCTGGTCTGCCGCGACCTCGTGTTACTCTTTCAGGGTACCCATCCTGAGCGTTACGGGCCCACAGTTCAGAATAATAATAATAGTAGCCTTAAAGTGTATGATGAATCAAAACATTTATTTAAAGTAACAACTTTAAACAAATGTCTGTTGAATGTTTATTAGTTTGCGTGTTGCTTTATATTTAATTCATTTTTATATTGTTTTCAATGTCATAATGTTTATATTAATTTTGCATGCCTAAAGCAGAATGTATATGGAATCTCTAAGTATTTTAACTATTGACAGCTTCGTGAAGGATCCATTTACAGCCTGTATATCTAACGAATGGCAACACACATTAACCATGACAAACAAACATTATCTACAATGTTCACTATACCTGAACATAACTCTCTCTCAATTGAATCGACAAAACCAACTTGACATAAGATTAGACCGATATCATTGTACAAAGCGTTTAACGTACTGATAACGTTTAACGGTAGATCTATCAGGTATCTACCTAGATATTGGAAACTACCTAAAATAGGTGAAGGTTTAAAAAACTTATATCGTAATATTAGATGTGCCTAAACCGATTGTGTGAATTTTATAAAACTAATCAATGATAATAAACACAAGATAATTTACGTTCATAGTAAGTTATCGACATTTAAAATCTTTTCGCGCTGATAAACAAGGTGAAAACGGGCCCTTCATGAAGCCGTCAACCAAGCATTCTGTACATCAAACTAAGTAACTCAACGCAAAAAAAAATGCTGGGAAAAGACTACTCATTACATACCGAGTTTCCTCCGTGCCTCGGAAACCACGTTAAGCCGTTGCGTTGATCCCGACTGTCAATTGTAGATCTTTGACAGTCGTTACATGTTGTCAGTGGCTCGTAAGTCTGACTACCAGTCTTAACAAGAGATACCGTACTACTCAGTACTAACTGGGTTGTAGAGGTCAGATAGGCAGTCGCTCCATTGTTGATGCGTTTGTGATAAAATGCTCATTAGCAATAATATTATTATGCTGATTCCACAAATAAATGACAAGGATTTTGAAGAAAATCAAACGATAACAAATTAGAAAAATTTCCTTTAATAATTTTGAATCATATGTACAACACTCTTCTTATAATAACATTTGTATAAAATAGTTAGTGCCTACTAGCTGATCCAGGCAACGGATCCCGACAGAATGACGTTCTTACATTACGCAATGTTTTATTCTGGGTGGAATGTGGACAACGACGCGCAAACGTTTAAACGCGCAACGTATTCAGTACATCAGTCTGAAGTCCCTAAAAAGAAAATCTGCGGTTTCTTTCAAAAGCTCAATACCCAAACGGTCAAAATGTATGGAACAGCATATTTTTTTTAAAATTACGGATCAAAAAATTCTATGTGGGGGGGTTTGGAATGATGTACTGAATACGTGGAACCTTTTGTGCGGAGATATATTCCACCCTGACCTGGGTGACAAATGTGACATTCGCTTTCATTGCGTTTCGTATTTCTACAACGACTTCGAACAGGATTGGGCATTTTGGTTGCATGAATATAATTTTTAGACAGAAAGGAAAAATGTGACAGTAGATTACTGGCTGCATTGAGAATGGGACCGTATAGCCATTGTTTGAAGACACGTGATCGAGTAGCGAGGCGACGCTTGACGTCCGCATCGATATTCATTCAATTTTCTTCTTTAAACAAAGGTAAAACAGTTCTTTTTTTCAAAGTAGCCAGTAAATTGCACGAGGATTTTGCCGTTCTGTCTGATCTGACTGTATGTCAGTCAATACAATATTTTTTTTGGTCCATTATCGTTATTGCTGTTGTATGTGTCTTTGTGTCTCGGGTCATTTGATTCTGACTACATTTTAATTCACAAAGCAAATTATTTTAGCAGCATGGCAAGCGCTGTCCATAGCAAAAGCATGGTTGTTGGCATATAGATTGCTGCTGAGTTAGGATCTGGAGTAGTTACTTCTGGGGTTGTAGAGGGTTCTGTAGGAGCGTCAGTAGGAGGTTCTGTAGGTGGTTCTGTAGGAGGTTCTGTAGAGGGTTCTGTAGAGGCTTCTGTAGAAGGTTCTGTAGAGGGTTCAGTAGAGGCTTCTGTAGAGGCTTCTGTAGAAGGTTCTGTAGAGGGTTCTGTAGAGGCTTCTGTAGAAGGTTCTGTAGAGGGTTCTGTAGAGGGTTCTGTAGAGGCTTCTGTAGGAGGGTCTGTAGGAGGATCAGTTGGAGGGTCTGTTTGAGGATCTGTGGGAGGGTCTGTAGTAGGATCTTCCTGAGCACCGGCGGCGGCCGTTATGATTAGGTCAGCATTACTAGTACCCCATTGCATGGAGTTTTCGGCACTCGATATGGCACTAAGACCTCCATCGAGAGCAGGAATAGTGGCTTCATTAGCCTGTATCCATGCTCTCATCTAAAAATAAAGATGTGTATGTTAGTAATTATTATAAATAAATTAATAAAATACATACTATAGATAGATTGCTCTGGAGCAGTTGTACACAAATTGATTACTCAATATTATTCAAAAACCTAATTGCTTGCAACTTCGTAACTTATTCGACCATTTTTTCATTTTAATATGTGTTTGTATACTGCCTCGACTGCCCCGTGGTGATCAGGTCCTGGGTTTGATTCCCAGGTCGGGTAAAGTGTTATTGGGTTTTTCTGTCAGAAATTTCTCAGTAGAGTCTGTATTTGTGAAAGGTTGGTGGCAATAAGGCTCGGCCCCTATTACATGGGATTTTAAAACAAAAATGGCGAATTTTGGATGTACTATTTAGGTACACCTCTGCCTAACCTTACAGCATCATGTTATGCTATGTTATTTGTATACTTACTTCTGCTAAAGTTTCAGAGTCCAAATAACCAGCAATGTTGGAGATAACGTTGGAGAACCACGCTGGCAGGACGACACTGCAAACATAACAATAAATATTTGTATTGTCTAACAAGGTAGTTAGGATTGGGAGCGTCTCGTAACACTTTTTAGAAATAAAAGTTAAGAACTGGATGAAGGGGAAGGGGTATCGTATTACCTAGTACAAACTGGGTTGTGGAGGTGGGATATGCAGTCGCTCCATGTAAAATACTGGTATTCAGCTGCTTCCAGTTAGACTGGAAGCCGACCCTAACATAGTTGGAAAAAGGCTAGGCAGATGACGATGACCTGGATGAATAGTACTTGTTTAATTGAGTGACGTGGTTACAGATTCGGATGCAACTGCTTGCTGCCTCTTACATGCGATAACTCATCCTAGACAAAATATTTCTACCTTTCTTAGAATTATGCAAGCACGGCCACCCAGCCGAGCCATACACGAAGCGTTGGATGTACTCAGCTTTTATGCTAACATACGCACAATTTGGATTGGTGGTGCTTGCATAACTAGCTTTAAATTTATCATCTCTGCCTAGCCTACCGCATTGGACATAACTGGCTAAATGAATTCGGGGATTACAGGCGTAGACTTTCTGGCTTCTGACTACCTGTAACGACTGTCAAAGATCTACAAATGACCGCAGCAACCAACGGCTTAACACGGAGTGTACTCGGTATATTCTTTCTTTATCGTGTGGTTAGTACGTAACCTGGTGTGTGTTTTTATGTCGCCCATGGGCTTCTGACTACTTTACATGCCGTCGACAAATATCTCTCAGCCATGCTGCTTTCCTCACGGTGTTTTCTTTCACCGAAGCACGGATAATATAATACGACCGAAGCAAGTGATACAACACGCACATGAATCCGAAAAATCAGAGGTGCGTGTCTTGGGTTCGAACTCGAGACCTGTGACTTGGCAGTCCGACGGTCACGCACTAGACTATCGCTGCTAACTCGGGATGTAATAGATGGTGGCACTGGACCCTGGTGGTTATGGTATAATTTTGAATTTAAAATATTAGGACAACTGAATGGAGTCTACCCTAATACTGATAGCAATAAGTAGGTTGAGTTTTTGTAGTCAGATGATGATCTGGTAAAAACTCAATACGGAAAGTACAAATAAAAGAGCCTTACGCTTCCTTTATCTCAGCAACGTTATCCTTGAGGAAGGAAAAGGCGAACTTAGCGTTGGAACGATCACCCATATAGAAAAACGTGAAAGCGTTCACTCGATCTTGAGCCTTAACGATGTCGTCGTTCAATATGTTCTCCAAGTACCTGGTGAAATAAAAAAGAATATTATTGCCAAAACACTATAAAGACCAAAAGTCACCGACTTTCCACTGTTAAGTTAGAAACCCAAAAAGACTTTATTAAAAAAAAACCTTAAAACATAAAAATATTTTGAAGGCTCATTCATATTATGTTGTATTGTATTACATTCAACAGCAAAACTAAATTTGTTTTTCATAGTATTTTAATGTTAATTTTTTACGTACTACATTACTACATTTTTTCAGATTTTTTCTCTTACTTTAGAAATTAGTTGGAAAAAAATAGTTTCAGTTCCATGTATCCGTGATTTTTCCAGCATGCATTGGATCTTTTAAAGCTAAAAATATTTCGCTAAAATTCTCTATAATATCATCATGTGTAACAAAATAATTTAGAAGGCACTCACTGCTGCCTAGCGTTGTCGTTTGTGGTGCATCCCAAAGCTCTGAGCATAGCGGTTTCATCAGCCTGGTTGTTGGAAGCCTGACGACGACTATTCAGGAAGTTCCATTCTGGAAGGCCACCGGCACGGAGACCCTCGCAGAATACGTGACGTCTCAAGTTGGGGTTGATGCTGAAAAAAAGATAATTAATTAAATTATCCACTAAATAAAAATTTAAATCAATTACTGACAGTCAAAGCATAGCCAAAAACGCTCGGTTTTAAAGCTTGAAAACATAATCATTAATGCTGGAAGTGTGTTTTCTTTGAGCCTAATACATACAAAGGAGACCAATTAATCACTAAAAGGACCATTTGACCAAACCTTTAGACCAGGGGTGTTCAAACAGTCCATCACAATCGACCAGTCGATCGCGAGAGCTTTCCGAGTCGATTTCGGAAATTCCCGAAACTTTTAAAAAAATAGTAATAATGAGCCGTCATATCTACGCGTTCTGTATGGTGTATGGTGTCCGGACGTAAAGAATAGCACCATCCCATATCTTCCCGTGGGTGTCGTAAGAGGCGACTAAGGGACTTACCAGAGAATGGGCAGCAGCGTTCTCTGATTCTACAACAACCATACTGCGATCGCCAACCCGCCTGCCAAGCGTGGCGATTATGGCAAAACCCCCCTTCTTGGGGGAGGCCTATGTCCAGCAGTGGACTTTTCGGCTGAAATGATGATGATGATGATATCTACGCGGATTATTATTATTATGCAATGCCGTGGATCAACATCCAGAGAAAATTTGTGATTCATGAGTTTGTACCTATTTAATTTTAAAGAGTATTACAAGTCATGTCTTAAATAATACCTATGTGTTTTCTTTCATTGAAGTAGGTTGACAGTAAATCACTTACCGCCTAAACATATTGTGATAGATCGCAGGTACTATAAGTTTGAGCACCCCTGCTTTAGACAATCAATGTTTCAATCAAGCCATTTCAAGGGATTATTTTTTTTTTCTAAGTATATTTTTATAAAATAAAAATAATTTAAAATTACTTGACCCACAAAATAAATACTAGCTCCTTATTTTTGAACATCCATTACGTTAGTTTACTACGTCGTATTTACCTACTGTCATTGTTAGAATATGGGAGTAAAGGTTTTATGCAAAAAGTCTCAAAAAATTTTTGAATTACAATAATTTCGTAAAAAAAAAACACTCAGAAAAATTTTTTTTTCGTTTCTATGGCGACTTTACGACTTATAAAAGTTACTCTTAAAATATTTCATGTATGAAAAGATAGACCTTATATTCACAAAGCCGATAATAATTACCGTAACGAGATTGAAGTTACGTCAGGATTTATTAAACTTATTGAACAAATTGATGTTCATTATGGGCTTGGTCAATTTCCTCTTTGTGTTATTAAGCCGTTACTCTACATGATTACACTGTTATCATCATTATAGCGATTTACACGTTGTAAATGGCGGTCAGACACGCGATAAGTAGGTGCTCGTATGTGCTTTGGCAGTGTATGTTTTATCGCCTTCTTTTATGCAAAAATCTTTAGTTGCTTTTTATAACTGTAGTAAATTTTTCATTTATAGTTGTAATTAAATCAATTATGCTTGTTTACTAGCAACCCGTTGCTTCGCATGATCTTTACCTATCTACGACTTGATATGTTATCGATGCTTTAAATATTATTGTATCATAAACACAAACCTTCTTGAATAAATTCTCTAAATTATTGTAAAAACCGCACTAAAATCCATTGGCTAGTTAAGAAGATCAAAGCGGTCACACAAACAGATACGAAAAGTGCAAGTTCAATTTTTAACATGACATAGTAAAAATATTATAAACCAATTGATAAATGAGGTCATTAAACCTAACGCCCAGGGCATTTTGAGTAATGGCTATTACGAGACGTTAATTTGGTCTTAGTTCTTGAAATATTTAAATTAAATAGGTTCTAATAATGAATAATGTCTATCACTTATTGTTTGCCGACGCTAGCACTGATAGTTATAATGCGTTGTGGCTTAAGAATTCTGCCTCGCTACTTCACAGGCCGCGTAGCAGTCCCAACACTAACTTGCAATCGATAGCCGCCCGGGCCTATACCATAAAAAGCTAATCAAGCAGGATAATAAAGTACCAAAGTTTGATCATGATTCTTACCTAACAGTCTGGCTATTGGTGAAGTAATTTTGGAACTTAGCAACAGCATTGTCAACGCATCCCTTGTATCCGATGTTGCAGGCGAAGGAGAGTACGTAGAATCTGTTCAGGGTCCTAGTGAGATGCTCGTTGGCGACCACGTCGTAACCGAGGTCAGCGATGACAGCATCTAGGTAGTCGTAGAGAATTGCCTAGAAAAAAAATATTACGTGTTGGTGTAGCGTAACTATGTAATATCGATTACAATATCAAAACTAAAGGTAAAAAAAAAATATTTTTTTTAATTGCGCTTTATTTTTTATCAAAAATATGTAAACTACTAATTTGCACAAGGCAATATAATATATTTTAGCTACAATAATCATATCTTAGTGTAATAAATGATTATGTAATCTCATGTCTATTTGCATATGGGTTTATTGCTGAAATAAATTAAATATTCTATTCGTTTTTTTCTAATCTATATCTTTTATTTACTCGTTCTACGAGAATGGTAATCGATACGTAGTACGTACCTAATTCATAACTTGAGTTTCCAAGAGAGCATGAACATACAACGTGGCATCAATATTATGTAGTATCATTCACTTTTTTCCATCAATATCGTTTGTTGGGACCCACAATAGTCCCAAACGTACAGTAGCACGCCTATCACTATCATCATTTCAGCCGAAAAGTCCACTGCTGGACATAGGCCTCCCCCAAGAAGGGGGGTTTTGCCATAATCGCCACGCTTGGCAGGCGGGTTGGCGATCGCAGTATGGTTGTTGTAGAATCAGAGAACGCTGCTGCCCATTCTCTGGCAAGTCCCTTAGTCGCCTCTTACGACACCCACGGGAAGATATGGGATGGTGCTATTCTTTACGTCCGGACACCATACAGAACACCTATCACCTATCACTATACCAAGTTTCAATAGAATACGAGATCAGCTTTGATTTACAGGTTTTGTTACCTGTGACGTGTGCCCTACCTTACCATTATCTTTTAGTCTACTTACATTAAAGCGAGCCAATTGTTCTGGAAGATGCAGGAATCTGTTCCTCAGCCAGTTGAAGCCAGAAATGGCTGGATACCAGGAGTAGTAGCTTGTGTCCTTCTTCAAGAATTGAAGCACACGGAATCCCAGATCATACGACAGCTGGTTAGCACGCATAAGCGCGAATACATCGTCAACAATCTACAATTAAAATAATGATCTGTTTAGTTATAATAAAATTCACATTACAAAAAAAAAAAGAATATGATTTACCAGGTTCCGGAGATCAGTAACGAACTTCCGACTTTATAATTATAGTTAAGGAGTGCTATTCACTTAAAATAAAATCCGGTGAAAAATTCCGGTGGAATATGATTCAAAATAAGGAGCTGAATGCACACTGTCAGTTTGTGGAGGGCTTACATCCCGTATAATTGTTTTTGCTGCCCCTGAGTACAGATACCACTTCCAATATTTTTGACACAGACTCTTAAAACTGTAACCAACTTTCAGACTCCTGAATTTTTAACCAACTTCAGCAAATGTAAAGTGAATAATATCGTTTCATACCTGAGCCCTGTTCAAACGATGGATGGCGTTAAAGTTTGTATTAAGAGCTTCCGCGATCAGTCGCCAGTTGTTTTCGTCATAGTTCACACGGTAGATACCTATAAAAAGAATATGAGTTAATATGAAGGTTGGGATTGGGTGGGTCACATCAGCTGCATGCACGTTGACCGCTGGGCAAAAGTGTCCACATGATGGGTGCTGGAAGACGCCGACGCCGCCGAGGTCGGCCCAGAAAGAGGTGGCGAGACGATCTGGGACGCGTACCGCGAGGGCTAGTTCGAAGAGGCACGGGAAAAGAGCACATGGAAGTAATTGGGGAAGGCCTTTACACAAGTTTTGGTTTTTTCATGGCATGCAATTAACAAGTCATTGGTCTTCCGTAGGCAAGATTGTTCGGTAATCTCATTGTATTTTGACTATTTTCGCGACTGATTCGCTTTTGTTTATCAATGGCTTTTACACAAGCTCTTCATTAACTTGCTTTATTCGTTAACACAATCCCAACACACTAACCAGCGGCCATTATAAATTTTGAAGTTTACGAACTTTTGGCAGTTTATCTTGGTACCGTTGTCACAGTGACCTTCACTAAAAAAAAAAGTAGACTTGGCCCGTGACTAGTGCTTGCTTGTTTCCACTACACCAACACAAGGTAGAACAGTTACATATTACCAAAATAGCACATAAACTCACCTTTCTGTTGAACATTAAAAATGACCCATCCTGTTCCCGCTGCGTTGTCAATGAAATCGGTCCTCGCGGTCATGACTTTGGCAGGCAGCAGGTTTTCCCAGTCAGGGTTGCTTGCAGTAGTGTAGGTCAGGGGTAGAGGCCAAGCTTGCTCGGTCGGTTGAGCTCCACTCACGAAGAACCGGTCCTGATGGTAGGAGAACATGAAGTAATCGAGCGTGTAAGTAAAGAAGGGTCTATAGTAATATACTAATATAATAAGACGTAAAATTGGATGTAGGGGATAGTCTTCGGAACTTCTGATCCGATCCCGATTGTATGGTAACAATACGAGCCATTATCAGGTTATTTGCGAAAAAACAGCTTATTGATCCAAGACGATGAATATGGACGCCGATTATCTGAACGTTATGCAATGAGAGAAACACTGTTAGTTAACAGCTACAATCGAAACATGTTCTGACTAACCAAAATAAAGATGTTGTGAAGTCAAAAATTAAATTTCCAGTCCTCCGGAACAGACTGGGCATTTTTTTGCTCGTATTATTACCAAAATCTTTGCACGAAGGCCTGAAGAAAATGAATACCTGTCTAAGGTCAATGCGACCAGTTTCTGAATTGACGGTCACTTTCAGGACTGGGTATCCTTGCTCATCGACCCAGTATTTCATGAAAGAGGTAACATCGAAGTTGGGGTAAGCAATTCCTTCTTCTGTTACTGCTCTGCTGAAGCTTCTGTAGAGGTCTTCTGGGAACGCGTGCTCGAAAGAACTGAAAATTTTAATTAACTTTAATAACTATAGTGTTTTTGCAGAAATTGAATAATGTAAATAATAATAATTAATAATTCTTCAAAAAAATTCAAACTAAAAGTAAATTGTTTATAACTGTTAGTGGCAATATCAATTTTTTTAAAACTTATTTTGCGTTCAATTTGCTCTTAGGTCGTAAGAGCGATAATTCTCTGCTTTACTTCATACAATTGAACATTGTTTGTTTTATAGTAAAAAAAAAAAAAATTTTACACAATCAATTTTCTCTGAACAAATAAAATCAGCGGAAAAGTGCAATGCTTACACTGTCAAAACGTAAGAAATTGTTTTTTTTTTTTTTTAACGTGTTTTATCATGGGAACAGATTACGTTGCGATGTCCATATAATTATGTTACATTATTGTAAGACACTGTAATGTAACATAATTATACAAAATTAAATAAATAGATTAAGAAAATAAATTACTTTTCTTTCAAGAAATAGTTCAAAGCCTTCTTAAAAGTCTTTTCAACGACTAAATGCTTCAGCATGAGAAGTAATGAAGCTCCCTTAGAGTAGCTGATACCACTGAAGTGAGAAGTGACTTGAGCGGGAGTGTTGACATCATGCTGAAGAGCTCTGGTTGTAGCTCCAGAGTCAGCAGACAGTGCACTCTGTACGTACATAATATTGAACTGTTCTGCCAACTCTAAGTCTTTGTATACCTAGGAAGAAACATTAAGTTATTAGCGTCAGAGAATAGTCAATAAAATAGAAAAAAAAAAAAAAACATCGTCAGTGAACAGATCCAATTTCCGATAAATATGGGCTTTCACATTTGTGACTAGTATGATTCCTGGCTAAAACTGTCGATTTCATAAAATTCTTTGTATGTTTTTTCAATCAAAATACTTTCATAAACGTGTGATGGCGTTCAGATGTCCGGTATGCTATAATATATGCTTACACCATCCATGGCGAAATATTCGAAATAGCTAGCGAAACCCTCGTTGATCCAGACGTTGTCCCACCATCTACAGGTGATCAGGTTACCGAACCACTTGTGAGCGAGCTCATGAGCAGTTATCGTTCCAATAGACAACTTATCCACAGCATTGGTTTCACCCTCTTGGTACAAGAGGCGAAGTTCCCTAAAATCAAACAAAATTTTAACTTTAAAGTATATTATACAAAGCCAAGTTAAATAGAAATAAAAAGCTTGGAAATAAAGTTTGCATTATTAAAGCTTGTGACAGTGCCATCTAGTAGTAATCTCTCAGTACTAGTGTCACAACCAAACTAACAAACTAAATGAAAAAATATTGCTGAAACCAAAGAATTACCTGTAAGTTACTAATCCCCAGTTCTCGGTAGCTCCCGAAGCCCAGTAAGGTGACGCGATCTGATCGTTCTTCATTCCTGGTTCCATACTGTAGTAGTCGATATCGAAGTAGTCACTAAGCCATTTTGTCAGAGGAGGGCCGACTTCTAAAGCGTAAGCTCCTTGACCTACAGCGGTTGGTCTTGCCAGGATTCTGTAGGGCCTTTGCGCATCGCTGCTCTCTGCAATCACGGTGAAGCCTTCGTGGACGTGGAAAGTGACCAAGTAGGCTGACATTTTTGGGGTAATCACGAAGACCTCCCTTTCGCGACCACTGAAACTAAAATAAAAATAGCCAATTTTATTTCTGCTGTTATGTATTTATAATCACAATTAATAGTTTATTCTGGTTTGTGCTCAGATTATTTATCAATCTTATGTGTTTCATTTGATGCTAAATAAGTCTTTGGTTATTTCTGTTAAAAATGAGACCCATACTTTAGTTACCGTAAATTATTCTTATCTATTATCAACTACCACTTTTGTTATCTATTAATTTTATTGAATGTTTATCTGGTGTTCAGAAAGCCCCAGCTGCGGTTCTTTTCATCCAACTCATTAATCTATTGATTAATATCAACACAGAACGGATACCAAACCACTATTCCTAAATAGTGGCGGTAATGATTATGATAATAAATTTATATTCATGTGATGAAGAAACAGAATTTATTGTTGATTTGCTAAGTTTAGGCCTACTGTCCACAGGCTATGGCGTGCCTACTAGGCACTACCTAGGGCCCAACAATACAGCAAGCCCATGCAGACTGTTAAGAAAAGATAACATCATGAATAGGTTATAAGGGCAAGCTAAACTTTAAGGCTTGTATGAAAATATCGCCTCTATCCACAGCGTCCCTTGACGATGCATGCAAGCTCCTAATGACGACTGGCGTGTTTTGCATGTTGGTTATGTCCACGTAATCCTCAAATAATGAACATGTAGCTACAATCAGTTCAATTTGTTTTTTCATTGAGAAAATGTAAAGTGACGGTGAAGACAACATAGCAAATCAATATTATTGGAAGACGACGAGTCTTCATCTACATATATATATCATTAAAAGAAACATTCATTATAGCTTATTTATGCTGCGAGAGAGTTTAGAGATCTGTATTTAAATTATTTTTCCGAATAACTTCAAATCACAAAATTAAGTCTCCGTGTGTTCTCAACTTGCAATACTATTGCATGATGCTCGCTCCTTAGGCACAGCACAGCTTTAGTAAATCAAATTTTAACATAATAATAACATAGTAACTCACATAGCTCTCGATTCTAAGGGCATGTTAGAGTAACTTGGAGAAAAGTTCAATGGTCTGTTGATGATGATTTTGAAGGTGGATTTGAAGCCAGGCTCATCGAAACTGGGGAATGCCTGTCTTGAGTTAGTAGGCTGTAGGTGAGTAGCCAAATACGAGCTGAAAAAAATAAAAATATTAAATATACAAAAACATTATCTGTACCTACTGATATTTATAAAAGATGTAGTTTCTATGTAGGGCGCCATCTCCGGAACTGGTGATCCAGTTCAAAACATTTTTTCACTGATAGAAAGATATATTATTTGTGGGTGCTTAGGCTATAAATTATATGTTTATCATGCATATTGGCTGAGCTATCACCATTTTTGCAGATCCAGGCGCAGTGCTAGTATTATTATAAATTCGATCAAAACACAATGTATCACTAATTTTAGTTCATTTTTAATTCAAATTAACATTTACTTAAAAATATCATTAATTCTTAATTTTGTCGCGTTTACAGGTGCTTTTTGTCAGCCCAAGAACAAAAGGTCTCACCGTACTGTCCCAGACGCATCCCTGTAGTTTCCCCTGAATACTCCTCTGGACAGAGGCGTTTCATTGATGTTACCGACATATTCCACGGTCAGTATATAATCCTCCCCATTGGTCAAGGTTTGTCCAACGGCCAAATTCACTCTCAGAAATTGTAAGTCTCTAAGACGGTCGTATTTAGGTGCATGTAGTGGCATATTTACGCCAGCTTTGGTCGTCAAAGTAACATCTATAATACTTCTAACGTTTTCGTGTATGACGAACGAATTCAAGCCAGCTGTTAGTGCCTGCGAAAAAAAAAAAATCAAAATCATTTTTTTTTGTGTCCCAAAGGAAAAAAAAAAAAAAAAAAAGAATTACACTAAATTTATTATTTAATCAATGTCCACAGTTATGCGACTATAATTTCATATTTAGAAAGATAGAAAGCCGCAAACAAAAAAATAAGTACATAAACATAAAAGGGGGAAAATAAGCGTCATATCCACGCAATTATTTTAAATCACAAAGACTTGTGTGATCTTTTACTTCTCCACGATTAAATTTACACAGATTAGTATATTTTTACCCGACTACGGCGGAGAGTTATGATTTCATGTATGTATGTTCATCCGTTCTCGCGTAACTTCTATACTACTTATCAAAATTTGACAAATGACATATCGTTCGAAGCTTCTTGATTGTCCGCTTGTTAAAGGCTAAGTGACGTCACACTAAATTCAATATGCCACCCTCTTAAATACATAAATAATTAAATTGAAGAAAAAAGAAGTTTGATACGCCGTGTTGTTATGAAATGCTTAATTAGCTCATTCCTAACGGAATATTATTAGGTGTATATGATATTCGTTTTGATAATAAACTTCTTGTTAAGTTTTTACTCTTTGTATCCCTTTCTTTTCAGGACGCGATTTTTACGTAGTCGTGTTTTATAGACCGACCGCTTTAATAAGTCCTCCGCCTTGCCCCAGCAAAGGTACATTAAGTTATTTGCTTTAAAATAACCATAATTCATGAAGGTATTACGATACTAATTGAACCAATACGTGATCAACCTTCAGAATATTCCATTTAAATTGATATCTTCGCGAGGATTCATTTTTTAATACAGTTTTTGTAAGCACTATTCTTAATCAAATTGGTCTGGTAAGATTGATTAATTACCTTAAAAGTAATTTTGACAACACCTTTAAAAGTAAAAGCTTCATTGGCACCCTCAGCAGTGAAGTAAGGTGTAATTTCTATTTCATAGTGTTCGGGGTCCAGATGTTCGGGGAGTCGGTGAGCAACATCAGCATCAACAGTGTTAGTGGTCTGTACTTCTTCGACATCCAATGGCAAGGGAATGTCAGCCGTAATGACGGCGACTAGCGCCAGGAGAATGGCGCTGATGTAACGCATGGTACTGAAATTTTATAAATTGGTTAATATAAATTAAGGATTGGTCATACTTGTACGGGCAAATACAATATACTACAGAACAATATCTGTCAAAGTCCAATGTCAGGTTCCGTGTACACACGGCCACATCAAGCAATACATTCCCGGTATAAAATGGCCTCGCTTAGTATAGATTTCCCGTACAATGAGAGATCCGCTTATACTGATTTTGTAAAGCTTGATTGGTCATTGTGTGTACAAAGTTTATGCATACCGGTTTCACCCAACAACTACAACCCACTTGTTTGAAAACAAGTTGTCTGTACAAAGTTCACATACATTTACATAACATAACATCACGACTGTAATGCCCGAAGGGTTAGGCAGAGGTGTACCTAATAGTACACCCACATTTCAGAAGTTATGTTTAAATCCCACGTAATAGGGGGCGAGCCTATTGCCATAAACCGGGCGCAAATCCAGACTCCGTGGCTACTACTGAAAAATTCCTGATGGAAAAACCCAATGACGCTTTGCCCGACCCGGGAATCGAACCCAGGACCTGATGCTCAGCAGTCGCGCTTAAGACTACTAGACAGTCAAGTTCACAATTGTTGTGTTTAATTAGAAATACAAGCTTAGTTATGCAACACCTAAGTTCTAATGCAGAAAAGATGAAAAAAATCTAAAAATAATATTTTCGAAGGATTTATTTTATAGTTTATATGAAAATATTTAAACATCTAATTTAAATGTATGAAAATACAATAAAATAAATATGTTGCGCCACCTCCGTTTCGATTATCTTACGTGGCATTTCATTTAATTATAATATGTATAAAACTATTTAATAATTTATTTGGTACTTATTGTATTTTGTTTTTAATCGCTATCAGAACAGGACTACGAAGTAATACCTAGAATTTAAACGTCTTCATTTTGTATGGTATCACAATAATTTTCACAGAATTTTAGTCAAAACGTACCTGCTGGACAGTTTCACCACGCACAATGAATTCCAAGTCGGCAACTTTGGGTAGTCATAATCAGCTATATTGTATTATTTTTATTGTAAAGTTTATCAGGATTACTGAACCAGTATCAGTCGCAACGTTCGATAAACGATGATTATCCAAAAATCGATAAATTATCAATTAAAGCTATAGCTGAACAACTGAAAACCGGTCGCTAATGGTCTTTTAGAAAATCTCTAACAAAATTAATAAATTAATTCACATTAATTACGTAACACGTTCACGTACGGTGTTTAAGGTCTCTTACTCTAAGGCACGTAAAATACATATGTATAAACATCTCACACATTCACTCATATTACCGAAGTCTGATCTGAGAATCTGAGTGGTGGCCGATGAGGCGGATGACAGAAAATTCATATCACTGAGATGAAGATGCTACGCGTATGTGATGGAGTTTCGAAAATTATATGCCGTTGTTAAAAAAAGAAATAAATATATCCGTGGTATTTTTAAAGTCGCAACGTTACATGAGAAACTTAGAGAAAAACGCCTACGCTGGTCCGACATGTGATGCGGCGAAACGATGACCATATGACTAAAAGAGTCATAAATATATGTCGGATCCGGTCATTAGTACGGACATAAAATGAACCGCAAGTGCGCTGGTGGTGACGTCACGCGACCTACTTACAAGTCTACCCACACAATCTAGAAGGACGCTGCCTTCTACAGAGCCCTCAAGTATCTCAAGTAATTCGTCATTTTTACTAGAAACAGTGTATCTCACCCAGTGTGTTTCCATGGCACGAAACCCAAAATCTGCCCACATGATGTCCAAGCCTAACGGAGTAAATCCTGACATATCCGACATATAGAAGACGGGAAAAGAGGCCGTGGGCCAACAAATCTGACTATGAACAATAAAGAACGACATGGTAGTGAGCAACACAACAAAAGAGACAACCCACAATCATACGGTATGACGCAGAAGTAGGTAGGTACTAGGAGGGCTGATCCTAAATAAATTGGGATATTAGGCAGGAGAAAGAAGAAGAATACTCATATTACCCATGTTACAGAAAATGTGGTAGGTACGTACTTTTAATAACACTAATATTATAAATTCGAAAGTAAGTTTGCCTCACGCCTAAGCCACTGAACCGATCATCCTGAAATACGTTCGTTGTCAGGTGTCCGAAAAAAAGTAGTGTTGCCGGGAGAACAACAATGTCGTTCTTATTAATAGATGGCGCCACGTGTCTTTTGAATCATGATTGAATTATATCATTACAAGCAGAGTACAACCCGAATTGATTGTCAAATTCAAAATTAACGCGAAGCCGCGGGCAAAAGCTAGTTTCCTATATTATTAAGTGACGTAACGTGGTGGTAATGGTGTCTTGGTGGTGCGACTGCTGAGCAAGAGGTTCTGGATTTGGTTCCCAGGTCGGGCAAAATGTTATTGCATTTTTCCATCAGGTTTTTCTCAGACCCACCTCTCGCCCCCTGGTACATACATGGAACTCAAATATAACTAGCGAAATGGTGAACCATGGTGTACTTCTGCTAATCTTACGGGGAAATACAGGCGTGATGTTTTATTAATTTAATTGAAGAGCAAAATAAATAATATCAAGGATCATGCGATGTGAGGGCTCAGTTTGAAGTTGTAATGTTATAGTAAAGCTAAAAACAAAAACATTTCGAAAGTACTATATCCTAGTACTATTTTGTTGATGAACTAATGATGATCTAATCTTAAATTGTTGCTCACTAGGCTTGTACGTATTGGTGACGCAAGCCATAACACGGGACTTTTATTTTGTTTACATGTTTTTAGATTTGCAAATACGATAACAAATCAAGATTCGGCAAGTTAACCCAGCCATAAGTTATGATAGGGGATTATTATAGCAGATTAGCTTTTTTAAAGTGCTTGCCCAACAGTCAAAAGCATCTGTATTTTATGCAAATAAATGATTATAGATCGACAAAAGGGATGAATGCACGGCATTTGCACATGGATGAGATGAGAAAGCTAAGGAGGTGTGGTGTTACACGAAAGGATAAAATAAGAAATGAGTACCTAAGATGAAGTCTGAAAGTGGTGTGGTAATCGGTGGGCTTGTCATGCGGAGGAATGAGGAAAATAATGTGAGGAAAGTTTAAGTATGAATGTGGATGAGTATAAGAGTAGACGAATATCAAAGAAACGATGGATGGACAATGTGGTGACAATTGGGGGAGGCCTATGTCCAGCGGCGGAAGTCTTTCGGCTGAAATGATGATGATGATGGATGGACTGTGTAAAGGATGATATGGCAAGGAATGAGGTGTCTGATAAGATGACGAGTTAAAGAGAAGTATGGAAGAAGAAGACATGCTGCGCCGACCTCAAATCAATTGGGATAAAGGTAGGAGAATGGTGAAATGATTCTTGACCATTGGTGTCTAGAAAACTGGCACTGAATCAGTCTTTTTTTTTTTATAAACGTTGCTCCACACTAGAAATGTCTCCTGTACCGTGGGTGCGTTTACAAACATTTAAAATCACAAGCTGACAACAACTACCGTAGGCCATACAAATATTTGTTCCGTGCGGGAATCGAATCCGTGACACACAGTGCAGCAGCCAAAGGCTCAGCCACTGCCCTAACCGTGCTGACACTATACTCATACAGTCGATCCCCACGAATACCGGTTGGCGCAAGGTACGCGAATCCCTTCATTCTTTCCAAAACGTTGAGTATTCCTACAACGACATTCTACAAATTGACGTAAGCTTACAGAAACTTCCCCAGTCCATCATTAAAGACTTTCCCATTATCGTTTTGGCTAATGGACTGGCATGTTTACTTAAACCTCTTGTACTGAGAATCTATCAAAACACCTAGTTTGATACCATTGATAAGCCGTTGGTCCCGGCTGTCAATTGTAGGTCTTCGACAGTCGTTAAGTAGTCAGTGGCCCGAAAGTCTGTCAACCTTAGTCTTACCAAGGGGTATCGTATTACCCAGCACTACGTTGTGGAGGTCAGATAGGCAGTCGCTCCATTTAAAATACTGGTAATCAGGTGCATTCGGTTAGACTGGAAGCCGACCCCAACAGAGTTAGAAAAAAGCTAGGTAGATGATGACACGCCTCTCGAAAGCTACACAGCGAAGGACAGGGTGTTATGACACCATAATATTCTGTCCTCGAACTTGCAGCAAGTCTGTGCTACCACATAGTGTGCAGCCACATTGTAGATCGTCAGTCAGTCTAACTGACGGGCTCACCACTCTACGTTGTCCTATACGCGGTCCACTTCAGGTTTCGTTTACGACTTACTTTTGTTTGTTACCCAGCTTCACCATCATCAGCCTGCAACAGTCCACTGCTGGACATAGGCCTCTTCAATAGCACGCCAACTAACTCGATTCTCGGTAATTTTCATCCAGTTGCTACCGCCCACCCTGTAAAGATCGTCGCTCCACCGACCCTCAGCGCGTCCCTTACGCTACGCGGAACACTCAAGAACACTTCTACACCAACGGCCATCGGTTCTACGGTTAATATGGCCGGCCCAGTGCCACTTCAGCTTACTTATTCTGTGAGTTCTATCACCTCGTTTCGGATGCTATCCCTCAGAGAGACTCCAAGCATAGCCCGCTCTATAGCTCACTGAGCGACCTTGAATTTATAGACCAACCATACCGGTACCCAGCTTACTGATACACTAACTGTTCATTCCACGGTGGTCCCGTGAAATCTCATGCAGAGACTCAACATAAGAAAAATTACACTATGTGAGGCTTAGCCTAATGTTGCAGAATACTAGTATTTTACATAGACCGACTGCCTATGACTGCCACCACCCAGTTTTTCCAGTTACTGAGTAATCTAATATTCGTGAGTAAGACTAGTCGTTGACCACACCAATAATAAAATTAAAAATAAAACAAAAGTATGATAAAAAACATGGTTTATTTTTAACTTCTACAATAATTATGTACATTAACAACATAGCTTAAATCTAAAACAATCAAATGGTCCGTAGGGCCAGAGACATCGTCAGTAGTGGAGTGGTTGCTAAAGTCGTGCATCCCCTGGCTGCCCGAATGAGGCGATCGGAATTTTCCGTGCCCCAAGTTATGTTGCTGCGGGCCGAAGCGATAGCATTGACGACAGATGAGAACTGTGGTATGTCTGGCTGTGATGTGCAAAGCCAACCCTCGTACTGCAAGGAAGAAGTAACAGGCAGTTAGTTTTGGAAAAACAACATAAAAACATCACGTTTTACCTCCTCGTGTATTAAATTGTAATAAGTCGAAGAGTGAGTAGTGGTGGCTCTCGAGTTGAAAAACGTGGTTGTTCACGGAAACAATTACTTCTTTAACCTTTATTATCTCACTGCTCAGCAAAGGTCTGGCCTATTTTTTCTCCTTTCCACTTTTTCCTGTGCGTGGCAATCTCCGGCCAATCTCCCACAAAAGCCTCTAGGCCATCACGCCAGCGTTTTCTAGGCCTTACTTGTGGTTTTTCATGTTTGGTGACTGACATTAATACCCAAGACGCTCCACTCCATCTAACCTAACTAACTTACCTACCGCCCTTTGGTGAACCTGAGTTTGGGCTTTTGTGATTCAGTCAGAGATTACTTTGAGTAAATTATTTTATCAGACAAAACATCGTCAGGAATCCAGCTTGTCCTGGGACCAAAAAATCGGAGACAAAAAGATTACAGCCCACTTTCTCTCACTGAGAGGAAGTCTATGTTCCATATCTTTGTCTATGTGTAATGGGAACATTATTGTTTGATAATTATAATACGTTTGCCCCTTATTACATGGGACTTAAATATAACTGGCGAAATGTGGGTGTACTATTAGGTACACCTCTGCCTTACCCTTCGGGGATTGCAGGAGTGATGTTATGTTATCTATTGCTAACTTAATCAAAAGTTTTTTTCAGACATGCTGCTTAGAGAAATACGAAGTGGTAGAAACCAACAATAATATTGAGTCACACTCATAAGCTTAAGGATCTATGACGTATTAGTAATATTATTAATCTGTGGTAATATCCTGATTGCCTTTCTCGATAACGATTCTAAACCGGAATCATAATAATGAGATCATAAAAGTAGGTACTATTGGACTTAACGTGTTAAAATAATCGCGCTATCTATCGAATACCAGCTATAGCAAATGATATTTTATCTGTGAAGAATCTTATCAAAAGTTAGTTAGCCTAATCATTGAATAATTTAATAATCGGTAGTCTATAAAAATGTTTAGGTAGTTATTTGATAAATAAAATTTATTTGCTTGTCTACTTTTTTAAGAGATTCAATCAAAGCAACAACATCAAACTGTTATTCTTATAGTCATAATTAAAAATAACATGATCTTTACATTTTTGCATTGCTACCAGAATAAATACTTGTTCGTTATCATTATTATCATCATCATCATCATCATCATCATCATCATTTCAGCCGAAAGACGTCCACTGCTGGACATAGGCCTCCCCCAAGTGTCACCACATTGACCGGTCCCGTGCGTCTCGCATCCAGCGGATCCCTACATAGCCCAGTCATATTAGGTAAAAAAAGGGGTCAACCTCGGAATGAAAGATAATAAGCTGCAAATTGGTATGAACCTTTGTTTTGTCATTCTAAATGTTGTCTCAAAAGTCACAATCGTTATCGTGTCCGCGTCTCAAGATATTCAAGGTCAAAGGTCACAAAAATCGGTTTTTCGCGAATATCTGGCTTCCTATCGGTTAAATGAGATTTGCATTTATTATAAAAGTTGTAGGCTATAAAATTCCCTACAACTTTTGTTTAAACTTTTTTTTCATACGACCAACCGTTTTGAAGGTAGAGCGCGAAGAGTGCACATCGTACAGTCATATACGGCCTAATGCAAGGTCAAGCGTGAGTTATGGTTATCAGTACGTTATAAAGTCAATTATTTACTTTACAAGCTTGCCTCAACGCTTCACTGTATCCAAGTAATCCCGATGAAGAAAATACATATGATCCCGATATTCTGGAAGGTTTGGAGATGAACATGACAGATAATGAGGATGATGACAATGAATCGAACATTTTTGAGCGACAAGAAGAAGAAGACGACGAACAAGAAGAAGATAATTAGCTTCCATTTCCAATTTCATTACAATTAAAATCAACAAAGATACTTTTGATATTTGAACTCACATTTTGATAAATGTATATTATGCCGTATTTAATAATAAATAAAAATATGTGTAAAATATATACTCTTACTATCATTTTAACTTAAAATAAAACTAAAATATATAATCCAGAATTAATAATATTTTATACTTAAATAGTTAAATATGAATAATTATATATAAATAATCAAGTTACTTACTTTAATTAAATATAAATAATTAATAGTTAGTACATAAATAATAGGCATTGTTTAATAATTATAATTTCCAAGTAAATAATTGACTTTATAACGTACTGATAACCATAACTCACGCTTGACCTTGCATTAGGCCGTATATGACTGTACGATGTGCACTCTTCGCGCTCTACCTTCAAAACGGTTGGTCGTATGAAAAAAAAGTTTAAACAAAAGTTGTAGGGAATTTTATAGCCTACAACTTTTATAATAAATGCAAATCTCATTTAACCGATAGGAAGCCAGATATTCGCGAAAAACCGATTTTTGTGACCTTTGACCTTGAATATCTTGAGACGCGGACACGATAACGATTGTGACTTTTGAGACAACATTTAGAATGACAAAACAAAGGTTCATACCAATTTGCAGCTTATTATCTTTCATTCCGAGGTGAAAGCCCTAATATGACTGGGCTAACAACGTTTACCAGGTCATGCGTCCACCTAGTGGGAGGCCTTCAAACGCAACGTCTTCCGGTTCGTGGTCGCCACTCCAGAACTTTCCGGCCCCATCGGCCATCCGTTCTGCGAGCAATATGCCCTGCCCACCGCCACTTTAGTTTGGCTGTTCTTCGGGCTACGTCGGTAACCTTGGTTCTCTTGCGGATGTCCTCATTTCTGATTTGATCACGCAAGGAAACTCCGAGTATAGCCCTCTCCCAACATTAGTTTAATGTTGTATAATATTCACCCACATTTTACATGTTTTTCTTTTATTCAGCCTGTACTGTTTCACTGCTGGGTTCCTCCCACGAACGCTTTTCTAGTTAAAGTCCCATGTACTAAGACGCGAGCCTATTGTCATCAACCAGAGCCAAATCCTGACTCCAGCATGTCTTAGAACCAAAGTCCGAAGACATAAATGACTTCTACCAACACGCACTGGGCCCGTGTGGTGGACTGTTCCTTACGAGGAGGCCTTTGATCCAACAGTGGACACTTGACTGATTATACTCATGCTTATACTTACATCAACCAATCCTGGCTCGTCCAAGTACGAAGCTATGTTAGACAGTGCGTTGTGCACCGGTCGGGAAGGAGCATCTTCAACGTACCTGGATTAGGAATAATAATAACATTTAAGATGGGGATCAATACCAAACAAAATATCAAGCCTGAAACCTAAATGAGCAGAAGTGGAGTCATCACGTACCTCCTCCTAACAAGTAAAGGGTGTAAAAAGATGCTTAACGAACCCGAAAGGCGCTTGTTCATCACGTCATTGCGATCATTTTTGTGTTCTGGACTATACGTGGGAACCCTCTAATTACGGAGATATTTGAGGCCAAAGTTCCAATTTTTTCACAAGTTTTTTTTTAAATAGTAGTTTTTAAGGTTATAAATTTATTTTAATTACCTCCAGGACCTGTTTACTATTCAAAGCATCCATCAGCACAATGTTTTAAGTGCGTTACATTGAGTTTTACCATAAAACGTTATTTTTCACCTCAAAAAAAAGTCGTTTCCTAGAAATAATTTTTGCGGAGGGTTTCATAGTGTGATGTATACAAATGCTTGGTGGACGACTTCGTGAAGGGTCCGTTTACACCCTGTATACTGTCACTATTTTTAAATAGGGGTCAAATCTTTTGTCTATAATCGTGTGCTTACAAATATAGACCCAAGAAAGTATAATATTTTATAGGGACCCAATAACCACCAGAACTACTTTAAACACCAACCAGTATTCAGATTTGAAGAATATTCAAGGCCTTAGCAAACATGCTACAGTACTACCTGTTTTCACTAACTGCGCTGTCGAGTTTTCAAAGCTTGGCTTAGAGCACATTTTTACAATTTTTATAAAGGTAGTTTAATGTTGCTTATTCCACAAATCCCCCCTGAAAGTCCCCCTTAGGGGGTCAAAAGTCCAGTATTTGCCCCTGATTATCCTCAGGCTTATTCCATAATTCCCCCCAGAGAGAATAACTATCCCTTCAGGAGGGAAAACTGGACCCTAATGTAAAAAAATCCAGAAAGTCCCCTTTTCATTTTAGCATAGCTCTATTACATCATAAATACTTACTCCCTTCTGATCGCAACGATGTTGTTTTTAACAAATTCCACGACGGTTTTGACGTTGCACTTGTTACCGAGCAGAGCATAGTTGAAAGAGTTGAGCTTGTCGTGGGACCTAACTTCTTTTGTTAGAGTCAGCTCTAAGTATCTGGAAAAGAATAGAACACAATGTCAATTGCTCTTTAGAAACAAAATGATAGTCAGCTGCATCTGTTTAGTTTACCTAGGGATAATGCAGACTGACAGTACCGAGTAGATAACCATTTTTAAACTTAACCAATAAGCATTTATCATCCTCATACAAGGAGGAGCTTGTGACTAAATAATTACAGCCATTCGGGTCGATCTTCAGTTTAAACCGCGCTTGCTTAGGTTGGTTTGTGGATGGGTGACCATCCATTATATACCGAATTTTCCCCGTGCCTCAAAAAGCCGTTGGTCCCAGCTGTCAATTGTAGATCTTTGACAGTCGTTAAGAAATCAGAGGCCCGAAAGTCTGACAACCACCCTTACCAAGGGGTATCGTATTACCCAGTACTAACTGGGTTGTGGAGGTCTGATAGGCAGTCGCTCCATGTAAAATACTGGTATTCAGCTGCATCCGGTTAGACTGGAAGCCGACCCCAACATAGTTGGGTAAGGCAGAAGATGATGAGATATGTTCAAAGTTAAACCTCAGTAGACGTTATTACTAGTGCCTGTATTAGATATGTGTTTCTAGTTTAAGCTTTGATATTGTCCGGTTTTGTTTTTGTGAGCATTGCTGTGTGGTTCACATCTTCTTTACCAGTCTGTTTTTTATAGGCGAAGGCTGTCCGTTTCACTTACTATTTTTTTTGTTTTGTTTAGCTGTAAGTCTTCCATAGTTCTTAAATAAATAAATAAATGTTACCTGGTCAACAAAGCAGGATCCTTCGCAGCGGCCATTCCTCGTAACATTTCTAGCTGGTCATTGGCGTAGTTCGACTCTCTGAATCGTTTGAGTAAGAAGTCAAAGTCGGTTACATCTCCTTCCCTCATAGCAGTTACATACACGTTGCGACGTACACGGGCATTGATCCTGTAATAATAAGAATTTTTGAAGTCGCTAGGTTCACTGATGTTTTTTAGGGTTCCGCACCTTGACGTACCCTTATAGGATCACTTTGTTGTCCATCCGTCTGTCTGTACTGTCTGTCTGGCAAGACCCTTTTTCTCGGGAACGTGTAGAACTATCAAGTTGAAATTTATATCTTATACGATCAAAAGATAATTATGACCGTTTATATCGAACATTTTGAGGCTATTTCACAAGGGAATCACCACCTGTAGGGTACTTCTCGTTGACCTAGAATCATGAAATATGTCAAGAAGCAATGTCTATCAGCACATGTAAAGGAAAATAAAATTAAAACTGTTAGTTAAATATGTAGTTTAATAACAAAATATCTACAACTTTGTACGGAACCCTCGGTGCTCGAGCCCAACTCACACTTGGCCGGTTTTTTTATCATCATAAAAAAAATGCCTGTCATGAAAAACTGGACCGGACAGCGGAGTGGCTGAGGACACTGGACTGTGGCAGATTTTTAAGGTCTTACATTAACTATCAAAGTCCGCTGTCCAAAGTCCGGTCTGCTCTCCAGTCCGCTAGGTTTAACCTTTATGAAACATGGGAAACTTATAAAAACTTTGGTGCGATCGACTTACGAAAACCTTGACCTATATTTAAAAGAAAGGAAAATAATTATAAGCGTTAACGATGATGAAAAAGTAGAAAAAAAATGTACTTCAGGTGAAAGCGCCCGGAGAGCCCGCGAAATTAAACGCGAAATGCGAAATAAAACTGGCCTGCAAACCTAAGGAATTTCGTGGGATACCTTGGCGAAAAGTTTAGGCCAAAATCTTTGTAGTAAATTGTCTACTGTATATGCCCCTGGCCATGTTTAAAGATGCAAATGGTGACGTAAAACTGTGAATGGTCAACGAAAAATATGACAACGTCAAAAAAAGATAAACATCACGTATAGTATAACCACTTTAAGTGTACAGTTTAAGATGGCGTTGTTAGTCAAGAAAATTTGCATCGATATGTCAAACTTGGTAAATTTCTGTTAGTTCTCTATTTTCCCGTCTGGACAGACAAGATGATAGAAGTGTAAGGTACATGATTTGATTAGAACACTCACGGAACGTTATTATCTCTCAGGGCAACCCAACGGTCCCAGGAATCCTGGTTACACTGTTTATGGCCAAGAGTGCACGCAAAGTGCAAGATGGACTGTCTGGCCAAAGTTGTGGTGGGGGTCTCACCCGCAGTAGGCTGGAAACCTAATGTGGTGATGGCATGTTCCATCAGACCTAGGATGATTTCCTGGAATACGAGAAGTGGTGGTGAAAAGTTGAAAAAAAAAAGGTTATACATGTATACAGTGTGGGTGAAATAAATAAATCTGCTGTTTTCTACATAAGTGCAATACCACACGTTAAAAATGTTAACAGCTTTTTTTTAAATTATCGATGTGGAGGGGTGATGTACTGACTGTTTACGTGGTAACCATCAGGGCATCGGTGTCTCTTCCACCAGCGTAGGTACTCCCTTGTGTATAGTCGACCTCGTGTCTATATGTGGTTTTATATGTGGCCAACTAAAGATTTCATTACATTTCATAAACGCTATATGAACATAACTTCCACGTCATAAAATGACAATATTTTTTCTTTTAATTTTCTAGAAATCATTGTGTGGTAATCAATTACCAGCTGGCCTACCGTGACGTTTTAAAGTGTAAGTAATTCAAGTGTGGGAAAGTGATGGCGCTAGACGACCTGTATAGCTCTGTCTCTTTCCCACTCTGGAATTACTCCTGCTTTAAGACGTCATAGTAACCCCCCTGGTCTTTAATTTTAAATTCATTCGAACATAGTACTTTTACTCTGCGCGTTCGTACTAAGCCCACAGACAAAACGTGTCTATGAAAATTAAATGTCACTTACATCAAACTCTTGGTGCTCAGGTAAATGTCTCAACCTGTTTCTGAACCAAGTAAAGCCACTGATAGCGGGGTCCCACACATGGAAGTTGGTTTCTGTGTCCAAAAATCTTAAGATGTTGAATCCGAAGGCGAATTTCATTCTTCCAGACCTCATCAGAGCAAACACGTCGTCTACTATCTGAAATAAAAATCGAAACATTATAAAATTTTAGTGGTTTTTAAAAAAAACAGTCTTATTAATCTTAGCAAGGGGAAAGGAAGGATGAAAACGAATAAAGGGGTTTGAATTTAATGGCCGGCCTAACTTCCGCCATTTCTTTTTTTTTCAAAGTTGCGGCCATACATAAAACCTATATAAATCGATAGCTGGTATCAATACAAACCAGTTTTGTAGAGACAAAATGTTCTAAAGTGTCACGTTTCCGAGATATGAGCTATCAAAGTACTTTACTTACTCAAACTTACTTTCTCAAAGGACTTTAGTCCATTAACTGATGGCATCTTCAGCGCAACTTTGATTTGATCAGCCACGCATAAAACCAAAGAGTTGTGCTGAAGATGACATCAGTGAATGGACTGTAACTTTGATAGCTCATATCTCGGAAACGTGACACTTTAGAACATTTTGCCCTACACAAAACTTGCTTATATTGATACCGACTATCGATTAATATAGCCGTTATGCGTGGCCGCAACTTTGAAAAAAAAATTATAATGCGGAAGTTAGAAGGCCAGGCTTCATACCAAAATCTTCCAAGCCCTTTGTCCTGCATAGATGGTGCTCCGCTAAGTGTCTGTTATGTTAATGGAGACTCCATGCGGAAAACTTTGCCGCGAGGTGGCGCTAAGTCTGGTCCAGTGCTGTCGCCGATTTCATCTACGTAGCTTTTTCCCAACTATGTTGGAGGCGGCTTCCAGTCTAACCGGATGCAACTGAATACCACTAGTTTACATGAAGCGTCTGCCTATCTGACCTTCACAGCCCTCTTAGTACTGTGTAATAATATTAGGCACGGAGGAAACTCGGTATGTAGTGCGTGGTCATGCCCACCCATCCACGGACCAAACTATGCAAGCGCGGCTTAACCAGAACAACCCGAGCGGCTGTCATTATTTAGCCAGTCTTGGTCACTCGTGGCGACGCTTTCAGCAAATAACTCCATCTTAGTTATATTTTCAATTAGTCAGAGCGAAAAGTATAGCAATTAATGTTTACAGGTCGGTTTGGTAATTAATTTACTTTTCTTTCATTTTTTTTTCAGACGTTTCACTTAAAGTTGAGATATAGAATGAACAAAAACCAAAGCGTCTGCTATCAACCTTACCTGTGCTCTGTTCAAGTAGTGAATTTTGTCTGGTTCATTGTGCAGAGTTTTCATAATCAACGTCCAAGTTTTGTGATCGTAATCTACCCTGTAGTGGCCTGAATGAATTCAAAACTTCTTTAATTAACTATCATTCTTTAATGGGTAAATGTATAATTAATTATCTCTTCGGTGAAGGAAAACATCGTGAGGAAGCCAGCATGCCTGAGAGATACTTCTTGACGGCATGTAAAGCCAAGTCAGAGGCTCATGGGCGGCATAAAAACTCTGACACCAGGTTAGGCACTAACCACACGATAAAGAATAAGAATGGCTATAAGACAAGAGGAAGACCAAGGACTCGATAGATGGATTGTGTGAAATATGATGTGAGTAAAAATGAGGAAAATTCTGAGTTGACGACTAATAGAGAAGACTCAAGGACTAAGTGTGCAAACCCAAATAAAATTCTAATAAGGGCATTAGAACGATTAATGCATTTTTTATTATTTTTTCCACCAAGAATTTTTCAGTATCATAGTCATGATTTTTGAATTTGATTTTGAACGTAACCGGCGAAATGTGGGTGTACAGGCATGATGGTAGTTATCTTATGTTCTATTATTAGGTGTCAGAGCCGCTATCCTATACCCATAAGTGGTCATCTCAAATGTATTAACAAAGAAATTAATTGAAGTAACGTAAAAATAACCTGAAAGACAGTTTCAAACGTTTAAGATTTATTAACGAAATTGTGTACAGTTTTGAAAGCGACACTAAACGTAGGCCAAAACTATATTTTAAATATTGCTTCGTACGACAATACACAGCTGGCCTTGAGGTTGAAAATGTTAAAAAAATATTTGTCAATAGGTTACATCACTACTAGAGGTGTCGCTGATATAATTATGTATGTTGCCATCCACAAAGCTGAAATTTCTCATCTCCAAATACCGAAATAACCACAACTTCTGGCGGAAGAAATATGTAACCATGGTAGAGTCGCCTCGGGATAGTTCTTAAGCAAAAAACTCTAAGCACTAATTTTGTTTAGCCAAGGTAGTTCTATTGTCACCAAATCAGAATCTGATGATGGAATCCCAGGGAAATCGAGGGCAACCCTCAAATTTTATAGGCACATATAATGTTTTTCATATACTCTCATTCGCAATTCAGATATTTGTGCCTTGTAATCATCATCTCATGTTGCTGAGCTGATGATGGAAGGTATAAGTCAGGATCAGATTATGGAATCCCAGTAAAATTAAGGGCAACCCTCAAATTTTTTGGGCATTGTTTGAAACAGTATACTTTTCATGTGGTCCCATAGTCATCAGGTCAGAATCTAATGAAGGGATCCTGGAGAAATCGAGGGGAGTCTCCAAATTTTATATTATCGATATCTTCGACAATTGTGAACCTATTTCGACAATTTTTTTTTAATTTGGAAGTATATTGTTTCGCGGTGATCCCGTTTAAATTTGGTGAAGGTGATCTTCGGAGTTATACTGTGATGTAGTATGTATTTGATGTATGTATGCTTGTGTGCGTGCTTATAATAATGTGTAATGGACCAAATATACTCAGTATTCAATCAGCGTTACAGATGTTTCATTTTGTCTAAGTCCCGTCCTTATATGGCGACCGTGACATTTGATCTTGGATCGACTTAATCATGACCGCGATTAGTCCGGATTGTGTCAATCTGTGTAAAAGTCGTCTAGTTACGTACTTTATAAAAGACAATCATCATCATATGCCAATCTAAGGTGCAAAGTGAGGAAATCTTTTTAAACCAAAACAGTGCCAGTGGAGGCAAAAATTCAGCCACAGTGGAAGACGTTAAATTTCATCTGTCAGCAATAAGCATAGTGCTGATGGTCATATGTACAATATTGTTCCTCGAATTCTTGTATATTGGCTACAGGCTATATAAAAAATGCCATCAAACTTGGATGAGAGACCAATTAACGCGTCATGTTCTGAGACGTTCTGATCGAACCAGGCATTATCGGAGTCCAGGAGTACCAGTTATATGCGAAGATTGTAATTGCAGAGCCACCAATTCCTGCAAGGGAACTCCAGTAAAGTAACAAGTGGAAAGGCCTATCTAAAATGGGAACCAGATGACTACGGCTAGAAGATTTTGTGTGATTGTGTAATAAAAATGTGTGAAAGTGCTTTACAGTGAATCGGTGTATGTGTAGAAATCTATGTGAATAATCGTATCTATATCTGTTTTATAATGGTCCGTAATGTATGAACACTTAATTAATTTAAGTACTAAGCTTAATAAAGTAAAAACATATTTTGTGAAAATCGGGCCAAAGAAACCGATAATTCAGTTAGTCAGTTTAATTGTAGTTTGGAAGAGTTAAAAGCGTTGAGACCCAAAATTAAATGAGGATGAATCTTTAAATTGTAATGAGCAAATTTCACAGTTTTATACTTTATATGACAGCATATTAGACTTATGCAGTAATTCATCTGTAGAGAAATACACTAGTAAGGCAGAAAAAATGGCTAAATTCGATCTGAAGGTTACAATGAATTTATTACCAGTTTTGAAAGATGCTGAGGCTAGTACAAAGCAGCTCATTGACGGTATAGAATATTATCAATCCGAGCTCGACCAGGAAGGCCAAAATAAATTAGTTAACTTTGTTTTGAAAAGTCGTTTGTCACAGGCGGCTAAACTAAAACTAGACAATAAATATGAATCAGTTGACGGTTTGATTAAGGCTATGAAAACTCATCTGTTGCCCATTAAGTCAGCAACGGCGCTTCAACATAAATTAATTAATATGCGACAAAACGATCTTTCTATAGACGAGTATGGTAAACAAATTTCAGATTTATTTGTAGATTTAACCATCTCTCAATCCGACGGCAATGAGACCAGTTTTAGTGTGTTGAAGCCAATAAATGAAAAACAAGCTATAAAAAGTTTCGCAGATGGATTGAGAAACCGGCGGTTGAGCACCATCATCGCAGCAAGGAATTATTCGTCTTTGGGTGATGCTGTTCAAGCTGCTATAGATGAACAAATCACATCCCCGTCGACATCAGGTGATATTTTGGCAATGCGTTATAATAACAGAAATAACTTTTATCAAAACAGGAATTTTAGGGGTCGGTTCAGGAATAGAGGTCAGCATACACCAGGGCGCGGACAGGTGCCAGATCAGGGTATTCAATCTCAGGCAGACGAAAGCAGCTGGACAGGTGGTCAATTCAGAGGACGAGGTGCACCAAGGTCATCTCGTGGCAACAGAGGTAAGATATTTTACAGTCGCTCTAGAAACGCTGAGGGACACGAACAAGAAATGCATATTTTGACAGACTCAGGTCCACAAGAAAACAAAGAGTCTAAAGAGTCAGAACACGATAAGTTTTTTCGTGAATAAAAATGTAATATTGTCTTGTAATAATGTATGTCACATTAATTTGAACGTTAATCCTTGTGGGGACTTACATACTTGGCTTATTGATACCGGGGCTTCTATTTCAGCCATAAAATATAAACACATGATCGAGAATAATATTCCTATCCAAAAAGAGACACTTGTTGTTAAATGGAACTCTTCAATAGTAGACAGCAAATGTGTAGTGATTGCTGCAGTCGTTTGGATGTTTATATTGTTTACACAATATCATAACATAACATAACGGTTGTATGCTCTGAGGGGTACCCAGATTGTGACAGTTAGGTATATTAACTTCCATTTTATTGGTGATAAGCCAATTACCATGAAATGTATTGTTGACAATGTAAAATAAATGACAAATATTTGTATAGGATATTACAACTATAAATGGAAAAATAAAAGATCTTTTTTGCAAAAAATAAAACCGACTTCAAAAACACAGAAAAGTGAAAAATAACTTTAGCTTCAGAAGTCGGTGACAAAAAAGTTAAATCAAACAAACAAAAGTCACCGACTTCAGAAGCTAAAGTTATTTTTTTCTTTTCTGTGTTTTTGAAGTTGGTTTTATTTTTTGCATAAAAGATTTTCTTTAAGACGAGTTGGTACTCGTCCTCTATTACCAAATACTTATGAGCCACATACCTTGTTGCAGGGTATTGAAAATCACCCACTCTTCACCGGCAACCTTAGAGATAGTCATACTTGCTCCAGTCATCATGGTAAGGGGTTTCAAATTGTCAAAGTTAGAGGTACTCTTCGTGTAATAACTGATGGGTATGGGGTATACCTCTCCATCGGGTTTGTTGTTCGGGTTCAGGTAGAAACGTTCCTAAAATTTGAAGATATATATTTAAGGTATGTACACACGGCGGCACATGAAGCTGTACATTTCCAGTATAACTTGGCCTCGCTTTGTATAGATTTCCTGTAAAATGAGCGATCCACATAAATTGGTTTCGTATAGCTTGATTGGCCGTCGTTCGTACAGACGCCATCACATCAAGTTACCCGACACTGTCAAATTTTCCCAATCAACCTTGAACCTAATTAGATCTCCTAGATTTTCAATTTAAAAAGTGATAAAGTTGAAAATCTATCATAATATAGAAATTTTACAGATTGTGGTGGCTTCTATACATTGAGCTTGCTGTTTGGGGGTATCAACGTTCGGCGTTGATAACTGGAATAATGGGTACCAAAGGTCGCTCATCTTTTGTTTATCTATAAAACACTGTTATTTATAATGACATGTCTAATTAGATGGTATTTATCAATTGGTGAAATATTTGAACTTCTAATATGTTACGTTGTACAACAAAAGTCTCTCTATTAATCTGTCCGTCTTGTGTTTATTATCTGGAAAAAAATTGAGACAGCCTTATCTATGCAACTCAGAACAAACCTGTTTAAGTGTTATTTCCCCAGTCTCATGATTAATATCAACAATTAGAATAGGATATCCTGGATTGTTGACCCAAACTTTGTAATATTCTTCAAAACTGAAGTCTTGGTAGGCAGTCAAACTTTGGTCTTCTTCAATGGCTTGGGTCATGGCTTCCAAAAGATCTTCTTGATCAGTAGGCTCGTAGCGACTGCAAAACAAATTAGAATTAGTAATAATGCTGTTTGCGAGAAGTCTGCGATGTTGGCGATAAGTCTGCGAGGTTTAAATGGGACTGGGCGGGACATATTTCCAGGATTGGTCATCATCGTCACACAGTGGGTGCCTGTAGAAGGTCGTCGTCACCGACACAGGTCCAAGAAACGCTGGCGCGACGATTTTGACGTGTTTCTGACTGATTGGTCCGAGAAGGCAAAACACCGAGAGAGTTGGAATGGAATGGAGGAGGCCTTTGCCCAGCAGTGAGACAGAATAGGCTAAAAAATAAACGTCTCGTTTCTGTATAGTTAATTGCCACTTAACTCCTAATGCAACTCGTTTTTATTCTTATGTTATCACTCGTATTTGAGAATGTTGGTTAACTAGTACTTGATGACTGTGTAAGCCCAATTTACAAAAGTAGAATATATCTTGTATGTATATCTACAGAAGCTGTTGGTAAACCTTTCATCATCATCATCATTTCAGCCGAAAGACGTCCACTGCTGGACATAGGCCTCCCCCAAGTGTCGCGACATTATCCAGTCCCGTGCGACTCGCAACCAGCGGATCCCGGCACCTAGTGGGAGGCCTTCTGTGGTAAACCTTTATTAAAAAATAACTAATTAAGATCAGGTACATTATCAGGGTAGGATGCGCATTTTCCCTGAGCCTAAATTAATGCCTAAATATTATTGCACTGTCGCAATTTCAACTTTCGACGCTGAGTCGAGCGTTAAAATTTCAACAGAGCGCTTTTAAATATGTAGGCAATCTTTTGTACACCTAGTGTAATTGAAAACTGGCATAATTTTCGTGTTTTCAGAAGCAAGTTTTAACAATTTTATATTCTACAGAAGTTCATTATGTCTTTTATGAACGTGGACGAAGCAAAAGGAGTATGTAAGGATCGTATTAGGCGGCGTTCTGTTGTTTCTGTCTACCCCCATGGAAAAAAGCGCGAATTTATGTATATATGAATGTTTAGTTACTCAGTACGAAATGATTATAAATTCAGCATACTCACTTGTTCTGAAGAAAGTATTTGCAAGACTTTTGGAAGGTGTTCAATCCCATGATGTTCGCGGTCATTCTGATGAAACAAGCGGCTTTCGAGTAGCTGATTGTACCAAAATGGCCGGTGACCTGAGCTGGGGTGTTGACCTCGTGGTTCAAAGGAACCGTGCTGGGAGTTGAGTCGAAGGCCAAGGAGGCCTGTATGTAGCGGGTGTTGAAGTGGTCGCTATACCCGTACTGAGGGAACATCTAGAAATCAAGAAGGGTAGGTAAGTTTCGTTGATGTTTAACATTTCATTACAACTAATGTTTATTTTCTTTAACAGTAAGAGACACCTAAAGATACCCAAATATTACTGTGTTGTTGGAGTTTCAACTGTCACCGTTGAAAATTTTAATTTTAATTTTATTTTAATATTTATTTTTATTTTTATTTTTAGAGTTCGAGGAATTGGAGACTTAACACGCGCTACGGTGCGACACGGAGGCACAGCGAACAATCTGTGCTTTTTACCCCTTTTTTTTTTTTTTTTTTTTAGGATGGGAAATCATCAAATGACCCCCCCCGCTCTGGGTGGAGCGGAAGGGAGTGTCAGACTTGTACTGACTAAAACCCATCCATGTTCCTTCTTTGCCCTTTGTGTTCCAGGGCCGCGGTATCTCTTTCGAACAGTCCCGCAGCCCTGTGCTTTTTACCCCTGCAGTAATTGTCTGGCACAAGGAAGCGAGCCAGCAGATCAGTTTCACGGAGCGTCTTACAGGCCATTGTGAGCTGATCATTTGCTCGCCTTACCTCTAATGAGTTATATCCGAGGCAACCCAGTAAAAATTTGGTCGGATATAGGTAAGGGTAATAGCCATGTATCCGCTTGTACAAAAACCTAAGGAACGCTTTCTATATAAAAGATACATAGAAAAATCAGTCACAATAGTATTTGTTGGTTTCAAAAGCTTGATAACCATCCAATCCCTTTTTTCCGACTTACATGGCTGTTTAAATAAAAGTACGCAGTTGTATCTTCAACAAACGGGTTTGCACTGAAAGTTAAAATTCCACAACGTACTTTCATTTTAGCTTCCAGTTAGACATCGCCTAGTATTACTGAAAAACGATATAAGATTCATATGTCTTTACAAAACTCACAGCATTAGTTGCAATATAACCGAAGTAGCTGGCATAGCCTTCGTTGATCCAGGTGTTGCTCCACCAGTAGCAGGTGATTAGGTTACCGAACCACTTGTGAGCGAGCTCATGAGACACCAAGGTTCCCGCGAAGTGCTCGATTGACATGATCGTCTCAGCTTCATCTAGGATCAGGTACAGCTCCCTGAAAAAGGAACCAAAATAGAAGGTATTAAACAAGAAAACTGACTTGGTGTTTGTTATTTGCATTCAGGTGCCATGCATGGAGTTATCGTTAACACTAGAAACGGGATATTTACCATGTTTACTGTTGGTTTTGAGTTCCCGATATTAATAATGAAGTGTGAATGAAGTGATGATGTGTGTGTGATGTGATGTGTGTGTGTAAGATGTGTTAATGATAATGTTAGTGATCATGGCAGTTTAAAAAATTATATGCATGGAGTTTCTTGCTCAAAACTCTGCCGTGACATTGCGCTAGCCTTATGGCTGTGACTGTTCGTAAATTACCCTAGGCTGATAAAATTTTCGTTTTTACTAATTCATGTACATATAAGTATTAAATTCGGCTCCAACCGAAGGTGGAGAGGCCGTGCTCCGCCATCCGCACGGCCTTATAAGACTCGTCCCAGACTGGTCATCTTCCTACCGACTTCAAACCAACTGACCTCCAGCCCTGTCCTGACTTTAGAAGCTAGGGGACAGGGAGGGGTACTAGGTGAAGTTAATATTGGGGGATTCACAGTTCAGACGTATACATGAATTATATCGAATCTTATAAAACTAAATCAATAATAAAGTATGAAGCTAATAAGACAAGAGGGCGCAAAGATATGATATATATTGAAATGTTTGGTAAAGGAAACGTTACGCTTGCGCTTAAGAATTAATTTATTTATTCGTTACGTTAATTTATTTAATTCCAAAATACTAAATGCCGATTCGCAAACGCAAACGATTCCATGTTACAACATGGAACCGTTTTACAACGCTTGTACTGTTAGACCTAAGTGCATAGCCCTACTGAGGACACTGCTACGAACTCTAACAGGTCACGTTCCCTAAGCTCTATCTACATGTCTTTCCCAATCCAAAGGCAGTGGGTTGTGAGGCCACTGCCATTGAGGAAGACAGGTTTCTAGTATTTCTACTTATACGCGTACCCACGTTAATAACACTTTTATGGCAGATTACCCCAATTACTATATTATAACACAACAACAACACACACATACATACATTTGCACAAGCGTACCGTAGACTCGGTCTGTAGCAGAACATATTGCGATTGTTATTGGTGGACGCCGAAGTGTTCCATCGTCTCTTCACATTTCTTTACTCTGCCCCATGTCGGGGTTGCGTGTCTCGAAATAATGTCGATTCAGTAATAGGCCTGTGGCAGCCGGGGTTTGTTTTAACGAGACACAGTCCCTAGCGTTCCTAAGAACGTAGC
This sequence comes from Noctua fimbriata, assembly GCA_905163415.1. NCBI lineage: Eukaryota > Metazoa > Arthropoda > Insecta > Lepidoptera > Noctuidae > Noctua > Noctua fimbriata. The sequence continues at coordinate 17,279,842 of LR990927.1, read as the reverse complement.
TATCCATTCAGTTTAGAATACTTGGTGAAACCTACCCCCGCTCCCTGAAATGTGCGCCAACAATCTCTACGCAATGTTTCTGAGCTAGACCTTTACAGGAAGCAGTATTCATCAGCAGCATTTGGTTGATTTGTACCACAAGTACAAGTCGGCATTATATTACTGCGCAATATCATTTGTTTTAATCAATCCAATCAATATTTCGGTGCTGCCTTCACCACTGAATAATATAGTTTATTTTAATTGGAATGCAAATATTACGGTTCTGCCTTTCATTTGTGGTGAGTCAGATCAAAGTCAATTCGTTGAAAGTCGGGTGTGTCGGTGAACAGTGTATAAGTCGTATGTATGAAATGCGTGTACATTGTAGCGAAAGACGGGCTCCGTTCCCTATAACCAAACGCAGATGACGAATATGTGCCAAGGGTTGGATTAGGAGGTGGAACACATAACACATGAGATAATAGTATACATTGTGATGATAAAGCGGCTGTTCCGTCATACTGAAATAAATGATTATTAACAGTCTCTCTGCGCCATCGCCAACCTGCTACTTAATATATAGTACTTATAGTTAACGCTTACCACGTGTTCATTGAAAGTGATTAGTCTATGACTAAACTTACAGAGTACAGCGCACAATACCAGTTTCGCCTCCGCTACAGCTTCTCCTTCTGCGTCTCGACACTCACTTTTTTTATTTTATTTTTTAAATTCTGTATGGGCTTACTCTTGACCTCATTACTCACACACGTCACTTTAACTAATAATTATATTTAACTTATAAAATCGGAGAAAACAGTGAAGTTGAAAAAGTTGAAGCTTGTCACCGCATTGTATGTCTTGGTGATTAAGTCTAATTAATTCTAATTGAGATTTTATAGGCACTTTGATAACACGATTATTTATTTATTTAATAATAATACTTTAAGAACACAAAATGTACAGAGGCGGACTTTAAGCAAATTGCATTCTCTACTAGTCAATGGGTTATGCTATTAACATTACCTGAAAATAAAGTAATGCTTTGGGTGATGCTATTAGTATTAGATGGAAATAAAATTTTCTTACTAACCTGTAGCCAACCATACCCCAATTCTCCATACCAGCCGAAGACCAATCAGGAGTCGAAACATGATCATTCATCAAATTAGGATGCAATTCCTCATAGGGGATTTCAAAGTAATTGTCAAAGAATTCTGTCATCTTGACTGCAAGCTCCAAAGCATGGTTTGCAAGGCCAACCGTGTTGGATCTACCGATGATCCTAATAGGAGGCTTGAAGGTCGTGTCTTCAGCAAGGACTGTGAATGTCTCACTGACGAGGAAAGTTACGAGGTACGATGACATTTTGGGAGTGGCCGCGAAGTCGGTGCGGATGCGATTGTTTTCCAAACTGAAAAACAAGATTAGAATGATGAAAATTAAAGATCATTTCAAAAGCCATCCATTAGTGTTTAAAAATAACTAAACTAAAAAAAGCTTTCACATAACATAAAATCAGACCATATATATCCGCATAGCTGTAACTTAAGTACACATTTCACCTATTATGTTTAAGTCCTATGTAATAGGAGACAAGCCTATTACCATCAACCGGGGACAAATACAATCACACGTTGCCTGACCTGGAAATCGAAGCCTGGACCTCGTGCGCTCAAGCGCTTGCGACCTCTATTCACAGGACTGGTCTTATTTCACAAAGAGCAAAATCAACATTATCAACAAAATAATACATACTGCTTGTTCAAAACATCAACCTTAGTGTTTGAGAAAGTGCTAGTGTAAGTAGAAGGCCTGCTTATGCTCAGCTTGAAAACAGCCTTAAAGGCAGGCTCGTCCCAGCAGGGGAACGCTTGCCTAGCTTTATAAGGCTGGAAGTGGGTGGCGGCGTAAATTCTGCAAACAATTTTAAAACTTAAGTATCAAGATCGAGAAAAGGGTTCATAAGTTTTGTTTTCTTGTTATTACATATCATCACGCCAGTAAACCCAGAAGGGTTAGGCAGAGTTGTACCTAATAGCACACCCACATTTTGCCAGTTAGGTTTAAGTCCCATGTAAAAGGGGGCGAACCTATTACCATCAACCGCACAAATTCAGACTCCGTGGTTGTTACTGAGAAATTCCTGATGCAAAACTTCACTTTGCCCGATCTGGGAGTCGAACCCAGGATGACCTCATGCTATTGTTATATTTCTTGTTATGGTGTTGAATATTTTATCGATGAAGGTAATCAGCTACGGAGAGAATCGATAAAAATAGTTAAATGATTAAAAACAAAATACTTTGGTTCAATTTATAAATCACCAATATTGTCAGTTCACGTCTTCCAGATGTAAATAAACAACACCTTCGCAATTTCAAACCAATTCTAGTTTAATGAACAAGAGGAACATGGAACTGTTCTAAAAACTATATGTTTGAATAAATCAAATTCATCAATTCTCAAAAGCTAATTCTAGCTACACAGATTCAAAAACATCGGACTTACCTTTCCTGTCCATCGCTATCAGTGTACCACCCACGCCAAATACCTCCTTTCATAGGACCCTCATTCATAGTACTCCAGTACTCAATATACAAAGTATAATTGACGTTAGCTGTCAAAGGATCATCGAGATTGACTTTCAAGAAATGGTACAGTTCTTCAGTTTCATATTCCGTCTCCGCATCTAGAGCAACTGAATCGCCTGTCACATCTACCACAGTAACTGACTTTATTTCGTCGATGTTTGAGTGGAGGACTATTTGTTGTACGTTATCTTCTTTAGCCTGTAAGTAAACAAGATCGTCAGAATCTAAAATAATAACTCTTAATCTAAGCAAGATCATCATTTTCTTGCCCTTGTCCCAAGTCATTTGGGGTCGGCGCAGCATGTCTTTTTCTTCCATACTTCTCTATTACTTTATTATTTTATTCTTTTAATTTTATTTTGTTATCTTTATTCATAATTCAATTAATAATTAATCATAATGTAATCAATTATAATTTGAACAGTAATCACATGCCAATGTTTTTTATAAATTTTATAAATATTTTATGTAAAGCCGTTCTCTGTGCATGTGGTGTTAACCTGTCATTAATTGTTGCACTTGTAAATGTTACTCTAGTCATTAATCAGAAATGTATATAGTGTAAGCAATTCTTGGTTAACCTAAATAAGTAAATAAATAAATAAATTACTATTAGTCATCTCATCAGACTCTTAATGTAAGCAAGATGTAATATATTTTTGTAGCATCAACATTTTGTGCGTAATTAACTTAAGAAACCCATAATTCTCGTGCAGCTACACTTATTTCATTTTTTAAAACAATATTTTGTGACCTCTGACGAACCTACATTCTTATAAACTTCTACACAATTACGACTTTATCTCTGCCCGTTAAATAGTTCATTTAACAAAATATGTACATACCTTTGACGACAACATAATCATCAATAAACAAAAAAAAACATTTTACGCAATCATAACATAATCAACCGGAGGAGATGGAACGTTGAAGTTCCATTTCCTCAGACATCAGGATCTCATTACGGTGAAAAGGTAAAGCTTATATAAAGATTAAACTCGTACCTTAATAACAATGCTGGCCCTGCCATCATAACTGAAGGGTCTTACGGTATTCTCATCAAAGTATAGATTGAGATCAATATCGTACTGCAAAGGAATCACGTTCTCGGGCAATCTGTAAACTGCCTCATTATCCCCTGCCGAAAACTGGAGCTCCCTGTTCAAAGGTATAGGGTTGTCGCCAGTTGCAAGCGCCAAGAGAGCTAGGCTCAAGGCTAAGATTAATACTTTGGACATTTCTGCAAAGAAAAACAGGATCACATTAATCAAAAAGGTAAAGAATAACACTGGGAATAAAATAACACAACAATTTGCTGCCAATTGAGAAGTAAGAAATACATATAATAAAAACAAAATAATATTGAAAGTAACCTGATATCAAGCATGTTCTTTACACAATGCCGATTGTGATGAAGTAACTGGTCAGCCCAAAGCGATGAATGATGAAATGATATCATCAGTCACTGATAAGTGATTCCCATAGCGGTACAATATGGCGTTAATACAGGTTGATAAGATGGTAAAAATTTTGGCTATAAAGTATTAAGCACCATAATAAATTCTTCTGGACAGTATTTAGCGTTCGCAGGCTTATTATGTGCAATGAATTTGCCCCCAACTATGAAATAACTAGCTTATACTCCCGCCTTGGCCCGCATAGACTTCGGCAGTTGTCCCACGAGGTCCTATTACTGGGATAAAAAACATCCTATGTTTATCCATGTTATAAACTAACTGTGTGCCAAATTCGTTAAGTAGTTTTTCTTCCATCCATCCTCGCAAAGGTTAGCATATTTATAAATAGTAAAATTGATTTTAATTGAACTATAAATTGTAATAAGGTACTTACTAGTATTATTATCTTGATACGTTTTGTATAGATCTCCCACAACAAGTACAGACTTCGAGAACGATATGAAATGCAAAAGTGTTGATCAGATTTATTATCGAGCTGTTACAACCATGCAAGTATTTGCTTATTTTGTATGTATTACTATGATTTATTCATTAAGTAAAGACTGAAATTCCAAAAATAATGGATGTTAGTTGATGTAACTCTACAAAGCAGTACAAAATTTAGAAGGTTTCATTCGGATACACGAAGATAACCGAAGCGCATACATTTCCTAGTATGACTTCTTTTATCGGTACGATGTGGATTTAGCAACAACAACCCCATGTTGGCTGGTCGGTTTTTCGGAAAAACACTTGTTTTATCTTAATCGCATATAGGGTGACTGGTACTTATGATAACAAACAACTTTTGTAAAGAAACATTTTTTTATACTCGTTCACTTTAATCACAATAACACAACAGCCATATGAAATTCGCGCACGCGCGCCTTTGACCTATCAGCTGTTATAGCCGCGTGACGCCGTTCTGTCTCATTACTATGGTACCGTGCTACAGTGGGGAGGCAGAGCGCCCGCGCGGCTCGCAAGACCGCTCCGTTAGGCTGCCTGTCCACCGGAGCGGAGCGAGGCTGCGGAGCGGAGAAACGGAGAAATATTAACCAATAGGATTGCATGAAATTTCCGCTCCGCTCCAGCAAGCAATCCTATTGGTTAATATTTCTCCGTTTCTCCGCTCCGCAGCCTCGCTCCGCTCCGGTGGACAGGCAGCCTAAGCGGCGCCCGCGCCACAGGCCGGCTGCCACGTGCCGTATGTCGTGTTATTGTGATTAAAATGAATGAGTTTAAACAAAAATGATTCTTGGGGAAAATTGTTTGTTATCATGAGTACAATCACGTGTTTAAGTATCGGTCACTAATTACCAGTCACCCTATATAAGTATACTTCTTCTTATTATAAGTCGCAATGACTATAGTCTCGTCATAGCATACCTATCGTCTCGGTACGCCCCATTAAATAATTTTCGACTTTCACGCGACGATCACCACCACTTTTTGCGTATATAGAAGTTTATTTAGGTATCAATATAATTATGTTTTACATACCCCTCAAAGGATCGTCGTTATCAGTCTAACTAGAATTTGTGTCTAGCTTCTTACTAGAAACATGTTAATACGTTATCACAAAGTAATTTAGTAATCTCTGTAATTTCAAGGTTGATTAGAAATGACAGATTGTTTGATCAAACAATCCATCATTTCTAATCAACCTTGAAATTTTCATTTTTGCACTCCAAGTACATTATGACCTTGGGTACTTTCCAGGAGGTCCAAATCTATGTGTAACCAACAACTAAAAAATAAAGTTGTTTCCGTCATAAGTTTTCATGAACGCTCACCCACATTTGAGTGGAAAATGTACCTACACAACTGTAGATAAATAAAAAGCATACAAAAAAAGTTATAGCGCCACCTATGACGCAGATGAAAAACTAAAATCAAATTCCTGTATCGCGCTATTAGAGCTCTCCACTAAATAGGTATATAACTTACAGAAGAAACTGACAACAACTTTGTTTATGTCTGGTGGACTTCTGGCAACCAGACAAAAACACCTCCCTTATCAACGAAATAATGAGGAACACTACTGCTGGAGGTCCTGGGTTCGATTCCCAAGTCGGGTAAAGTGTCATTGAGTTTTTCCATTAGGAATAAGTTGAAAGTTAAAGTTTGTTCCCCGGTGATGGCAACAGGCTCGCCCTTTATAATATGAAACTTTAACATGCTAGAATTGATAAGTCTTAATCATTTTACGTGAAGAGCTCGAGGAAAAATAATAACAGCCGTTGGTATCAATCTTAAAGGTAAAGCAGTGCTTGCTTAGGTTGGTATGTGAATGGATGACCATCCATTACCTACCATTTCCTCTTTGACAGCACGATATGCCTTTGGTCTGGCCTGTCGTTTGTAGATGTTTGACAGTCGTTACAGTCTTATCAAGGGGTATCGTGTTAACCCAGAAACTTGGTTGTAGAGGTCAGATCGGCAGTCACTCCTTGTAACAAGTACTACCGTTACTGTTGTACAGCTGTATGCTGTTAAATTGGGAACCGATTTCAACATAGTTTAGAAAATTATGATAACTTCACGTCTTACATAATCTTAAATGACTTAACCGATTTTAATGAAACTGTGTGCACATAAACAGGATACATACGTCTAAAAACTTGACAGAGAACTTTTCGAAATGTCTTTTTAAAAAAAGATAATTGGAAATTTCTGTTTCTATGGAAAATCTAAAATCGGTCTAATTGTTCTCTGTCAAGTTTTTAGACTATGTTCGTTTTTGTACGCCTCACAAAGTATATGCAAAATTTCAGGATGATCGGTTCAGTAGTTAAGGCGTAAAAAGGTAACAAACAAACAAACTTTCTTTCGCATTTCTAATATTAGTTACTATTGCTTGGGGTCGGCGCAATGAGCTTTTTCCTTCCATTCTCCCCTGCCAGCCGTCACGCTATCTTTTAGCACAGAAGAAGTTTTTAAGGGCATTACATGGCTCAAATCCCAAAAACAGCGTATGTTCAAAGAAATTTATTGATGAATCCCTTCGTACGTTTTCCGTATAAAAAATATATGTTATAGGTAAGTTTATCACAGATAAATTGTATTGTTTAAAATTTTAATAAACCTTCTCAATTTTTTTTGGTTAATCGTAGAAAATAGGTCCTTTTTCAACCTTAATTGTAAATTATCTCTGTAACGGCTGATTAGATCGGCATGAATTTTATAACAACAAATACGTAATGATATACTTAACAATCTGTATTGTTTTTTTTTGTAATTTCTTTTAATATTTTTAAATAATAAATAAAAACCGAAATTTCGCGAAATGTGCGGAGCAACCCCTCTGACGCATGCTCGGGACCGCGATACGTCAGTGCCTTGACGGCTCTTGTGTCGGGTGGACGTACGCGTGTAATTTTTTCCAAATAAAATTCAAATATTTCGTAAAATAAGAATAGAAAATACGTTTATAAAATATATTTAAAGTAGTTTGTAATTTCGTTTTGTTGTTTGAACCTATCATAGAGTAAGCCTGACAAGTGACAGCTATGCCTAAATCAACACTTCTATACAAATAAATCAAATTGAAATGTCTGTTTGTAATATCAAAATAACAGCTTTTTACTGAATGCATATGAAAATATATCTGGCACTTATAACAAAAACACATTTTTTTAAATTTTTGTCTTTCTGTCGGTCTATCTGTCTGTCTTTCTGTTTGTGCCGGCTAATCTCCGAAACCACACCATCTCTTGTTCTGTATGGTGTCCGGACGTAAAGAATAGCACCATCCCATATCTTCCCGTGGGTGTCGTAAGAGGCGACTAAGGGACTTACCAGAGAATGGGCAGCAGCGTTCTCTGTGATTTTTTTATAACAAACATACTGCGATCGCCAACCCGCCTGCCAAGCGTGGCGATTATGGCAAAACCCCCCTTGGGGAGGCCTATGTCCAGCAGTGGACGTCTTTCGGCTGAAATGATGATGATGATGATGAATCTCCGAAAGGGCTGGACCGATTTCGACATGATCGATTAATTTCATAAAAGTACATACAGATCTTATTTTTTCGAATTTTAGTCGATTCGACTCCCGAGTGTGGCAAGCGAATTTTCGAAAATCTTTGTATACAGATTTGTATCTTTTGAAAAATTAAGTAATGTTTCCTTTGAGTAAAATTTGCTATCTCCATCTGCATTTAGAGTACTTGCCCTCTACGTGAGGTTGTCAAATTCCATCCTGTATATTACAGGCAATTCCGTGTTTGTTTCGGGAGGTTCCTGCACCGAATCGGGCGGGTGGAAACGCCCGGGTGTTTCCATTGTGAGGATCGTCCGGAGGACACGGTGCAGCACACTGTGGAGGCCTGTCCCGCTTGGGCGGAGCAGCGCCGTGTCCTCGTAGAGGCGATCGGCGGCGGCGACCTCTCACGCCCGGCCCTGGTTCAAGTCATGGTCCGGAGCGAGTGGGAATGGGAAGCCGTCACCTCCTTCTGCGAAGCAGTCGTGCTAGTGAAGGAGGTGGCGGAACGTGAGAGGGAAAGAGCCTCACGTCCCAGCCGCCGCGGGAGACGCCCTGGGCGTCGGGGGTCACGTGGTGGCCCCCGGCCACCGTAGGCGCGGGCCTGTGGACGGCGAGTTATGGGCTAGCTCGCCGTCCAGCCGTCTTATGACGACAGGCCGTGTCGACGGCGCGTTCGTGTTCCACGCGCGCCTCAAAGAGATGTCAGCAACCACGTAGGGGTCCGCACGGGCCGATGCCTGCCAGGGCTGCGGGACTGTTCGAAAGAGATACCGTGGCCCTGGAACACAAAGGGCAAAGAAGGAACATGGATGGGTTTTAGTCAGTACAAGTCTGACACTCCCTTCCGCTCCACCCAGAACGGGGGGGGTCATTTGATGATTTCCCATCCTAAAAATAAAAAAAATAAGGCAAAAGGCGACTAAGGGAACATTCGACCTACAACGAAGACAGCTCTATGATACACTGGATAGTCCAGCAGGCCAAAAACACCTTTACCGGCTTGCTAGAGCTAGAGAGAGAAAGGCGAAGGATGTATGTCAGGTTAAATGCGTAAAAGACGAAACTGGAATGGTTATTTCGGATTGTGAGAAAATTAAGGATAGGTGGAAGGGTTACTTTGAAAGAGTGATGAATGAGGAGTATGACTGGAGTGGTGTGCTTGAAAATAAACCAGCGAATGAGGGACTAGTGAGAAAGGTTAGTTTGGATGAAGTGAGGATTACAGGAAATGGAATTAAGAATGATAAGGCATTAGGACCGGACGGAATACCGGTAGAAGTATGGAAGTTATTTCTGATGGACGGATGGACGTGGTTAGCTTTATTCTTCAGTAAACTGTTGCCGGAAGAAACGATTCCTGACGAATGGTGTAACAGTTAGCTGGTGCCCATTTTTAAAAACAAAGGTGATGTGGTGGAGTGCAACAATTATAGAGTAGAGGAATAGAGCTAATTATCACATAGTATGAAAGAAGCTCGTGGCTAAATAATAACATCCACTCGGATCGATCTTTAGGTTAAGCCGTGCTTATCTAGGTTGGTCTGTAGAAATACCATTAAATACCGAGTTTTCTTCGTGCCTCGGAAAGCACTTGTAGATCTTTGACAGTCGTTACAGGTAGTCGGTCTTACCAATTGGTATCGTATTATCTAGTACTAACTGGGTTGTGGAAGTCAGATAGGCAGTCGCTCCATGTAAAATACTGGTATTCAGCTGCATCCGGTTAGACTGAAAGCCGACCAAACGTAGTTGGGAAAAGGCTAGGCAGATGATGATGTCACATAGTCACATAGTATGAAAGTTTGGGACAAAGTTATTGAAAGGCGACTGAGAGAAGAGAACCAAATTTCGCAGAACTTTTTTTCGGTTTTAAGCGTGGTCAGGAAAAGACGGATGCTATTTTCGCTATCCGCCAGCTGTGCGAGAAATACAGACGTGCACATAAAAATTAGCACATAGTTTTTGTAGACCTCGAAAAGGCATACGACCGGGTACCCCGTGAGGTACCGTGAGGGAAGTATGTGCAGTTGATCCGTGCGATGTACAGTCGATGCAGTATCCAATTTAAGTCGGGTCTACAGCCGGCAATACGGCAGCTTCAATGTGGCTTTCGGCTTGCACCAAGGGTCGGCTCATCCATATTTTTTTTTGCGGTTGGGAAATCTTCAAATGACCCTCCCCCCACTCTGGACGGAGCGGAAGGGAGTGTCAAACTTCTACTGACTAAAACCCATCCATGTTCCTTCTTTGCCCTTGTGGTCCAGGGCCGCGGTATCTCTTTCGAACAGTCCCGCAGCCCTGGCAGGCATCGGCCCTTGCGGACCCCTTCATTGTTGCTGACATCTCTTTGTGGCGCGCGTGGAATACGAACGCACCGTCGACACGGCCTGTCATCATAATACGGCCGGACGGCGATCTAGCCCATTACTCACCGTCTACAGGCCCGCGCCTACGGTGGCCGGGAGCGACCACGTGACCCCCGACGCCCGGGTCGTCTCCCGCGGCGGCTGAGCTGTAAGGCTCTTTCCCTCTCACGTTCCGCCACCTCCTTCTCTAGCATGACTGCTTCGCAGAAGGAGGTGACGGCTTCCCATTCTCGCTCGCTCCGGACCAGGGCTTGAACCAAGGCCGGACGCGAAAGATCGCGAGGAGGAAGATACGAGGAGGCTCTCATCCCTTAGCTCTTCCTCCCTTACCTCTTCCTCGTGATAATGGACGCTCTCGCGTCGGACATCCAGGAAGAGGCACCCTGGTGTATGCTGTTCGCCGATGACATTTTGCTGGTTGCTAAGAGCGGCCAAGAGGTCCAGAGTGGATTGGAGGTGTGATGGCAAAGACTGTAGTAGAGAATGTTGGTCTGCTATTGAGTAGAACCGAAACGGAATACTTGTTTTGCGTTTTCGTCGGTCTCTCCAATCTAGTGCCTTTAACTCTTGCCGGAACGCCCATACCGATCTGCTTCGACTTCCGGTATCTCGGATCGTTTGCCCAAGGGGATGTTAAAGTAGACCGGGACGTAACGCACCTATTCAACTCAGATCGATGAAATGGCGACAGGTCATTGGAACAGCAACTTACGACCCACGGATGCCTCTCAAGTTAAAGGGGAAAGTATACAAGTCCGTGATTACACCTGTCGTACTGTATGGATCAGAATGCTGGGCTGTGAAAAAGATGGATGAAAAACGATTCCATGCAGCGGAGATAAGAATGTGTGCGGTGCTTACTTCAAGAAAGTCTACATGCACCATTAACACCAACACCAATTCCAATAAACGACCAACCGACCTGTTCAAGGTATTTGAATTTTAATGACTTTTTTGTGAATGGAAACATTTTGTTCTTATCAGAGCGTGGCAACATTAAAACAAAGCTATATTTTATTTATTCCGCTCATCATCAGACATCCAACTTTATTTCTACACGATGTAATACACAGTCAAGTTTAATTATCTGGCGATACCCATCATGCATGTGAAGTTTCGCTATCAAAATTTGATTTTGTAAAACTATAAGGTGTAAATCTCAATCATAAAGGTCATCATCAGACCTTCAGAATGTGAAATGTAGAAGCACCCGTGGTCAATTAGATTAAAGTTGAAAGCTACATCATTCTAACTATTTCTGTTACTGAGAACCGATAAGCACTTACCTGGTCATCATCAGACTTTCAGAATGTATCAAGTAGGTAACCCGTGCTCAGTAAAATAACTGATGAAAGCTAGCTCATTAGTCAAACTGTATAATTTATCTCAAAATAAATATAAATTAGAACAAAATGTATTCAGGACTCTCAGAGAACGAATAAATTAGGCAAAAACGAGGACAACAGTGCGACCCATCTGTGTTCTTCCTTAATCTTTATTGTTGTAATGGTCGTTTGCCGGCAGGGGCGCAAAATAAACAAAAACCAGTACAGTGGTCAAATCATCAAGGTCATCGAGCAATGTAATGCCCTTTACAACTAGATTTGCCCGCGGCTTCAATCCCATTAGGGTCCGAAATTATCCCACAGGAATATTTTAAATAGCCTATACCAGTTGGAGATAAAGTGGCTTTCCATTAGTGAAAGATTTTTCGGAATCTCCCTGTAATAACATATCTTTTCAATTCTATTTTAAAAACAGGTATATTCCCGGATGGTTTCTGCCACTTCAATATAATACTGTTACATAAAAAAGAGATAAGTCGGACCTTAACAACTATCGACCGATAAGTCTTATATCCCATCTGTCTAAGGCCTAGACCAGCGTATCTCACCTCAGTTGGACAAACATCAACCTCCTCAACAAGCTGGCTCCCGATCAGGCCTCTCCACTACTGAGCATCTGCATGCAATAAACCAAATAATTGAAAAATACCAAGAGTTCAATATTATATTCCTGTTTAATTTTTTTTTCGATTTAATATTTTACATTTCCTACGAATTAATACTGAATCAAATTCCATACTCAACAATATCTTACTCGTACTATATTATCCTACCCATACATTATTATTCCCCAAATTGTAGGGAAAAACTTTAACAAATGGCAACCCTCCGCCACACATAGATAAAACGGTGGCTTCAGTTTTGATGTTCGCGGCGCGCCGTCTTCCTTTTTTTGTTGGTCTGAGGTTTTAAGTTTTTCTACTATCTTTTTTTTTCTGTTTTCAGTTCCAGGAGTGGGTGTATACTACCCAAGCTTCTTTAACTGTTTCTTCGTTCAACGCTGGTGTTGCAGTAGTTGAATCAGCTATGGCTAATTTGGACTGGGGTAGTGATGCTGCTCTTGAACTCTTCGAATTCACTATAACAAGGGGAGCTTCTTCTACTGTCCTTGCTTCCTTAGTCCTCCTCATAGCAGCAATGCTCCTACAATTTTTCCGTTAATTTATTTAATTTTAAGTAGAAATTAAATAATTTAACCTTATTTTTTAAGAAAGTTGTGTTTTGACAAACATTCTTGGAAAAAGTTTTCAACAATTTTTGTTGCTCAATGTTAATGATTGTAAAAAAAAATATATATATAATAAAATATTTTTGTAAATAAATATTACTTTTATTTTTATTCATTATTCTTAGTTAACTAAAAACTAATACTATACAGAGGAAACTATATCATCGATTGCTGTAAATACGTGAATAATAGATAATTTTCCGATGGCTTACAATAATAAATTAAATTAACAACTGATACTGATACTGTTAGACTGCGTCATCCCACTGCTGGGCAAAGGCTTGACTTCCAATTTTTTCGATCCAGGGCCAATGTGGACCACTGGTCGTTAGTTTTGTCCAGCTCGTCCCGCCATCTCCTACGAGGTCTACCGCGTCGCCGTCTGGCTGCGTCAGGGCTCCACATCGTGGTTATTTTAGCCCACAACTCGTCAGGCATGCGGCAGATATGGCCAGCCCAATCCCACTTTAGCTTAGCGGCTTTTTGAGCAACGTCAGTATTTTGTATTTTGGAGCGCAGTGTGGTGTTGCGTACATGGTCGGTAAGTTTGACGCCTAGGATACACATACTGCGCTCCATTGCACGTTGGCAAACCTTGACCTTGGAATTTTGAATGTTTGTCAAAGACCAAGTCTGAGATCCATATGTCAGAATGGGAAGAATGCATATGTCCATGATTTTTCGCTTGAGTGACAAAGAAAGATTTCTTTTCATAAGCTCTTTCATAGACCAGTAGCTCCTCAAGGCGTTTTCGGTCCGTCTAATGACTTCCTTGTCTTGTCTGGACGGGAAAGAGACTAGCTGGCCCAAGTAGATGTATTCATGGACATATTGCAATTGCGTCACTGAGCTGGTTTAACATACGCTCCAGTTCTGCCGCCGTGGAAGAGAATACATACGACAATGTTGTCAGCGAAGCGAAGGTTTGTTAACCGCACCCCACCAATTTCAATGCCGCTTCTCTCCCAACTGGCCGTAAGCTTTTTAAACACTTCTTCAAGCGCGCTATTAAAAAGCTTGGGTGAAAGCGGGTCTCCTTGCTTTACAGCTTTTTCTATGGAGAATGATGGTCCAATTGTCTGTAATCTAATTGAAGCAGTGCTGTTTAAGTACACGTTACGAAGTAGGTTGATGTAAGTGGGATCGATCTCTTGGTTGTTCAGAGCGTCAAATATTGCATTGTGCGTCAAACTATCAAAAGCTTTTGAATAATCTATGAAGGCAAGATATATCCGGCATATTGAACTCTTGGTATTTTTCAATTATTTGGTTTATTGCATGCAGATGCTTAGTAGTGGAGAGGCCTGATCGGGAACCAGCTTGTTGAGGAGGTTGATGTTTGTCCAACTGAGGTGAGATACGCTGGTCTAGGCCTTAGACAGATGGGAAGTCCGGGGCAGCGGAAGTCGCATCAGATCCCGTTGCCCCCCGACGCAAGTGTGCGAGGGAACACCGGTGTGGTTTTAGTCAGTACGAGTCTGACAGACCCCTCCGCTCTCCCCAGGGCGGAGGACATCCATAGAGGATTTCCACATCGAGAAAAAAAAAAAGGCCTTAGACAGATGGGATATAAGACTTATCGGTCGATAGTTGTTAAGGTCCGACTTATCTCTTTTTTATGTAACAGTATTATATTGAAGTGGCAGAAACCATCCGGGAATATACCTGTTTTTAAAACAGAATTGAAAAGATATGTTATTACAGGGAGATTCCGAAAAATCTTTCACTAATGGAAAGCCACTTTATCTCCAACTGGTATAGGCTATTTAAAACGTTCCTGTGGGATAATTTCGGACCCTAATGGGATTGAAGCCGCGGGCAAATCTAGTTGTTAAAAACTTCTTCTGTGCTAAAAGATAGCGTGACGGCTGGCAGGGGAGAATGGAAGAAAAAAGCTCATTGCGCCGACCCCAAGCAATAGTAACTAATATTCATATTTAAATTTGTTTAATTTAATGGGAAATTTGAAATCATAGTATGGCAAATTTATGTTACTGCTTTTGTTCGTTGAGGTTTTGTGTTCATAGTTAGAAAATTCATAGTTAATTAATTAAAACACATGTTTTTTCAAGTACTTACAAGTAAAAAGTGATTCCGTGAGACTTTAAGTGACTGGCTATTGTTTTTAGAAGTTTCCACTACACAGGAAGGCAAAATTCATTTTTTTTCAATCAAAAATCAATGTTATCTAGACGACTTGAGACGTAATAAGAGCAATGAGCATGGTTTTAGTGTAGGTGTGTGCGTGAGCGTGTAGATTTACTTGCAGGAGCACGGTTTTTTGGCTTCACTTTTGATGTTCGCGGCGCGCCGTCTTCCTTTTTTTGTTGATCTGAGCTTAAAACTAAAAACTAGGAAGGTACGAAGGTATTTTCATTCATGCTTAGTGTTTTTTTTTTCCTGTTGAAACTTCACTTAAGAAAGCACATCTAAGCAATACTTACTTCCTGGATAACTTCAAGTGATTCAAATGTGCAGCAAAGGCGTTGATGCAAAGATTGAGTCGAGCTTCACCTCCATATCTGTCAAAGAAAATGAAATTGTGAATATCATAACACAATAATTTATTTCCATTAAAACAATTAACTTTTTTGACAGTAGTAATCATAATTAGAGGTTATAACGTTCACAGGCCTCCTCTCTATGGGAGAGAAATGACTAGACATAATAGACCGCGTCAACCCAGTGCAGGTTGATGAATATTACGTCATGTCTTCATATTTTCACGTTACGTTACGTTAATGGAGAGATTACGTTTTGAGAACATTGGTGATAAAATAATAACCCTGCTTTTGGGCTTCGCTGCAGTTGGGTAAAAAGAGAAATGTCAAAGAATATTCGGCAGCAATAGCATCACTCAAATGCAATATTGAAATCCGAAAAGTTCAAACACAAAATTAACAATACTTACGTGGTTGTAAAACTCTGATGGTTTAGTTTGAGGAAGTTAAGAACGACTTGCACGTTCGACCGGTTGCTTTGCAGGGCAAAGAAGAATGCATTGGTACGGTCGTGGATGCGGATTCTGTCATTGTACATACTCTGAGTCAGTTAGCTGTAAAATAAATGTTTAAATGAATAGTTGAATTTTGGGTAAACTTGACCTGTCATATGTGTCATAACTTACTATTAAAATCCTTTTATTACAAACGGTCACTCAAAAATCACCTTAAAATACAGAATACCAATGTTGGATAGGTGGCGATAAAAGTAAATTGTTCGAGATCCCGGAGAAAAAAAACAATTAAATAATCTACTCAATGCTGAAGAGAAGCCTGATCAGTGGTGCAACCGAGAGTGCGGAGCATGACTACCATGTCAGCGGTGTTCTGATATTCAAAAAGTGTTTAAATAGTAATTTGAATAAATGTCTAACATTTGATCAAGTTTTAGTTGTATTTGCTGTTGGTCTCAGGTCGAACAGGTTTTACAGCCATGAGGAACTACATGCAAGTGAAATAGAGTTTCTCATCTTCCACTGAAAGAAAGATTCTCTGACGAGACAGTTGACTGCCTGATGGTTGATGGGCTGTTACATATATGCTGAGTTTTGTTTATCTATCTAAAAATTATAAAAACCCTTGATTTGTGTTTGTTTTCTTTTAACCTTTTTTTTACCACCCCTTCAATTTTTTTCTAAATATATTCAATGTACAGACACTCGGGTTTTATTGTTCTATTATACGTACAACAAAAGCTTCGCGAGCTCTGGGAATATGCTCAAAACGACGGAGGATCCAGACGAGCTGGGACAGAGCGCCGTTCCATACGTAGTAGTCAGTCTCACTCCTCAGGAAGTCAAGCAAGTCGAAGCCGAGGGTCTTGTTGATGTGGCCGGAACGCACGAAGCAATACAACACATCGTTGACGATCTAGTAGCAGATGGGAACATGTTTCAAAACTCACACAGGCGAATAAGAAATTGAACAGCATCTCATGTAAGTACGGACGGCAAAATGACGCCCTACGTTAATAGCCATAACAACTACTACAGAGTGACAGTTGTAATAAGAAAATAATATGGACAATTCATGTCAGTAGTTATTTTAACATTGAATTTCCGTGATTTTACAGTTGACAAGCTATTCGGTATATAGGCAACTAAATCGAAACTACTTTTAAATAATTTTGTGAGTGCGTATCGTAGTCAATTTTTTGCACCACTCTCTTAAGGGCATTACATTGCTCGATGACCTTGATGATTTGATCCCTGTACTGGTTTTTGTTTATTTGGCGGCCCTGCCGGCAAACGACCATTACTACAATAAAGATTAAGCAAGAACACAGATGTGTCGCACTGTTGTCATCGTTTTGCCTAATTTATTCGTTCTCTGAGAGACCTGAATACATTTTGTTCCAATTTATATTTATTTTGAGATAAATTATACAGTTTGACTAATGAGCTAGCTTTCATCAGTTATTTTACTGAGCACGGGTACCCCTACTTGATACATTCTGAAAGTCTGATGATGACCAGGTAAGTGCTTATCGGTTCTCAGTAACAGAAATAGTTAGAATGATGTAGCTTTCAACTTTAATCTAATTGACCACGGGTGCTTCTACATTTCACAATCTGAAGGTCTGATGATGACCTTTATGATTGAGATTTACACCTTATAGTTTTACAAGATCAAATTTTGATAGCAAAACTTCACATGCATGATGGGTATCGCCAGATAATTTAACTTGACTGTGTATTACATCGTGTAGAAATAAAGTTGGATGTCTGATGATGAGCGGTATAAATAAAATATAGCTTTGTTTTAATGTTGCCACGCTCTGATAAGAACAAAATGTTTCCATTCACTAAAATGTCATTAAAATTCAAATATCTTGAACAGGTCGGTTGGTCGTTTATTGGAATTGGTGATGGTGTTAATGGTGCATGTAGACTTTCTTGAAGTAAGCACCGCACACATTCTTATCTCCGCTGCGTGGAATCGTTTTTATCCATCTTTTTCACAGCCCAGCATTCTGATCCATACAGTACGACAGGTGTAATCACGGACTTGTATACTTTCCCCTTTAACTTGAGAGGCATCCGTGGGTCGTAAGTTGCTATTCCAGTGACCTGTCGCCATTTCATCCATCTGAGTTGATCAGGTGCGATACGTCCCGGTCTACTTTGCCATCCCCTTGGACAAGCGATCCGAGATACCGGAAGTCGAAGCAGATCGGTATGGGCGTTCCGGCAAGAGTTAAAGGCACTAGACTGGAGAGACCGACAAAATCGCAAAATAAGTATTCCGTTTCGGTTCTACTCAATTGCAGATCAACATTCTCTACTACAGTCTTTGCCATCACACCTCCAATCTACTCTGGACCTCTTGGCCGCTCTTAGCAACCAGCAAAATGTCATCGGCGAACAGCATACACCAGGGTGTCTCTTCCTGGATGTCTGACGCGAGAGCGTCCATTATCACGAGGAAGAGGTAAGAGAGGAAGAGCTAAGGGATGAGAGCCACCTCGTAGCGGCGATTGGCGGCGGCGATATCTCGCGTCCGGCCTTGGTTCAAGCCCTGGTCTGGAGCGAGAGAGAATGGGAAGCTGTCACCTCCTTCTGCGAAGCAGTCATGCTAGAGGAGGAGGTGGCGGAACGTGAGAGGGAAAGAGCCTTACATCTCAGCCGCCGCGGGAGACGCCCCGGACGTCGGGGGTCACGTGGTCACGCTCCCGGCCACCGTAGGCGCGGGCCTGTGGACGGTGAGTAATGGGCTAGATCGTCGTCCGGCCGTCTTTTGACGACAGGCCGTGTCGACGGCGCGTTCGTGTTCCACGCGCGCCATAAAGAGATGTCAGCAACAATGAAGGGGTCCGCAAGGGCCGATGCCTGCCAGGGCTGCGGGACTGTTCGAAAGAGATACCGCGGCCCTGGACCACAAAGGGCAAAGAAGGAACATGAATGGGTTTTAGTCAGTAGAAGTCTGACACTCCCTTCCGCTCCGCCCAGAGTGGGGGGAGGGTCATTTGAAGATTTCCCAACAGAAAAAAAAAGGGATGAGGACCGACCCTTGGTGCAAGCCGAAAGCCACATTGAAGATTTCCGGCTGTAGACCCGACTTAAATTGGATACTGCATCGACTGTACATCGCAAGGATCAACCGCACATACTTACCTCACGGTACCTCACGGGGTACCCGGTCGTATGCCTTTTCGAGGTCTACAAAAACCATGTGCAAATTTTTATGTGCACGTCTGTATTTCTCGCACAGCTGGCGGATAGGAAAATGGCATCCGTCTTTTCCTGACCAGGCTTAAAACCGAGTTAGTTCTGCGAAATTTGGCTCTCTTCTCTCAGTCGCCTTTCAATAACTTTGTCCCAAACTTTCATACTATGTGACATCATCATCTGTCTAGCCTTTTCCCAACTATGTTAGGGTCAGCTTTAAGTCTAACCAGATGCAGCTGAATACCAGTATTTTACGTGGAGCGACTGCCTATCTGACTTCCACAACCCAGTTAGTACTAGATAATACGATACCCCTTAGTAAGACCGACTACCTGTAACGACTGTCAAAGATCTACAAATGACAGCCGGGACCAACGGCTTAACGTGCTTTCCGAGGCACGAAGGAAACTCGGTATTTAATGGGTAGTAGCCTATCCACAGACCAACCTAGTTAAGCACGGCTTAACCTAAAGATCGATCCGAGTGGCTGTTATTACTTAGCCACGAGCTCCTTTCATACAATGTGACATTAACTCTATTCCTCTACTCTATAATGGTTGCACTCCACCAAATCACCTTTGTTTTTAAAAATGGGCACCAGCTAACTGTTACACCATTCGTCAGGAATCGTTTCTTCCGGCAGCAGTTTACTGAAGAATAAAACTAACCACGTCCATCCGTCCATCAGAAATAACTTCCATACTTCTACCGGTATTCCATTTAATGCAATCCTCACTTCATCCAAACTAACCTTTCTCACTAGTCCCTCATTCGCTGGTTTATTTTGAAGCACACCACTCCAGTCATTCTTCTCATTCATCACTCTTTCAAAGTAACTCTTCCACCTATCCATAATTTTCTCACAATCCGAAATAACCATTCCAGTTTAGTTTTTTACGCATTTAACCTGATATACATCCTTCGCCTTTCTCTCTCTAGCTCTAGCAAGCCGGTAAAGGTGTTTTTGGCCTGCTGGACTATCCAGTGTATCATAGAGCTGTCTTCGTTGTAGGTCGAATGTTCCCTTAGTCCCCTTTTATTTATGGGGTGGTCGTATTCTTAAATTCCAGGACCACACAAAATTGCCTGTAATATACAGGATGGAATTTGACAACCTCACCTGGAGGAAAAGTACTCTAAATACTGGAGAAAGCAAATTTTACTCAAAGGAAGCATTACTTAATTTTTCAAAAGATACAAATCTGTATTCAAAGATTTTCGAAAATTCGCTTGCCACACTCGGGAGTCGATCTGACTAAAATTCGAAAAAATAACATCCCGTACTTTTATGACATGAATCGATCATTTATGGATCAAATCTCTCTAACAAACATGATAAATTAAATGAAAGGAAAACCATTAAATCTAAACTTAAAAATTCAATGGGATAAGTTAAAGCACTTTTACTGAAAGGTCCATCCGATTACTTGTTGTGTAAGACCTTATAACATCAGCTATCTGCCAGTAAAAGTCCCGTCAAAATCGATCCAGCCGTTTCGGAGATTAGCCGGCTAGACCGACAGAAAGACAAAAAATTAAATAAATGTGTTTTTGTTATAAGTGCCGGATATATTTTCATATGCATTCAGTAAAAATCTGTTATTTTGATATTACAAACAGACATTTCAATTTGATTTATTTGTATAGAAGTGTAGATTTAGGCATAGCTGTCACTTGTCAGGCTTACTCTATGATAGGTTCAAACAACAAAACGAAATTACAAACTACTTTAAATATATTTTATAAACGTATTTTCTATTCTTATTTTACGAAATATTAATAGCTGTACCATTTACAATATTATTTCATTCAGAAATCATTAAAAACGTGCAGTTTTGAATTTTATTTGGAAAAAATAACACGCGTGCAGTCCACCCGTCACAAGAGCCGTCAAGGCACTGACCAGGGGGGGGACACTGCCTTAATTGACGTAGGCGTCCAATTTTTCACAAAGATACTAGCACCATCTCTTACGAAATCCGCGTAAACTTGAGAGATTTAGTACGTAAAAAGACATAGATGGTGTTTACGCCAATTATCGCTAGTGTGCTTAAAACCCCTTGTTGATTAGAATGAAAATTTTGTCAAAAATAATAAATATATATTCTAAACAAGAATAAACATTTATTTATTTATTTTAAAAGCATTTTGCAATAGCAAATATATTTTTTTTTTAGGTTCTGTTACATTGTCATACAAATTGTTTACAAATATTACTTTATATACTCTGTGGTTTACAAAATGGTCGATACTTTCGAAAGAATACTTTACAGATGTAACAATAAAGATCTTAATTTATAGTTGGTGCAAGTCAATAAACCGGATTTTAGCAGGGAAGCTTACTTTCGAAGGTGAGGATGAAACTAAAATGTATGCTCAAGAGTATTATAATAAACATCGCCATAATAAGATCAATAAATGACTTAAATATTAACACAATCATCATTTTTATTTTGTGCTGGCTTTATAAAACATTCAATTTTGTAAACAATAACTGTATTTGTTTTATTTTTATTTTGTAAATTCTTATATTAAAAGTTAATCAAGAACTAAACACGAATTACTATGAAACAAATACAAAATGTTTATAGAACTGGTTTTTATATGGCCTATATTGCAAATTACCCGCCTACCCATAGAAAACCTATTCAATAATAAATACAGTAAAGCTATAGATATATACATAGGTATGCACCTATAGCTTTTGGGATTAGTTCAGCGGATATAGTACCAGATGGCGACACCGTTCATTATAGGTGTCAAAAATTCTCGAGAGAGGGTTCTCTATTCCATTATTATTACTATACTCTTTGGCACTGACGTATCGCGGTCCCGAGTATGCGTCACCCGCACATTTCGCGAAGTTTCAGTTTTTATTTATTATTTAAAAATATTAAAAGACATAACAGAAAAAAACAATGCAGATTGTTAAGTATATCATTACGTATTTGTTGTTACAAAATTAATGCCGATCTATTCAGCCGTTACAGAGATAATTTACAATTAAGTTTGAAAAAGGACCTATTTTCTACGATTAACCAAAAAAAATTGAGGTTTATTAAAATTTTAAACGATACAATTTATTTGTGATGAACTATAACATACATTTTTTACACGTAAAACGCACGAAGGGATTCATCAACAAATTTCTTTGAACATACGCTGTTTTTGGGATTTGAGCCATGTAATGCCATTAACAAAAAGTAATTACGCACACAAACAAAAAATTTATAGTGTACTGAAAAGATGAATATTTTTACCTATGTACTAAATTAATAGCTTGGTTCGTTTGTATAATAGAACGCACAGTATGAGAAGTGCTGCGTTTATTACTTTTAACGGAAAGATGACCTCAAAATGATGCTTGGGTAGAGGTTTTTGCCTAGACAAAGAGACAGTGGACTACGATGGACTGAGTTTATTGATTTATTAACAGATTGGTGAGATAAATACCTGAGCCCTGTTCAGCTTGTGAATGTTTTGTCTGTTGTTGCTCTTCAGGTAGGTTGAAATTAGTCCCCAGTTATTGTCGTCGTGGTTGACATGGTATAAACCTAGAATACAAATATTTTTATGTTTGATCTTATCTTCATTTAATTTATAACGTAAGTTTAGCTTACTGAAATAAAGAAACGACCAATGCGTTGACTTAAAATGTTTACTATATTTTTTTTTTCAATAAAACTATTTCTTTAAATTACACCGCGTTCGATGTACTTGGTTTTTAGTCCTGTAAACCTGTATTCCTTTGCTAAGACAAACAAATATTCCTCTTACATTCGAGAAGTCGCTAGTAATTGTATTAATAAGGTCTTACCAGATTGAGCAATGTTGAAAATAACAAAGTTTTCTCCTGGGCTGCTGGCAATAATTGCAGACGACGCCGTGAGGACAGAGCTAGGTCTGGTGTCGATGAAGTTCAGCTATCCGTTTTGGGATAGCTGAACCAAGTAAGAGGAATCTGCCACGTCTACGCGGCTGGCGTGCCAGAGAGCAGGTAGCGGCTCTGTAACCAGATTATGATTAAAATGAATGATCCAACAAAGTGTACAAGTACTTATTATTCCGTGCTGTGAAAATCATGACGACCTAATACAATACATTTATTCTAATGTTAAAATCTCATCAAGAGACGTAAAGCGCTTGACTGCAACCGCTTTAAAAACATGTCCTCCATGAAAGATGTCGTTTAGAGCCAGACTCAGAGCATGCGACAAGCCACCGCAACGCAACCTGCGGAGCGATTGAAGTCACGCGAAGAAAACAAGTGAAGCATGTTACGCAGGTCGCATCGCCCGAGGACTTGAGGGTCTCAACAATGAAAGCTATAAGTAAATTAAACCGTTTTGTTTTAGTTTTTATTAAAATGAAGAGAAAAAATAGGTTTATCTATCAACATTGAACGCGAATACAAAGTTTCGTGACCGTGCTATTAACCGTTGAGAAGTTCTCTCACGAGAAGGTGAGCTTAGCTGCAGGATCAAGTCATGTCTGTCATAAAAATGTATTGTCACCAGAACCAAAGGTGTGTGCAAAATTTCAGCTCAATCGGTTAAGGGAACTGGTCTGAAATTCAGTTGCAAGATTTGACCAATGCATATGAACTAACTAACAAGGTAAGTTATATAAAAGCTAATAATTAAACTAAGCTGAGTGACAGTTATCACACCGGTTTGGCTGATTCTATTGACGGTAAGGACAGGGGAGCCTGCGTTTTGGACCCAGCTGTCAAACAATGTTTCGATGTTGACGTTGTCGAAATCACGACGCCAATCAATCGACGCCACCCAATCCTCATCGACCGCCTGTTTGAATGCTGCGTACATGTCCGTAGGAGTACCAATAGCACTAGAGACAAAAAAAAATCAGCACTAGAGACAATATGCCATAAGCACTAGAGACAAAAAAAAATCTGTGAGCCCAGTTTATCTGGTAAAGAATGCGTTCTGTTAGCATTAAAACCAACTATGTTCCCTACCACTACTGTAACAGAAGTTTCAATAGGTGAATAGAATAAGGCAAACTAATTTTTTTTTTTTTTTACATATTTTAGGATATGATCACCATTCTTTTGGTACGATATTAATAAATGTAGAACAACTCGTTGTCAAAAGGATAGGCAGTTAAAAATTTAAAATATTACAACTGAATATTAAGGCTACCAATGATATAACTAAACTAAACTAAATAAAGTCTACCCACAAATAAACAGTATTTGATATTCGCTTAATCTCATTAAAATCTGTATAGCCACTATTTAGAATAAGTCATTAATATTTGTCTGATTAGATCACGGACATTTTACTGTTTAGTTTGTCTCCTCGTGAATAAGATGCTGTAAGTTTTAAATCCTTTCACTTACTTGTTTCTCAAGTAATATCTGAGGGCATTCCTGAAGGTCCTGAAGCCGACGAAGTGCTCCAACATCTTAAGGGCGGAAGCTCCCTTGGCATAGCTGGTAGTACTGAAGTGGGCACTGATGGCAGGGTTGCTGGCGACTCCGGTCCAGTTCATAGGCTGAGCACCCAAGCCAGCGGCGTGGTTGAGCGCACTGTGTACGTAGTCAACCACAAATTGGTCATCTAATTTAAGCTAATTTAAGGCTGGGGGCGGCCTGTTGGCAAATAAAGTGTGACATTAAATAATTAACAGGAAATCATAATCATAACAAACAGACCTGGTCCTGTACCATCCTACTTCAGTGAGGGAAAGAGCTATACAGGGCGTATGGCGCTAACTCTCCAAGGTGGTGTTGGTACAGTCCCTGAAACTAATTTTAAAACTCGAAGTATTCGAAGAAGTTAGCGAAGGACTCGTTAAGCCAAAGGTTGCTCCACCAGAAGCAAGTGACAAGGTTACCGAACCATTTGTGTCCAAGTTCATGGGCCATGATGACGTCCCTAAAATGCCTCAGGAAAATAACTCTGAATTAATAAATATGATCATGAACTTATCTAAACATCTAAGCCTAGAGATGGACTCGCGTGACATTAAGGACATTTACCGACTGCCCAGTAGGAAAGAAGGTATTACGAATACTCCTATAATTGTGGAACTGAATTCCACTATGTTAAAAACAAACTTACTAAAGAAGGCAAAGTCATATAATATTAGAAACACAAGTAAACTACAAGCAAAACATCTTGGGATAAAAAACAACGCCGATGTACACGTGTTTGTATCTGAGCAACTAACTCCCAAGGGCGCCCGACTATTTTTCTTAGCCCGTGATTTGGCTAAAACTAAGCAATATAAATTTTGCTGGACGGCATTTGGTCGTATTTTAGTAAAAAGAGATGAAAATTCTCGAGTAATTGCCATCAAGAGTGAGACCCAGGTCCATCAGCTGATGCAAGAAGCATGACTCGTACCCACTATCGCTATAATTAAATTACTCCTAGTTACTTTGCCTTTTTCTATTAATATTAATAAAAATATTTTTATGTTTAACTTTACTCAATACAGATTTGTTTTAAACTATTATAATTATCTTTGTAAGCATGCTCAGCTCGCTACTACACACTCAAACTTTAAGTTTCGTATTCTCTTTATCACAATACATAAACAAACTCACTCAATACACTCACACTCACACCGTACAGTGCCTAATACAGCAAGTCTTGATGGTCCATATAACATGCATGTAATTGAATACGAATATACAGAAATAGTCCTCAGTTTACTGGTATATTATGGTTCAAACGGCAGGAAACACCATTTGTTTACTCTAACTAATAATGGACAGTAACTTATACAATTTACAGGAATTGGATACCGCTGAGATAGCTCAATCTGTTATTCTTGATGTTGCACACTTACATACATACCTAAAACGAGATGCTAATAACTTGACTGTCCTGACGCAAAATATAAGGAGCATATACAGTAACTTCGACGATTTTCAGATAACTTTATCTCAAATCGGAGTTGAGGTAGACGTGCTAATCCTAACAGAATGCAGATTAAACGCTAATAAACCACTACCAGTGTTAAATGAATATACTTCGTTTAACACATTTAGGCAACTAAACCAAAATGATGGAGTGGTAGCCTATATAAAAAACTGTCACCAACCCCAGGCAACTGAAATTAATTTACAACATGCATCTGCCTTGCAAATAACTATCCCAAATTTCACCATTATTGGTATCTATCGGTCTCCGTCGAATGTATCCACAGATAGTTTTATTAACTCACTTGATCAATACCTTCAAAGTATTTACACACATAGAAACGCTATTATTACTGGAGACATAAACATTAACTTGATAGGAAAGCCGGCAGAATCAGCACAAATAAGATCTAGTAGATTAACCTATTTGAATATGACGGCTATACATGGTTTCCTCCCAGGACACTGTCTACCTACTAGGGAAGAGAACTGCCTCGATCACATGCTCCTTAAGCTAGACAAATTAAAAAACTCGGCTTTCGTGGCAGTCCTAAACACGTCTGTTACGGATCATGCAATGGTGTTGGTAAATATATGCCACACATACCAAAGCAAGACTTGTGTCAAATATAAAACTATAACTAACTGGCAGAATGCCTATAAGTACCTTGTTGACTCAGATATGACTTTTCTTAGCGCACATAGAGACCCAAACATACTTGCCAGCGCAATGATAGACGTGATTAAGACATCTCTACTCCAAAATACTAAAGTTGTTCCAGTGTCCAGCTCCAAGCGAACCTTAAAGCCCTGGATATCTATGGGCGCCCTAAGATGTATTAGGTTTAGAAATAAATTACAGCTACAAAAGAGCAAGGACCCTTTTAACGTTATTTTGATCATAACTTACAAGCGCTTTCGCACATACTGTTCTAATCTCCTTAAGAAACTCAAACGTCAACATCATAAAAAACAGATATCAAATTCTTTAAAAAATCCTAAAATACTCTGGCGTAAAATTAATGACATTACCCATTACAAAAAACCTAAGGCGTCCAGTACACACCTACTGCATATAACTCCACATCCCCTTGACTCATTAAACCGTGTAAACCAATTCTTCGTAACTATTGGCAAAACACTTGCAGAAAATATAATAACCCTAACTGGACAAGCAACAACACCTGACACTAACTTGAGCTCACTATCCCAAATTAATTCGTTCGTATTGCTGGAGACAGATCCGTCAGAAGTGGATAGCATACTTGGGTCGCTTGACTCAGGAAGTGCTTCAGGGTGGGATTGCATACCTGTGAGTTTCCTTAAATTATCTCGAGAACTTGTTGTTCCTCTTATTAGCCAGTTGACTAATCTATGTTTTGAAACGGGTATATTTCCTGACGCGCTAAAACGTGCTATAATTACGCCTGTGCATAAGGATGGGGACAAGAGCGATGTCAATAATTATCGACCGATATCTGTCTTATCATCCCTTTCGAAAATAATAGAGAAATTATTAAATAAAAGACTAGTAAGTTATTTAAATAAATACAACATTCTCTCCGATTCACAATACGGTTTTAGACAGGGACGGTCTACTCAGGATGCGGTCATTGCGTTAACATCTGAAATCACTGATAAGGTTGACAAGGGTTATAAATGCGTCACGGTGTTTCTTGACCTGAAAAAGGCTTTTGACACCGTCTCTGTCCCTATCCTTGTGCAGAGACTTGAGGCTATAGGGATAAGAGGTAAAGCTCTCTCCCTCTTTGACAGTTACCTCCGAGGTAGGAGACAGCAAGTCAAAATAGGTAGCTCATATAGTGAGGAGGAAAGCATTGTATTCGGTGTCCCGCAGGGCTCAGTTCTCGGCCCACCACTGTTTCTAGTGTATATTAATGAACTCTGCAACCTACGAAACAGTGGTGGGAAAATCTTCTCTTACGCGGACGACACGGCCATTGTTTACTTTGGGGACACGTGGGAGGACGTCCACAATAAGGCCGAAAAAGGATTGGCTGCTATAGATAGTTGGCTCAAAGCCAATCTATTAACCCTTAGTGTTCCTAAAACAAACTACATTTGTTTTTCTCCTAGTAGAAGATCTAAACCAGGCCTTAATTTTAGAATTCGAATCCACACGTGTACGGACCACAGAGACCAAAATTGTAATTGTCAAGCCATTAAACATGTAACATCTACACGATACTTGGGAGTTATAGTTGACGAGTGTTTAACTTGGCATTTGCATATTGAGATTGTTACGTCACGTGTGCGAAAATTTATATGGATCTTTAAAAATCTAAGATATGTGATGCCTCAGAATACATTAAATAGCATCTATATTGCGCTCACGCAGTCAGTTATTGCATACTGTTTACCAGTCTGGGGAGGAGCCACTAAAACTAAATTCCTTGAGTTAGAAAGAGCCCAAAGGTCACTCATAAAAGTAATGTACTATAAACCATACAGATACCCCACAATCGACCTATATAGAATCAGTGGCTTACTTACAGTAAGAAAACTATATTTTTTAATTACGACCCTGTACTTACAAAAATCTATTCCATTTAACCAAAATAGTCAGGAGAAAAGACGGAAGGACATAGTGGCTTACTCCCCGGGGGTCCGAACCGCTTTTGCACGGCGTCAGTATGCAACCCAATCAGCCTACATTTATAATATAATTAACAAAAAATTAAAGTTCCACCATGAGGTCTCGCACGTATGTAAAAAGGCAATAACCGAGTGGCTTAAAACCTTAACATATGAGGAAACTGAGCAAGTTTTGAGTAGACTTGGCTAGACAAATTCTTGGTCATTCCCTCCGTGTCAATAATGTAGCTATACTCAACTAGCTTAGTATACTCAACTAGCTTAATCTATAAAATAAATAAAATAAATTGCTTCGAAGACATCGGCACTTCAAAGAAGACATACACATACGCATTACACACACAAACACATACACACACACACACACATACACACACACAAACACACACACAACAATACAACCCTGTTTAAAAATAAGATGCACATATAGTTTCACATGCAATAAAACTACAGGTACACAAAGAGCTGCTAATTAGTTTATAAGTCATTTTCTTCCTTAATTTTTTATTTATTTTCTTTTGTCACCTTTTGTAATAACTTGTGGCAAATCTAGTCTCAATATTGTTAATAACCAAGGGAAAGAGCGAGATAGCCCCAACACAAGTATTATCAATTACTTACTGGGGATGTCTCATATATAATCCATGTACTGCTTTTGGGACAAATAAACATTTTTCATTTTTTCATTTTTTTTTCATGATGGTAGCGCTGAAGATCTTGCTGTTCAAGTTGGTGTTGGCTGGGTTACAACAGGTACGCTTCCCTAAAATGAAATAACATTCAATATTTAACGATGTTTTAGAGGAAATCATACAAAATCATTGAATCAAGATTGCGCTATTTCACGCAACGCAACATAAAATTTTAGGTCAATGCGCGGTTATTAGCAATGCACGAGAACAGCATCGGCAGTTCGAATCGTTTGGGATAATTTCTAAGGAACTCCATACTTTAATGCAAATGAATAAAACTCCTAACAGCATTGCCAGCGATTGGTCTTAGCTATTAAAAATAAAATGTGGTAATGAAAATCCAGTGTATTCAAGTGTGTTAAATCAGTAAACAAATCTCAAACATACCTGTAGTTTACCATTCCCCAGTTTTCCATAGCACCGTAGGGGAAATCAGGAAGAGCGATGTGATCATTCTTCATCAGGTTACCCTGTCCCATCTCGTGGTACTGGATACCAAAGTAATCGTCCAATTGGTTGGTGATCTCAAGACCGATTTCAGCAGCATACTGGTGCTGGGATACAACACCTTCGCGGGAGATGATCTTGAACGGTTTGGAAGGAGTGCTTGTGATTTCAGTAGGAACGAAGTGACTCACATGGAAAGCGACCAGGTAAGCGGAGATGAGTGGAGTAGGGTAGAAAGTTTCAGTTATACGGTTGCCTAGCCTGTTGAAGTTTACTAAATCAGTTTTCAAATTGACACAATTTCTAGCAGATTTTTATTGGAAACGTTTCTATGTGATTGCATGCAGGTGGTGCATTTAACATTGTACATTAACATACCAAACATTCCACAAAATTTAAAATCTTAAGCAACTAAAAAAGAAAGTACAGAATTAGTACACTCACGCTGTGGAGCTACGGATGGCCATGTTGGAGTAAGATTTCCGAAGGTTGATATCAGTAATAATAGTGATAGTGAAACGGGACTTGAATTGGGGCTCGTCGAAGCACGGGAAGGCTTTCCTTTTATTTTTAGGCGTGGTACGGCTGGAACTGAGTGGTGGCGTAGTGCCTGCAAAAGATTAGAAAAATATAATAAGTTACACAATATAGTTGCCAAATCACTTTTGAGAGAGTTGCCAAAGAGTCGCCAAATCACTTTTGACAGAAAACGTACTAATTCTACGAACTTGAAAAAAATATCACTCATAAGGAAAATTTATGTTGATTATTTGGCTTGAGCAAAATTTAGTTTTTTTTGCTACATCATTTCAAACATCTATTAGTTTGCAATATCGCATCAACAAGAAATGCGTTATAATCGATGCTAACACTCAAAGATAGGAAATTTAAAAATGTGAGGATTCCTCTGGTTACTTTTGTTAAGCCCAATACGTCTGTTTATTAAAATTTTGTATTATATGAAAAACATAAATGCGCATGCAAACGCCCGTGACGAGAACGAGTCATGTCCTGTCTTATGACAGTGTTGTGCTCAAGCTCATCGGCGTATCTTAAAGTCTTTAGTAAAGGTATTTTATTCGTGTTAGCTTTTTCGTTCATTTCATGATTCGTAAACCATGAATGTTTTTTACTTGTATCGACAACTAGTAGTTGGACAGCGGACTCGTCCTCCCGTGAATTTCCTATGCCATTTTTTTCTTTCTTGATCAAAGTATTCGGACTTAGCGTGGATGAATGAGTCAGGATTTTTCTTTTTAGTGATGGGTTGTTCTTTTTTAAGGAATCCATTAATTTAGGTAATTTCTAAATTGTCTTTCAAATCTCACCTCAGTTGATTGTTATAGTAGTAGTAACCCCTGCAGAAGCCTCGGTCGAGTGGGTTAGTGTTAATCCTTCCAGTGTATCGGACGTTGATGATGTAGTTTTCTCTAGGGATAGGTGCATCAAAGTTGATGTGTATGAGTTCCAAGTAAGGGTCGAGGGTTATCTGCTCGCCGAGCCGAAGATTGACATGATGGTTGGTTGGGCTATTACGAACAGTAACAACGTCGATTGAACCTACATTTTGGTGGAACACAATCTCTTCGAGCTTGTCTTCAGTTACCTGGAGAGGAAATAAAACGACTTATTATATATTATTAAGCATTTTTCGACGTGTGTGCCGGTGGGGTTTCCCATCGCCAGAAATTACGAAGTACATCGGCAAAAAGTTCTAATCGTTGACTGTGTACATTATGAAGGAAGATAAGTGCTGAATAAATAGAGTGGGTTTAGTGACCTACAGCTTTTCTCGCACCCGGACCTGGTTCAAGCCATTGTCCGGAGCGAGAGGGAATGGGAAGCCGTTACCTCCTTCTGCGAAGCAGTCATGTTAGTGAAGGAGGTGGTGGGACGTGAGAGGCAAAGAGCCGCCGCGGGAGACACCCTGGGCCTCGGCCGTCTTATGACGACAGGCCGTGTCGACGGCGCGTTCGTGCGCGCGTTCTACAACGACATTCTACAAATTGACATAAGCTTACAGAAACTTCCCCAGTCCATCATTTAAGACTTTCCCATTATCTTTTTGGCTAATAGACTGGCATGTTTACTTAAACCTCTTGTACTGGGAAGCTATCATAACACCTAGTTTTTTTTTAACGTTCCGCCTAAACCCGGTATTGCTCCTGTATCGTGGGCGAGATTTAAACTCACATACACAAACAGCCAGATCCAGAACAACTAACTGTATCCCATACAAATATTTGTTCCGTATGGGAATCGAAGCCGCGACATAGCCCAACCGTGCCGTCCATTTGTTGCCACGCTGCGTTGCAGTGTGAACACGGTTTGAAGGGTTCGGAGTGCTGATGAAGTTAAAGGTACATGAGTTATACCAGTTTAATCTATAGTGCGAACTTTTCATTATCTCAAGTTTAACTCTTCATCCGAAAATGAACCATATTTGCAAAAATTTCAATATTCATTCAATTTTAATATTCATATGATACGCTTAATGACGGTCGATTATAGGAATATGCACATTTACTTTAAACTTAAAAGGTATATTTTTGGGTACAGCGCGACTGAGCTAAGGTTCACCTAAGTCTAAGTTCGCTGCATAAATATCATCCTTTAAGCGAGAATTATACAGAAACTGCGCAAGGCGCAGCGCAAGCGTGGAATTTATTACGAAACGAAAGACCTTGTGAAAGGCCTTGCCTGCGCCGCGCCACTTGAGTGTAATTCATGACACGTCGCGCGTCGCCTACGTACGTTTTGTATGAAAACATTTTGAAGCATGTCTGCGCCGCGCCTTCACCTTACCCCGTTTCTGAATAATTCGCGCCTAAGATGGCAACGTGTCAACTTCGTATCTGTTGCAGATGTAATACCGCGTGAAAGCGGTTCACTGACGGTCGACCAATTTTCAACCGTCGGGGCGTTCACGCGGTAGTACATCTGCAAGGTGACGTCGAGTTCAGGAGGTATACTCTATAATCAAAAAACCCGTAGTTTCGGCCCAAGTTACGGGCGTTTCCTACTCCGAACTCACTTGCGGACACAAGATTAGTTAGGGGCCTGAACTAAAATTAATTACAATACGATTGGACAGTTGTCCCTAGTCCCGATGTGTTTTTAGGGTTCCGTAGCCGAATGGCAATAAACGGAACCATGTTGGTCCGTGGATGGGTGACCACACATTACATACTGAGTTTCCTATGTGCCTCGGAAAGCACGTTAAGCTGTTGGTCCCGGCTGTCAATTGTAGATCTTCGACAGTCGTTAAGTAGTCAGTGGCCCAAAAGTCTGTCAACCTTAGTCTTACCAAGGGGTATCGTATTACCCAGCACAAAGTTGTGGAGGTCAGATAGGCAGTCGCTCCATTTAAAATACTGGTATTCAGGTGCATTCGGTTAGACTGGAAGCCGACCCCAACAGAGTTGGGAAAAAGCTAGGCAGATGATGACACGCCTCTCGAAAGCTACACAGCGAAGGACAGGGTGTTATGACGCCATAATATTCTGTCCTCGAACTTCCGCAGCAAGTCTGTGCTACATAGTGTGTAGCCACATTGTAGATCGTCAGTCAATCTAACTGATGGGCTCACCACTCTACGTTGTCCTATACGCGGTCCACTTCAGGGTTCGTTTACAACTAACTTTTGTTTGTTACACAGCTTCACCATCATCAGCCTCCAACAGTCCACTGCTGGACATAGGCCTCTTCAATAGCACGTCAAATAACTCGATTCTCGGCAACTTTCATAAAGTTGCTACCGGCCACCCTGCAAAGATCGTCGCTCCACCGAGTCTCAGCGCGTCCCTTACGATTCGCGGAACACCCAAGAACACTTCTACACCAACGGTCAACGGTTCTACGGTTAATATGGCCGACCCAGTGTTACTTCAGCTTACTTATTCTGTGAGTTCTATCACCTCGTTTCGGATGCGATCCCTCAGAGAGACTCCAAGCATAGCCCGCTCCATAGCTCACTGAGCGACCTTGAATTTATGGACCAATCGTACCGGTACCCAGCTTACTGATACACTAACTGTTCATTCCACGGTGGTCCCGTGAAATCTCATGCAGAGACTCAACAAAAGGAAAATTACACTATGTCAGGCTCGGCCTGATGTTGCTGAATACTAGTATTTTACATAGACCGACTGCCTATGACTGCCACCACCCAGTTTTTCCAGTTACTGAGTAATCTAATATTCGTGAGTAAGACTAGTCGTTGACCACACCAATAATAAAATTAAAAATAAAACAAAAGTATGATAAAAAACATGGTTTATTTTTAACTTCAACAATAATTATGTACATTAACAACATAGCTTAAATCTAAAACAATCAAATGGTCCGTAAGGCCAGAGACAACATCAGTAGAACGGGAAACGGAGTGGTTGCCAAAGTCGCGCATCCCCTGGCTGCCCGAATGAGGCGATCGGAATTTTCCGTGCCCCAAGTTATGTTACTGCGGGCCGAAGCGATAGCATTGACGACAGAAGAGAACTGTGGTATGTCTGGCTGTGATGTGCAAAGCCAACCCTCGTACTGCAAGGAAGAAGTAACAGGCAGTTAGTTTTGGAAAAACAACATAAAAACGTCACGTTTTCCCTCTCGTGTATTAAATTGTAATAAGTCTAAGAGTGAGTAGTGGTGACTCTCGAGTTGAAAAACAAGTTTGGACACCCAAACAATTACTTCTTTAACCTTTATTATCTCACTGCTGAGCAAAGGTCTCCCCTATTTTTTCTCCTTTCCACTTTTTCCTGTGCGTGGCAATCTCCGGCCAGTCTCCCACAAAAGCCTCTAGGCCATCAGGCCAGCGTTTTCTAGGCCTTACTTGTGGTTTTTCATATTTGGTCGCTGACATTAATACCCAAGACGGTCCACTCCATCTAACCTAACTAACTTACCTACCGCCCTTTGGCGAACCTCAGTTTGGGCTTTTGTGATTCAGTTAGAGATTACTTTGTGTAAATTATTTTATCAGAAAAAACATCGTCAGGAATCCAGCTTGTCCTGGGACCAAAAATTCTGAGACAAAAAGATTACAGCCCACTTTCTCTCACTGAGAGGAAGTCTATGTTCCATATCTTTGTCTATGTGTAACGGGAACATTATTGTTTGTTAATTATAATACGTTTGCCCCTTATTACATGGGACTTAAATATAACTGGCGAAATGTGGGTGTACTATTAGGTACACCTCTGCCTAACCCTTCGGGGATTGCAGGAGTGATGTTATGTTATCTATTGCTAACTTACTCAAAAGTTTTTTTCAGGCATGCTGCTTAGAGAAATACGAAGTGGTAGAAACCAACAATAATATTGAGTCACACTCATAAGCTTAAAGATCTACGACGTATTAATAATATTATTAATCTGTGGTAATATCCTGATTGCCTTTCTCGATAACGATTCTAAACCGGAATGATAATAATGAGATCATAAAAGTAGGTACTATTGGACTTAACGTCTTAAAATAACATAAATTACTGATAATAATAATGACATAAAGACATAAATGACTTCTACCAACACGCACTGGGCCCGTGTGGTGGACTGTTCCTTACAAGGAGGACTTTGATCCAACAGTGGACACTCGACTGATTATACTCATGCATGCTTACTTCAACCAATCCTGGCTCGTTCAAGTACGAAGCTATGTTAGACAGTGCGCTGTGCACCGGTCTGGGAGGAGCGTCTTCAACGTACCTGGGTTAGTAATAATAATAACATTTAAGATGGGGATCAATACCAAACAAACTATCAAGCCTGAAACCTAAATGAGCAGAAGTGGAGTCATCACGTACCTCTTCCTAACAAATAAGGGTGTAAAAAGATGCTTAACGAATCCGAAAGGCGCTTGTTCATCCCGTCATTGCGATCATTTTTGTGTTCTGGACCATACCTGTGAACCCTCTAGTTACGGAGATATTTGAGGCCAAAGTTTCAATTTTTTCACAAGTATTTTTTTAAATAGTAGCTTTTAAGGTTGTAAATTTATTTAAATTACCTCCAGGACCTGTTTACTATTCAAAGCATCCATCAGCACAATGTTTTAAGTGCGTTACATTGAATTTTACCATAAAACGTGATTTTTCACCGCAAAAAAAAGTCGTTTCCTAGAAATAATTTTTGCGGAGTGTTTCTTATTTTGATGTATATAAATGCTTTTTTGACGACTTCGTGAAGGGTCCATTTACACCCTGTAAACTGTCACTATTTTTAAATAGGGGTCAAATCTTTGGTCTTTAATCGTGTACTTACAAATATAGACCCAAGTAAGTGTAATACTTTATACGGACCCAATAACCACCAGAACTACTTTAAACACCAACCAGTATTCAGATTTGAAGACTATTCAAGGCCTTAGCAAACATGCTACAGTATTACCTGTTTTCACTAACTGCGCTGTCGAGTTTTCAAAGCTCGGCTTAGAGCACATTTTTACAATTTTTATAAAGGTAGTTTAATGTGGCTTATTCCACAAATCCCCCTGAAAGTCCCCCCTTAGGGGGGAAAAGGAGAATCTGAAAAAAAAGTCTAGTATTTTATTACTTACTCTCTTCTGATCGCAACGATGTTATTTTTAACAAATTCCACGACGGTTTTGACGTTGTCCTTGTTACCGAACAGAGCATAGTTGAAAGAGTTGAGCTTGTCGTGGGACCTAACTTCTTTTGTTAGAGTCAGCTCTAAGTATCTGGAAAAGAATAGAACACAATGTCAATTGCTCTTTAGAAACAAAATGAAAGTCAGCTGCATCTGTTTAGTTTACCTAGGGATAATGCAGACTGACAGTACCGAGTAGATAACCATTTTTAAACTTAACTAATAAGCATTTATCATCCTCATACAAGGAAGAGCTTGTGACTAAATAATTACAGCTACTCGGGACGATCTTCAGTTTAAGCCGCGCTTGCCTAGGTTGGTTTGTGGATGGTTGACCACCCACTACATACAGAGTTTTGTGATATTTTCTCCATGCCTCAAAAAGCCGTTGGTCCCAGCTGTCAATTGTAGATCTTTGACAGTCGTTAAGAAATCAGTGGCCCGAAAGTCTGACAACCACCCTTACCAAGGGGTATCGTATTACCCAGTACTAACTGGGTTGTGGAGGTCTGATAGGCAGTCGCTCCATGTAAAATACTGGTATTCAGCTGCATCCGGTTAGACTGGAAGTCGACCCCAACATAGTTGGGTAAGACAGAAGATGATGAGATATGTTCAAAGTTAAACCTCAGTAGACGTTATTACTAGTGCCTGTATTAGATATGTGTTTCTAGTTTAAGCTTTGATATTGTCCGGTTTTGTTTTTGTGAGCATTGCTGTGTGGTTCACATATTCTTTACCAGTCTGTTTTTTATAGGCGAAGGCTGTCCGTTTCACTTACTATTTTTTTTGTTTTGTTTAGCTGTAAGTCTTCCATAGTTCTTAAATAAATAAATAAATGTTACCTGGTCAACAAAGCAGGATCCTTCGCAGCGCCCATTCCTCGTAACATTTCCAGCTGGTCATTGGCGTAGTTCGACTCTCTGAATCGTTTGAGTAAGAAGTCAAAGTCGGTTACATCTCCTTCCCTCATAGCAGTTACATACACGTTGCGACGTACACGGGCATTGATCCTGTAATAATAAGAATTTTTGAAGTCGCTAGGTTCACTGATGTTTTTTAGGGTTCCGCACCTTGACGTACCCTTATAGGATCACTTTGTTGTCCATCCGTCTGTCTGTACTGTCTGTCTGGCAAGACCCTTTTTCTCGGGAACGTGTAGAACTATCAAGTTGAAATTTATATCATATACGATCAAAAGATAATTATGATCGTTTATATCGAACATTTTGAGGCTATTTCACAAGGGAATCACCACCTGTAGGGTACTTCTCGTTGACCTAGAATCATGAAGTATGTCTATCAGCACATGTAAAGGAAAAAAAAATAAAACTGTTAGTTAAATATGTAGTTTAATAACAAAATCTACAACTTTGTACGAAACCCTCAGTGCTCGAGCCCGACTCGCACTTGGCCGGTTTTTTATCATCATTAAAAAATTGCCTGTCATAAAAAAATGGACCGGACAGCGGAGTGGCTGAGGACACCGGACTGCGGCAGATATGTAAGGTCTTACATTATCTATCAAAGTCCGCTGTCCAAATTCCGGTCTGCTCTCCAATCCGCTAGGTTTAACCGCACCTTTATGAAACATGGGAAACTTATAAAAAACTTTGGTGCGACCGACTTAAGAAAACCTAAACTTATATTTAAAAGAAAGGAAAATAATTATAAGCGTTAACGATGATGAAAAAGTAAAAAAAAATGTACTTCAGGTGAAAGCGCCCGGATAGCCCGCGAAATTAAACGCGAAATCTATACTAATGTTATAAAGCTGAAGAGTTTGTTTGTTTGTTTGTTTGCTTGAACGCGCTAATCTCAGGAAATACTGGTTCGATTTGAAAAATTCTTTTAGTGTTGGATAGCCCATTTATCGAGGAAGGTTATAGGCTATAAAATTTTACGCGGACGAAGGTCGCGGGCAACAGCTATTGCGAAATAAAACTGGCCTGCAAACCTAAGGAATTTCGTGGGATACCTTGGCGAAAAGTTTAGGCCAAAATCGTTGTAGTAAATTGTCTACTGTATATGCCCCTGGCCATGTTTAAAGATGCAAATGGTGACGTCAAAATGTGAATCGTCAACGAAGAATATGACAACGTCAAAAAACGATAAACATCACGTATAGTATAACCACTTTAAGTGTGCAGTTCAAGATGGCGTTGTTAGTCAAGAAAATTTGCACCGATATGTCAAACTTGGTACATTTATGTTAGTTCTGTATTTTCCTGCCTGGACAGATAAGATGGTAGAAGTGTAAGGTACATGATTTGATTAGAACACTCACGGAACGTTATTATCTTTCAGGGCAACCCAACGGTCCCAGGAATCCTGGTTACACTGTTTATGGCCAAGAGTGCACGCAAAGTGCAAGATGGACTGTCTGGCCATAGTTGTGGTGGGGGTCTCACCCGCAGTAGGCTGGAAACCTAGGGTGGTGATGGCATGTTCCATCAGACCTAGGATGATTTCCTGGAAAACGAGAAGTGTTTTTGAAAAGTTGAAAATAAATATTTAATACATGTAAACAGTGTGCAAAGGACTCTGATGCCCGAAAAAAAATCAGCTGTTTCCTACAAAAGTGCAATACCACATGTTAAAAATATACAGAACAGCTTTTTTTTAAAAATTATCGATGTGGAGGGGTGATGTACAGACTGTTTACGTGGTAACCATCAATGCGTCGGTGTCCCTTCCACCCTGTATATTATAAGTCCTATAAGCAGGTACTCTCTCGTGTATAGTCGACCTCGTGTCTTTAAAGTGGTTTTATATCTGGCCAACTAAAGATTTCATTACATTTCATAAACGCTATATGATTGAACATAACTTCCATGTCATAAAATGACAATAATTTTTCTTTTAATTTTCTAGAAATCATTGCTGAAAGTGGTAATCAATTACCTGGTAGAGATCGTGCTAGACGCATTGTATAGCTAAGTCTCTTTCCCACACTGGATTTACTCCTGTTTTAAGACGTCATAATACAGGTCTTTAATTTTGAATTCATTCGAACATAGTACTTTTACTCCGCGCGTTCGTGCTAAGCCCACAAACAAAACGTGACTATGAAAATAAAATGTCACTTACATCAAACTCTTGGTGCTCAGGTAAATGCCTCAACCTGTTTCTGAACCAAGTGAAGCCACTGATAGCGGGGTCCCACACATGGAAGTTGGTTTCTTTGTCCAAAAATCTTAAGATGTCGAATCCGAAGGCGAATTCCATTCTTTCAGACCTCATCAGAGCAAACACGTCGTCTACTATCTGAAATAAAAATCGAAACATTATAAAATTGGTTGGTTTAAAAAAAAACAGTCTTATTTAATCTTAGCAAGGAGGAAGGAAGGATGAATACGAATAAAGGTGTTTGAATTTAATGGCCGGCCTAACTTCCGCCATTTCTTTTTTTTCAAAGTTGCGGCCATACATAAAACCTATATAAATCGGTAGCTGGTATCTATACAAACAAGTTTTGTATGAAACAAAATGTTCTAAAGTATCAAACTTACTTTATCAAAAGACTTTAGTCCATTCACTGATGGCATCTTCAGCGCAACTTTGATTTGATCAGCCACGCATAAAACCTGTTCTGTATGGTGTCCGGACGTTAAGAATATCACCATCCCATATCTTCCCGTGGGTGTCGTAAGAGGCGACTAAGGGACTTACCAGAGAATGGGCAGCAGCGTTCTCTGTGATTTTATAACAACCAAACTGCGATCGCCAACCCCAGGCGTGGCGATTATGGCAAAACCCCCCCAATGGTGAGCGCAACAAAAAAATGGCCCCTAGTACCCGGCAGCCCGTCTACCCTCGACTATGGTAGCGGTCGAGGTTTCAGCGTGGCAAGGGGTGCGAAGAATCTCCGGAAGGGATCAGGCTGCCTATATTGACGACTTGACCTGTCAACATACAACACGCGTACACTCCGGACTGACGAGAAGATAACAGAACTCGAAGAAGAATTGAGCAGGCTGCGATGGAGTATTGTGGGATTATCTGAAGTCCGAAGAGAGTGTGAGGACACGATAATCCTGAAATCCGGCAACCTGCTCTATTTCCGAGAGGGTGACCGGAAGTCCCAGGGTGGTGTTGGGTTTATCGTCCACAAGCCCCTCGTGAATAACGTGGTGAAGAGCGAGAGTGTGTCGACCAGGGTAGCGTACCTTATACTCAGAATATCCCCAAGATATTTACTGAAGGTCATACAGGTCTATGCCCCGAACTCGGCACACTCCGACGACGCAGTGGAGACCATGTATGAGGATATTTCTAAAGCTCTGCATGGTTTCAAAACTCACTTCACCGTTGTCATGGGGGACTTCAACGCGAAACTGGTCAAACGAGATGGGGATGAGCTGCAGGTGGGGTAATTTGGGTTTGGACGTCGGAACCACCGGGGTCACCAACTGGCTAGTTTTATGGAGAAGGAGGGCCTCTATATGATGAACTCCTTCTTCAAAAAGCGTGAGCACAGGAAGTGGACCTGGCAGAGTCCCGATGGTGCAACTAAAAATGAGATTGACTTCATCATGTCAACCAAGAAGCAAATGTTAAATGATGTCTCTGTGATCAATTCTGTGAAAACCGGGAGCGATCACCGCATGGTAAGAGGCACATTGAACATCAATATAAAGCTTGAAAGGTCTCGACTGATGAAGTCTACGCTCCGTCCAGCACAGATCCAGATCCAAAACCCCGAAAGCTTTCAGCTTGAACTCCAGAATCGTTTCGAGTGCCTAGGAAGCTCAGTGGACGAATACAACGATGGGTTCGTGGAAACTGTCCATACGACTGGGTCTAAGTTTTTCAAGACACGTCGTGCACACAACAAAAAACTCTCTGATCTTACTCTCGAGCTCATGAAGGAGCGGCGTGAGATAATCCTGCAGTCTTCAGACGAGGCGTGGAAATACCGGCAGCTCAATAGACGGATCTCTAAATCCTTGAAGAGCGACCTCCGCCGCTTTAATACCGAGCGTATTAAAGACGCTATTGAGCGTAATAAAGGCTCCAAGGTATTTTCAAGAGATCTGGCTATTGGGCAGAGCCAGCTAGCGAAACTGAAGACCGACGATGGCAGGATCGTATCCGCCAAACCGGAGCTGCTGGGGGAGATCGAGAGTTTTTATGGGCAGCTGTACACTTGAACCAGAAATCCCGTTGCAACTCTAGCTAACGACCCAAGAGCTAGATTGACCCGACACTATACCGAAGAGATTCCGGATGTTAGCCTGTACGAGATTAGGATGGCTCTTAAACAGCTTAAAAACAACAAGGCACTGGGTGATGACGGAATTATGGCCGAACTCCTGAAGGCGGGTGGAAAACCGGTACTTAAGGCCCTTCAGAAGCTGTTTGATTCCGTCATACTCGAGGGGAAATCGCCGCAGGCATGGTGCACGGGTGTGGTGGTACTCTTCTTCAAAAAGGGCGACAATGCCCGGCTGAAGAACTATAGGCAAATCTCACTTCTACGCCATGTCTACAAGTTGTTCTCAAGAGTCATCACGAATCGTCTCGCGCGCAGGTTTGACGATTTTCAGCCTCCCGAACAAGCCGGATTCCGATAAGGCTTTAGCACCGTAGACGACGTACATAGGCTACGGCAGGTTATACAGAAGACCGAAGAGTATAACCTGCCTCTCTGCTTGGCGTTTGTGGACTACGAGAAAGCCTTCGATTCGATCGAGACTTGGGCTGTACTGCAGTTTCTCCAACGGTGCCAAATCGACTATCGAGGTGTTGAAGTGTTTGTACAAAAACGCCGCCACCATGTCAGTCCGACTTCAGGACCAGACCTCGGAACCTATCCTTCTGCAGCGAGGTGTGAGACAGGGAGACGTCATATCTCAAAAACTGTTCACCGCTGCACTGGAGGATATCTTCAAGGTTCTGGACTGGAGAGGGCTAGGCATCAAAGTCAATGGCGAGTACATCTCTCATCTTCGGTTTGCCGACGATATAGTGGTCATGGCGGAGACCATGGAGGACCTCAGTACAATGCTCGATGACCTTAGTAGAGCTTCCGAAAGAGTGGGTCTTAAAATGAACATGGACAAAACCAAAATCATGTTGAATACCCATGTAACACCCACTCCTATCAAGATCGGAGACTCTACACTCGAAGTAGTAGACGATTATGTCTACCTTGGACAAACGATCCAGTTAGGTAGGTCTAACTTCGAGAAAGAGGTCAATCGTCCAATCCGACTCGGCTGGGCAGCGTTCGGGAAGTTGCGTGGTATCTTCTCGTCCAACTTATCGCAGTGTCTCAAGACGAAGGTCTATGACCAGTGTGTGTTGCCAGTGATTACATACGGGACCGAAACGTGGTCGCTCACAATGGGCCTTATCAGAAGGCTTAAAGTCACCCAAAGGGCAATGGAGAGGGCTATGCTCGAAGTTTCCTTGCGTGATCGAATCAGAAATGAGGACATCCGCAAGAGAACCAAGGTAACAGACGTAGCCCGAAGAATAGCCAAACTGAAGTGGCAGTGGGCAGGGCACATTGCTCGCAGAACGGATGACCGATGGGGCCGAAAAGTTCTGGAGTGGCGACCGCGAATCGGAAGACGCTGCGTTGGAAGGCCTCCCATTAGGTGGACCGACGACCTGATGAATATTGCGGCCTGGCTTCCTACCAAAATCTTCCAAGCCCTTTGTCCTGCATAGATGGTGCTCCGACAAGTGTCTGTTATGGTAATGGAGACTCCATACTGAAAACTTTGCCGCGAGATGGCGCTAAGTCTGGTCCAGTGTTGTCGCCGATTTCATCTACCTAGCTTTTTCCCAACTAGACGGCTTCTAGTCTAATCGGATGCAACTGAATACCACTAGTTTACATGAAGTGACTGCCTTTCTGACCTCCATAGCCCTGTTAGTAGTGAGTAATACGATACCCCTCGGTAAAACTGGTTGTTAGACTTTCGGGCCACTGACCAGCTGTGACGACTGTCAAAGATCTGAAATTGACAGCCAGGACCAACGCCTTAACGTGCTATCCGAGGCACGAAGGAAACTCGGTATGTAGTGGGTGGTCATGCCCACCCATCCACGGATCAACCTAGGCAAGCGCGGCTTAACCAGAACCACCGGAGCGGCTGTCATTATGTAGCCAGTCTTCGTTACTCGTGGCGAAGCTTTCAGCAAATAATTCCATCTTAGTTATATTTTCAATTAGTCAGAGCGAAAAGTATAGCAATTAATGTTTACAGGTCGGTTTGGTAATTAATTTACTTTTCATTCATTTTGTTTTCAGACGTTTCACTTAAAGTTGAGATATAGAATGAACAAAAACCAAAGCGTCTGCTATCAACCTTACCTGTGCTCTGTTCAAGTAGTGAATTTTGTCTGGTTCGTTGTGCAGAGTTTTCATAATCAACGTCCAAGTTTTGTGATCGTAATCTACCCTGTAGTGGCCTGAATGAATTCAAAACTTCTTTTAATGAACTATCATTCTCTAATGGCTAAATGTATAATTAATTATCTCTTCGGTGAAGGAAAACATCGTGAGGAAGCCAGCATGCCTGAGAGATACTTCTTGACGGCATGTAAAGCCAAGTCAGAGGCTCATGGGCGGCATAAAAACTCTGACAGCAGGTTAGGCACTATCCACACGATAAAGAATAAGAATGGCTATAAGAGAAGAGGAAGACCAAGGACTCGATAGATGGATATGTGAAATATTTAGTTTTTCATATACTCTCTTTCGCAATTCAGATATTTGTGCCTGGTAATCATCATCTCATGTTGCTGAGCAGATGATGGAAGGTATAAGTCAGGATCAGAT
Source organism: Noctua fimbriata (assembly GCA_905163415.1). Lineage (NCBI taxonomy): Eukaryota > Metazoa > Arthropoda > Insecta > Lepidoptera > Noctuidae > Noctua > Noctua fimbriata. The sequence continues at coordinate 17,235,666 of LR990927.1, read as the reverse complement.
GATGGAATCCCATAAGGGCAACCCTCAAATTTTTTGGGCATTGTTTGAAACAGTACTCGTCCTCTATTACCAAATACTTATGAGCTACATACCTTGTTGCAGGGTATTGAAAATCACCCACTCTTCACCGGCAACCTTAGAGATAGTCATACTTGCTCCAGTCATCATGGTAAGGGGTTTCAAATTGTCAAAGTTAGAGGTACTCTTCGTGTAATAACTGATGGGTATGGGGTATACCTCTCCATCGGGTTTGTTGTTCGGGTTCAGGTAGAAACGTTCCTAAAATTTGAACATATATATTTAAATTGGTTTTGTATAGCTTGATTGGCCGTCGTTTGTACAGACGCCATCACATCAAGTTACTCGAAGCTGTCAAATTTTCCCAATCAACCTTGAACCTAATTAGATCTCCTAGATTTTCAACTTTATCACTAAAAAGTGATAAAGTTGAAAATCTATTAAAGAAATTTTACAGATTGAAGTAGCTTGATGTGGTGGCGTCTATACATTGAGCTTGCTGTTAGTGGGTATCAACATTCAGCGTTGATAACTGGAATAAAAGGTACCAAAGGTCGCTCATCTTTTGTTTATCTAGTAAACACTGTTATTTATATAATGACATGTCTAATTAGATGGTATTAATCAATTAGTGAAATATTTGAAGTTCTAATTTGTTAAGTTGTACAACAAAAGTCTCTCTAGTCTTGTGTTTATTATCTGGAAAAAAGTTGTTACAGCCTTATCTATGCAACTCAGAACAAACCTGTTTAAGTGTTATTTCCCCAGTCTCATGACTAATATCAACAATTAGAATAGGATATCCTGGATTGTTGACCCAAACTTTGTAATATTCTTCAAAACTAAAGTCTTGGTAGGCAGTCAAACTTTGGTCTTCTTCAATGGCTTGGGTCATGGCTTCCAAAAGATCTTCTTGATCAGTAGGCTCGTAGCGACTGCAAAACAAATAAGAATTAGTAATAATGCTGTTTGCGATAAGTCTGCGAGGTTTAAATGGGACTGGGCGGAACACATTTCCAGGATGGGCCATCATCGTCACACTATGGGTGCCTAAAGACGGTCGTCGTCACCGACACAGGTCCAAGAAACGCTAGCGTGACGATTTTGACGCGTTTCTGACTGATGGGCCCGAGAAGGCAAAACACCGACACAGTTGGAATGGAACGGAGGAGGCCTTTGTTCAGCAGTGGGACAGAATAGGCTAAAAAATAAACGTCTTGTGTTTGTATAGTTAATTGCCACTTAACTCACTTGTTCTGAAGAAAGTATTTGCAAGACTTTTGGAAGGTGTTCAATCCCATGATGTTCGCGGTCATTCTGATGAAACAAGCGGCTTTTGAGTAGCTGATTGTACCAAAATGGCCGGTGATCTGAGCTGGGGTGTTGACCTCATGGTTCAAAGGAACCGTGCTGGGAGTTGAGTCGAAGGCCAAGGAGGCCTGTAGGTAGCGGGTGTTGAAGTGGTCGCTATACCCGTACTGAGGGAACATCTAGAAATCAAGAAGGGTAGGTAAGTTTCGTTGATGTTTTAAATTTCATTACAACTAATGTTTATTTTCTTTAACAGTAAGAGACACCTAAAGATACCCAAATATTACTGTGTTGTTGGAGTTTCAACTGCCACCGTTGAAAATCTATCAGTGCGTTTTTATTTGGGAGATCTCCAAAAGATATATTTAAAAGATACATAAAAAATCAGTCACAATAGTATTTGTTGGTTCAAAAGCTTGATAACCATCCAATCCCTTTTTTCCGACTTACATGGCTGTTTAAATAAAAGTACGCAGTTGTATCTTCAACAAACGGGTTCGCACTGAAAGTTAAAATCCCACAACGTACTTTCATTTTAGCTTCCAGTCAGACATCGCCCAGTATTAGTGCAAAACGCCATAAGATTCAAATTATATATCTCTATAAAACTCACAGCATTAGCTGCAATATAACCGAAGTAGCTGGCATAGCCTTCGTTGATCCAGGTGTTGCTCCACCAGTAGCAGGTGATTAGGTTACCGAACCACTTGTGAGCGAGCTCATGAGACACCAGGGTTCCCGCGTAGTGTTCGATTGACATGATCGTCTCAGCTTCATCTAGGATCAGGTACATCTCCCTGAAAAACGAACCAAAAATAGGAGGTATTAGAATAGGCAAGAAAACTGACTTGGTGTTTGTTATTAGCATTCAGCTGCCATGCATGGAGTTATTATTAACACTAGAAACAGGATATTTACCATGTTTACTGTTGGTTTTGAGTTCCCGATATTAATAATGAAGTGTGAATGATGTGATGATGTGTATGTGATGTTATGTGTGTGTGTATGATGTGTTAATGATAATGTTAGTGACCACGGCAGTTTAAAAAAATATATGCATGGAGTTTCTTGCTCAAAACTTTGCCGTGACATGGCGCAACCTTGTGGCCTTGTCCCCAATTTTACGCGTATCATTCATGATAGCATCAGCTTTGAGAAGTGTCAAACACACAACACTCTCTCGTGGCAAAGCTTCCAGCATATAACGTCATGGATCATATTAATCTACATGGCATAGTTGAAAAAATCGCCTATATGGAGCGTCATCTTTGTCACTTGCACCAGTGTCCCCAAATTTTACTATAACTAATGTGTCATTGCCCTATCTAATTTTATCAAAATTGTCATGTCATAATTATGACTTTTCCTAGTCATATCCCAGTCTCTAAAATTTACGTTTTTTCTAAAGCATGTTACTAATCATGGGAACTAGGGTGAATGATTTTCCCATCCATTAAGCAAAATACGCGCTTTGGACGTGGAAAAGCGGACACCAGCCCGTTATATAATATAATCATGAAAATATTGGTATTAAGGTCTGATTTCTCCCGATAGTAATCGGAGAAAACAGTGTAAGTTGAAAAAGTTGAAGCTTGTCACCACATTGTATGTCTACAAAGCGGTGATTAAGTCTAATTAATTCTAATTGAGCTTTTATAGGCACTTTGATATCACGATTATTTATTTATTTAATACTTTAAGAAGACAAAATGTACAGAGGCGGACTTTATGCCAATTGCATTCTCTACTAGTCAATGGGTTATGCTATTAACATTACCTGAAAATAAAGTAATGCTTTGGGTAATGCTATTAGTATTAGATGAAAATAAAATTTTGTTACTAACCTGTAGCTAACCATACCCCAATTCTCCATACCATTCGAAGTCGAATCAGGAAATGAAACATGATCATTCATCAAATTAGGATGCAATTCCTCATAGGGGATTCCAAAGTAATTCTCAAAGAATTCTGTCATCTTGACTGCAAGCTCCAAAGCATGGTTTGCAAGGCCAACCGTGTTGGATCTACCGATGATCCTAATAGGAGGGTTGAAGGTCGTGTCTTCAGCAAGGACTGTGAATGTCTCACTGACGAGGAAAGTTACGAGGTACGATGACATTTTGGGTGTGGCCGCGAAGTCGGTACGGATGCGATTGTTTTCCAAACTGAAAAACAAGATTAGAATGATGAAAATTAAAGATCATTTCAAAAGCAATAATTATCCATTAGTGTTTAAAAATAACTAGACTAAAAAAAGCTTTCACGTTACATAAAATCAGACCATATACAACACTATTTTTAGTATATGCGAAACCTGAATATAGTTTGTACAGAATAACTGTAACTGAATCGATTCCAATAATTTTTAAACCATGTTATATTTTTTCCCAAAAATATTTAAATAAGTTAAAAGTTGGATACCGAACGACTTTGAGTACCTATAGCAATAATTTAGGTACCTACTGCCAAATTATTATTATCAATGACCTCAAGACGAAGCTGGAAGCGCGCTCTGCGTGGTGACCGCGTTTTTGTGCGAACAAGTAGGTAACAGAACAAGCTTATAACTTTGTGATTTTTCAAGATACAGTTTTGAAATTTTGTACATAGATTCTTTACATAAAAATACTAGACACGTGTATCAGGTTTCGCATATACTAAAACTAATGTTGTATATCCGCATAGCTCTAAGTTAAGTACACATTTCACCTATTATGTTTAAGTCCTATGTAATAGGAGACAAGCCTATTACCATCAACCGGGGACAAATGCAATCACACGTTGCCTGTCCTGGAAATCGAAGCCAGGACCTCGTGCGCTCAAGCGCTTGCGACCTCTATTCACAGGACTGGTCTTATTTCACAAAGAGCAAAATCAACATTATCAACAAAATAATACATACTGCTTGTTCAAAACATCAACCTTAGTGTTTGAGAATGTGCCAGTGTAAGCAGAAGGCCTACTTAAGCTTAGCTTGAAAACAGCCTTGAAGACAGGCTCGTCCCAGCAGGGGAACGCTTGTCTAGCGTGGAAAGGCTGGAACTGGGTGGTGGCGTAAATCCTGTAAACAATTTTAAAACTTAAGTATCAAAATCGAGAAAAGGGTTCATAAGTTTTGTTTTCTTGTTATTACATATCATCACGCCAGTAAACCCAGAAGGGTTAGGCAGATGTGTACCTAATAGCACACCCAAATTTTGCCAGTTATGTTTAAGTCCCATGTAATAGGGGGCGAACCTATTTCCATCAACTGCACAAATTCAGACTCCGTGGCTGCTACTGAGAAATTCCTGATGCAAAACTTAATAACACTTTGCCCGATCTGGGAGTCGAACCCAGGATGACCTCATACTATTGCTATATTTCTTGTTATGGTGCTGAATATTTTATCGATGAAGGGAATCAGCTAAGGAGAGAATCAATAAAAATAGTTAAATGATTAAAAACAAAATACTTTGGTTCAATTTATAAATCACCAATATTGTCAGTTCACGTCTTCCAGATGTAAATAAACAACATCTTCGCAATTTCAAACCAATTCTAGTTTAATGAACAACAGGAACATGGAACTGTTCTAAAAACTATATGTATGAATAAATCAAATTCATCAATTCTCAAAAGCTAATTCTAGCTACACAGATTTAAAAACATCCGACTTACCTTTCCTGTCCATTGCTATCAGTGTACCACCCACGCCAAATACCTCTGTTCATAGGACCCTCATTCATAGTACTCCAGTACTCAATATACAAAGTATAATTGACGTTAGCTGTCAAAGGATCAGCGAGATTGACTTTCAAGAAATGGTACAGTTCTTCAGTTTCATATTCCGTCTCCGCATCTAGAGCAACTGAATCGCCTGTCACATCTACCACAGTAACTGACTTTATTTCGTCGATGTTTGAGTGGAGGACTATTTGTTGTACGTTATCTTCTTTAGCCTGTAAGTAAACAAGATCGTCAGAATCTAAAATAATAACTCTAAGTCTAAGCAACATCATGATTCTCTTGCCCTTGTCCCAATTCATTTGGGCAGCATGTCTTTTTCTTCCATAGTTCTCTATTACTATTAGTCATCTCATCAGACTCTTAATGTAAGCAAGATGTAATATATTTTTGTAGCATCAACATTTTGTGCGTAATTAACTTAAGAAACCCATAATTCTCGTGTAGCTACACTTATTTCATTTTTAAAACAATATTTTGTTACCTCTGACGAACCTACATTCTTATAAATTTCTACACAATTACGACTTTATCTCTGCCCGTTAAATAGTTCATTTAACAAAATATGTACATAGCTTTGACGCCAACATAATCATCAACAAACAAAAAAAACATTATACGCAATCATATCATAATCAACCTTCAACATTCCATCTCCTCAGACACCAGGATCTCATTACGGTGATATGGTAAAGCTTATATTAAGATTAAACTCGTACCTTAATAACAATGCTGACCCTGCCATCATAACTGAAGGGTCTTACGGTATTCTCATCAAAGTATAGATCGAGATCAATATCGTACTGCAAAGGAATCACGTTCTCGGGCAATCTGTAAACTGCCTCATTATCCCCTTCCAAAGACTGGAACTCACTGTTCAAAGGTATAGGGTTGTCGCCAGTTGCAAGCGCCAAGAGAGCTAGGCTCAAGGCTAAGATTAATACTTTGGACATTTCTGCAAGATCACATTAATCAAAAACGTAAAGAATAACACTGGGTATAAAATAACACAACGATTTGCTGCCAATTGAGAAGTAAGAAATACATATAATAAAAACAAAATAATATTGAAAGTAACCTGATATCAAGCATGTTCTTTACACAATGCCGATTGTGATTAAGTAACTGGTCAGCCCAAAGCGATGAATGATGAAATGATATCATCAGTCACTGATAAGTGATCCCCATAGCGGTACAATATGGCGTTAATACAGGTTGATAAGATGGTAAAAATTTTGGCTATAAAGTATTAAGCACCATAATAAATTCTTCTTAACAGCATTTAGTGTTCACAGGCTTATTATGTGCAATGAATTTGCCCCCAACTATGAAATAACTAGCTTATACTCCCGCCTTGGCCCGCATAGACTTCGGCAGTTGTCCCACGAGGTCCTATTACTGGGATAAAAAACATCCTATGTTTATCCATGTTATAAACTAACTGTGTGCCAAATTCGTTAAGTAGTTTTTCGTCCATCCATCCTCGCAAAAGTTAGCATATTTATAAATAGTAAAATTGATTTTAATTGAACTATAAATTGTAATAAGGTACTTACTAGTATTATCTTGATACGTTTTGTATAGATCTCCCACGACAAGTACAGACTTCGAGAACGATATGAAATGCAAAAGTGTTGATCAGTTTTATTATGGAGCTGTTACAACCATGCAAGTATTTGCTTATTTTGTATGTATTACTATGATTTATTCATTAAGTAAAGACTGAAATTCCAAAAATAATGGATATTAGATGATGTAACTCTACAAAGCAGTACAAAATTTAGAAGGTTTCATTCGGATACACGAAGATAACCGAAGCGCATACATTTCCTAGTATGACTTCTTTTATCGGTACGATGTGGATTTAGCAACAACATCCCCACGTTGGCTGGTCGGTTTTTCGGAAAAACACTTGTTTTATCTTAATCGCATATAGGGTGACTGGTACTCATGATAACAAACAACTTTTGTAAAGAAACATTTTTTTATACTCGTTCACTTTAATCACAATAACACAACAGCCGTATGAAATTCGCGCACGCGCGCCTTTGACCTATCAGCTGTTATAGCCGCGTGACGCCGTTCTGTCTCATTACTATGGTACCGTGCTACAGTGGGGAGGCAGAGCACCCGCGCGGCTGTAAGACCGTATGCCGTGTTATTGTGATTAAAATGAATCAGTTTAAACAAAAATGATCCTTGGGGAAAATTGTTTGTTATCATGAGTACAATCACGTGTTTAAGTATCGGTCACTAATTACCAGTCACATTATATAAGTATACTTCTTCTTATTATAAGGCGCAATGACTATAGTCTCGTCATAGCATACCTATCGTCTCGGTACGCCCCATTAAATAATTTTCGACTTTCACGCGACGAGCACCACCACTTTTTGCGTATATAGAAGTTTATTTAGGTATCAATATAATTATGTTTTACATACCCCTCTAAGGATCGTCATCAGTCTAACTAGAATTTGTATCTAGCTTCTTACTAGAAACATGTTAATACGTTATCACAAAGTAATTTAGTAATCTCTGTAATTTCAAGGTTGATTAGAAATGACAGATTGTTTGATCAAACAATCCATCATTTCTAATCAACCTTGAAATTTTCATTTTTGCACTCCAAGTACATTATGACCTTGGGTACTTTCCAGGAGGTCCAAATCTATGTGTAACCACCAACCAAAAAATAAAGTTGTTTCCGTCATAAGTTTTCATGAACGCTCACCCACATTTGAGTGGAAAATGTACCTACACTACTATAGATAAATAAAAAGCATACAAAAAAAATTATAGCGCCATCTATGACGCAGATGAAAAACTAAAATCAAATTCCTGTATCGCGCTATATAGCTCTCCACTGAGTAGGTATAACACCTAAAGAAAAAACTGACAACAACTTTGTTTGTGTCTGGTGGACTTCTGGCAACCAGACAAAAACACCCTAAAAAACACTGTATACCAATTTTGGATAAGTGGCGATAAAAGTAAATTGTTCGAGATTCAGGAGAAAAAAAACAATTAACTAATTAACTCACTGCTGAAGAGAAGCCTGATCAGTGGTGCAATAGAGAGCGCGGAGCATGACTACCATGTCAGCGGTGTTATGCGAGGCGTTGTACCGTCTGAACAAGAACTGGTAGTCGGTGTCGTTACCCTCACGAAGTCCCACGCAGTAAACGTGACGGCGGAGATTCGGCGAGATCCTGGGAAAAGAATTATCGTTGTTTTAATTAGTTAAGTCTTCTTCTTCGCCAATCGTCTTTCAAAATTCAAATTAAATAAACTTCGACTAGAATTCTGCTACATTGACATCGTTAGAAGTGGCTTCGGACAGGTCCTACAAAGTGCAGGTGGAGCAGAGCAAGTATGGTAATCCGATTTGGATACCTTCAAACGAACTAATTACTGCGTGCATTTTTATTTAATTTTCATCGTATCATGGACATCAGGACATAGGCGTTAATTTAAAAGCATCGAGGAGATAACAAATGAAGGAATTTGCTTCAAACATGCTAAAACCACCGCGACGCGACTTCGGGGCATGAGGCGAGTGTCACGCAATTCTTCTATAAAAGAACAGAGGACAAAAACACTTACGGAATGGAAGCGTTCTGCACGTGCGCTCTCCATTTCTGCAGACTGTCAGCAATGCAACTTTCGTGGCCGAGGTTGCAAGCCACGTTCAAGATCTACGCCCTGTTGAGGATTGTGGAGGTGGAGTCGGTGGGCCTTTCATCGTAGCCGACGTATCTGATGACGGTATCCATGAGTGCAAGCAAGTAATTCTGCAAAATAAAATAGTGCATTTGAAATGGCGAAGAGTGTTTTGTGGGACTGTTGTATGTTATTCTGATATTCAAAAAGTGTATTGTAATAGTAATTTGAATAAATGTCTAACATTTGATCAAGTTTTAGTTGTATTTGCTGTTGGTCTCAGGTCGAACAGGTTTTACAGCCATGAGGAACTAAATGCAAGTGAAATAGAGTTCCTCATCTTCCACTGAAAGAAAGATTCTCCGACGAGACAGATGACTGCCTGATGGTTGATGGGCTGTTACATATATGCTGAGATCTGTTTATCGATCTAAAAATTAAAAAAAAACCCTTGATTTGTGTTTGTTTTCTTTTAACCTTTTTTTTACCACCCCTTCAATTTTTTTCTAAATATATTCAATGTACAGACACTCGGGTTTTATTGTTCTATTATATGTATATATACGTACAACAAAAGCTTCGCGAGCTCTGGGAATATGCTCAAAACGACGGAGGATCCAGTCGAGCTGGGACAGAGCGCCGTTCCATACGTAGTAGTCAGTCTCACTCCTCAGGAAGTCAAGCACGACGAAGCCGAGGGTCTTGTTGATGTGGCCGAAACGCACGAAGCAATACAACACATCGTTGACGATCTAGTAACAGATGGGAACATGTTTCAAAACTCACACAGGCGAATAATAAATTGAACAGCATCCCATGTAAGTACGGACGGCAAAATGACGCCCTTCGTTAATAGCCATAACAACTACTACAGAGTGACAGTTGTAATAAGGAAATAATATGGACAATTCATGTCAGTAGTTATTTTAACATTGAATTTCCGTGATTTTACAGTTGACAAGCTATTCGGTATATAGCAACTAAATCGCAACTACTTTTAAATAATTTTGTGAACGCGTATCGTAGTCAATTTTTTGCACCACTCTCATAACAAAAAGTAATTACGCACACAAACAAAAAATTGGTGGTGTACTGAAAAGATGAATATTTTTACCTATGTACTAAATTAATAGCTTGGTTCGTTTGTATAATAGAACGCACAGTATGAGAAGTGCTGCGTTTATTACTTTTAACGGAAAGATGACCTCAAAATGATGCTTGGGTCAGGTACAACACCTGGGAGAGGTTTTTGCCTAGACAAAGAAACAGTGGACTACGATGGACTGAGTTTATTGATTTATTAACAGATTGGTGAGATAAATACCTGAGCCCTGTTCAGCTTGTGAATGTTTTGTCTGTTGTAGCTCTTCAGGTAGGTTGAAATTAGTCCCCAGTTATTGTCGTCGTAGTTGACACGGTATAAACCTAGAATACAAATATTTTTATGTTTGATGTTATCTTCATTTAATTTATAACATAAGTTTAGCTTACTGAAATAAAGAAACGACCAATGCGTTGACTTAAAATATTTACTATATTTTTTTTTTCAACAAAACTATATCTTTGAATTACACCGCGTTCGATGTACTTGGTTTTTAGTCCTGTAAACCTGTATTCCTTTGCTAAGACAAACAAATATTCCTCTTACATTCGAGAAGTCGCTAGTAATTGTATTAATAAGGTCTTACCAGATTGAGCAATGTTAAAAATAACAAAGTTTTCTCCTGGGCTGCTGGCAATAATTGCAGACGACGCCGTGAGGACAGAGCTAGGTCTGGTGTCGTTGAAGTTCAGCTGGCCGTTTTGGGTCCAAGTAAGAGGAATCTGCCACGTCTACGCGGTTGGCGTGCCAGAGAGCAGGTAGCGGCACCACGGCGGTGTAACCAGAATTTCATTAAAATGAATGATCCAACAAAGTGTACAAGTACTTATTTTTCCGTGCTGTGAAAATCATGACGTCCTTACAATACATTTATTCTAGTATTAAAATCTCATCAAGGGACGCAAAGCGCTTGACTGCAACCACTTTAAAAACATGTCCTCCATGAAAGATGTCGTTTAGAGCCAGACTCAGAGCATGCGACAAGACACCGCAACGCAACCTGCGGAGTGATTGAAGTCACGCGAAGAAAACAAGTGAAGCATGTTACGCAGGTCGCATCGCCCGAGGACTTGAGGGTCTCAACAATGAAAGCTATAAGTAAATCAAACTGTTTTGTTTTAGTTTTTATTAAAATGAAGAGAAAAAATAGGTTTATCTATCAACTTTGAACGCGAATACAAAGTTTCGTGACCGTGCTATTAACCGTTGAGAAGTTCTCTCACGAGAAGGTGAGCTTAGCTGCAGGATCAAGTCATGTCTGTCATAAAAATGTATTGTCACCAGAACCAAAGGTGTGTGCAAAATTTCAGCTCAATCGGTTGGGGGAACTGGTCTGAAATTCAGTTGCAAGATTTGACCAATACATGACGATGTTGGAACTAGTGTGATCCAAGTGTCATTTTTACCAATACTGAGGTTATGACACAATGGCATAGAAAAATCATAATTCTTCCATGCTACACTTATCTAAGTGCTCTTCAGGGCTTTCTTCCTTGAGGGATCACAACATGTCACTATAGAATAGGTGCGGTCTCTAAAGTGAAGACCATGTCACACTGATCTAAGTACTGAGGTGCTTCTACATACTGTTGTGCCCTAGATCACTCTGGTTTCAACGTCGTCACATATGAACTAACTAACAAGTAAGTTATATAAAAGCTAACAATTAAACTAACCTGAGTGACAGTTATCACACCGGTTTGGCTGATTCTATTGACGGTCAGGACAGGGGAGCCTGCCTTTTGGACCCAGCTGTCGAACAATGTTTCGATGTTGACGTTGTCGAAATCATGACGATACTCCCAATCCTCAACGACCGCCTGTTTGAATGCTGCGTACATGTCCGTAGGAGTACCAATGCAATAAGCACTAGAGACAAAAAAAAAATCTGTGAGCCCAGTATATCTGGTAAAGAATGCATTCTGTTATATTAAAACCAGCTATGTACCCTACCACTACTGTAAAAGAAGTTTCAATAGGTGAACAGAATAAGGCAAACTATTCTTTTTTTTTTTCATTTTTTAGGATATGATCACCATTCTTTTGGTACGATTTTAATAAATGTAGAACAACTCGTTCTTAAAAGGATAGGCAGTTAAAGTTTTAAAATGTTACAACTGAATATTAAGGCTACCAATGATATAACTAAACTAAACTAAATAAAGTCTACCCACAAATAAACAGTATTTGATATTCGCTTAATCTCATTAAAATCTGTATAGCCACTATTTAGAATAAGTCATTAATATTTGTCTGATTAGATCACGGACATTTTACTGTTTAGTTTGTCTCCTCGTGAATAAGATTGCTGTAAGTTTTAAATCCTTTCACTTACTTGTTTCTCAAGTAATATATGAGGGCATTCCTGAAGGTCCTGAAGCCGACGAAGTGCTCCAACATTTTAAAGACGGAAGCTCCCTTGGCATAGCTGGTAGTACTGAAGTGGGCACTGATGGAGGGGTTGCTGGCGACTCAGCAAACTCGCAGTTCATAGGCTGAGCACCCAAGCCAGCGTCGTGGTTGAGCGCACTGTGTACGTAGTCAACCACAAATTGGTCATCTAATTTAAGGCTGGGGTCGGCCTGTTGGCAAATAAAGTGTGACATTAAATAATTAACAGGAAATCATAACAAACAGACCTGGTCCTGTACCATCCTACTTCAGTGAGGGAAAGAGCTATACAGGGCGTATGGCGCTAACTCTCCAAGGTGGTGTTGGTACAGTCCCTGAAACTAATTTTAAAACTCGAAGTATTCGAAGAAGCTAGCGAAGGACTCGTTAAGCCAAAGGTTGCTCCACCAGAAGCAAGTGACGAGGTTACCGAACCATTTGTGTCCAAGTTCATGGGCCATGATGGTAGCGATGAAGATCTTGCTGTTCAAGTTGGTGTTGGCTGGGTCATACAACAGGTACGCTTCCCTAAAATGAAATAACGTTTAATATTTAACGATTTTTTAGAGGAAATCAAACAAAATCATTGAATCAATATTGCGCAATTTCACGCAACGCAACATAAAATTTTAGGTCAATGCGCGGTTATTAGCAATGCACGAGAACAGCATCGGCAGTTCGAATCGTTTGGGATAATTTCTAAGGAACTCCATACTTTAATGCAAATGAATAAAACTCCTAACAGCATTGCCAGCGATCGGTCTTAGCTATTAAAAATAAAATGTGGTAATGAAAATCCAGTGTATTCAAGTGTGTTAAATCAGTAAACAAATCTCAAACATACCTGTAGTTTACCATTCCCCAGTTTTCCACAGCACCGGAGGGGAAATCAGGAAGAGCGATGTGATCATTCTTCATCAGGTTACCCAGTCCCATCTCGTGGTACTGGATACCAAAGTAATCGTCCAATTGGTTTGTGATCTCAAGACCAATTTCAGCAGCATACTGGTGCTGGGATACAACACCTTCGCGGGAGATGATCTTGAACGGTTTGGAAAGAGTGCTTGTGATTTCAGTAGGAACGAAGTCACTCACATGGAATAGCGACCAGGAAAGCGGAGATGAGCGGAGTAGGGTAGAAAATTTCGGTAATACGGTTGCCTAGTCTGTTGAAGTTTACAAAATCAGTTTTCAAATTGATACAATTTCTAGCAGATTTTTATTGGAAACGTTTCTATGTGATTGCATGCAGGTGGTGCATTTAATATTGTACATTAACATACCAAACATTCCACAAAATTTAAAGTCTTAAGCAACTAAAAAAGAAAGTACAGAATTAGTACACTCACGCTGTGGAGCTACGGATGGCCATGTTGGAGTAAGATTTACGAAGGTTGAGATCACGAATAATAGTGATAGTGAAACGGGACTTGAATTGGGGCTCGTCGAAGCACGGGAAAGCTTTCCTTTTATTTTTAGGCGTGGTACGGCTGGAGCTGAGTGGTGGCGTAGTGCCTGCAAAAGATTAGAGAAATAAAACAAGTTACACAATATAGTTGCCAAATCACTTTTGAGAGAGTTGCCAAAGAGTCGCCAAATCACTTTTGACAGAAAACGTACTAATTCTACGAACTTGAAAAAAATATCACTCATAAGGAAAATTTATGTTGATTATTTGCCATGAGCAAAATTTAGTTTTTTTTGCTACATCATTTCAAAGATCTATTAGTTTGCAATATCGCATCAACAAATGCGTTATATTCGATGCTAACACTCAAAGATAGGAAATTTAAAAATGTGAGGATTCCTCTGGTTACTTTTGTTAAGCTAAATACGTCTGTTTATTAAAATTTAGTATTATATGAAACACATAAGTGCGCAAGCAAACGCCCGTGACGAGAACGAGTCATGTCCTGTCTTATGACAGTTTTGTGCTCAAGCTCATCGGCGTATCTTAATGTCTTTAGTAAAGGTATTTTATTCGTGTTAGCATTTTCGTTCATTTCATGATTCGTAAACTATGAACGTTTTTTACTTGTATCGACAACTAGTAGTTGGACAGCAGCCTCGTCCGCCCTTGAATTTCCTATGACATTTTTTTCTTTCTTGATCAAAGGATTCGGACTTAGCGCGGATGAGTGAGTCAGGATTTTTCTTTTTAGCTATGGGTTGTTCTTTTTTAACGAATCGATTAATTTAGGTAATTTCTAAATTGTCTTTCAAATCTCACCTCAGTTGATTGTTGTAGTAGTAGTTACCCCTGTAGGAGCCTCGGTCGAGTGGGTTAGTGTTAATCCTTCCAGTGTATCGGACGTTGATGATGTAGTTTCCTCTAGGGATAGGTGCATCAAAGTTGATGTGTATGAGCTCTAAGTAAGGGTCGAGGGTAATCTGCTCGCCGAGCCGAAGATTGACATGATGGTTGGTGCTATTACGAACAGTAACAACGTCGATTGAAACTACATTTTGGTGGAACACAATCCCGTCGAGGTTGTCTTCAGTTACCTGGAGAGAAAATAAAACGACTTATATAATACTATTAAGCATTTTTCGACGTGTGTGCCGGTGGGGTTTCCCATCGCCAAAAATTACGAAGTACATCGGCAAAAAGTTCTAATCGTTGACTGTGTACATTATGAAGGAAGATAAGTGCTGAATAAATAGAGTATTATTAATTATTATTATTACTACAATACAATCTCAATCTTTATTAACTCACACCACATTTATTTGTATACATTAATAAATTAAAATAACCTATATTAACTAACTAACTTAAAAATAAACTTAAAAAATGGCGTCAAAAAACTCCTCCTCAACGTAGTCAACTGGTAATGTACCCAAAAGACTGGCGGCGTTGCCACGTTGTATGGCAACGCTAAGCCTTTGGCCAAGGTAAAAGCCAGCCCTTGGGTCACGGGAAGAGTCAACTAAACGTTTAGAAATGTCCTTGAAAAGACTGTGAGCACTCGGACCCCACGGACCTAGAGTTTCAACCCCAAACGGCTCGAAAATATAGTTACCAATAAGGTTACTATATTTACGCCGCTTGAGGTTCTCTGCAGCCGCAGCCGCAGCACCAGCACAGCACGATGAGCTAGGAAGATGGGATGGCGCAAGAGTATCGACACAAGTTGCATCCCACACTAAAGGCCTACCCATCTTCCATGGAAACAAAGACATGCCGTCCGGTCTCTTGCCATCATCGCGTGCCAAGCCATTTGGTTCTAATAAAGCTGGAACGCCGACGGTGACAAGAGCTCGACGGATGATATCATTTAAGTTCGCGTGTCGTGCAAAGCGGCCCGCACTTCGGCTGCATGAAAGGCCGTGGTGTCCAAGGCTGTGGACAGCTTCGCCACAGTGACAGCGATGAGGAGAAAAACAAGGGGCGCCTAGACGTAGAGCAGCAGCAAGGCGGAAAGTAGTGTCGTCGAGCAAAGTGCCTATGCTCGACGACGGTAGTGCGTGAAGACAAAGACCCGACTCCCACTCACCCACAGCCAGCAGACGCGCACGCTCAGCAGTAGTAGCAGACGTGAGCAGTAAATTGTTCTGAACTACTCTGCAGAGCGGCTCGTCCCAACGTCTCTGGGAAAATGGATGGTCGGGTTCTTCAGAATTCGGGCAAGCGATTTTCCAGGCATTAATAGCCTCGGAGAAGCACGGCACATCAAAATCAATCAGTGTGGAAGCCAGGATATTCCTGATTAATTTCTCAGTGCCGTGGACCGAAGATATAAACGCCGGTAAACTAATACTAGAAATTTTGCGGAAATAAATAGAGTGGGTTTAGTGACCTACAGCTTTTATAATTTTCCTAAAGCGAAATATTTCTTACCATTATTGTGTATTATTTCTATTATGAGTCAGTGATACTCGAATTAAAATGTTATTTTTATTTATTTTTTAATTTATTGACACAATTTTACTTTCTTGAATTTTGTTTTTTTTTTTCCTACAAATAGGTATGTTTTTTTTTAGCTTTCTATGTTAATCCAAATACCTATACATCTTTCCTTTGGTTGTTCCCTATCGAAGACAATATTGATTATTAAGGTAACATACTACCAAGCTACAACAACTAAAGGAAGGATATCACTTACACACCATAGTGTGTAAGTGATATCAGGTAAGACCTGGTTGAGGCTCGCGCAGACCAGGGAAGAATACACAAATGGAAGGAGGCCTATACTCAGCAGTTAGTGGAACAAGACTGCTTATCATGATGATGATGATACGAGTGCTATGCTAGCTGTCATTTATTTTAGAAAAATGTTTTAGGCCCATTAGATACAAACTTCAGTCTTCTTTTTCGTGCGATTAGTGCTGAACCTGGAGTCAAAGTTTTTATGCAGCCCAGGGGTCTCTGACTTGGCTTAAATGCCGTCGAGAAATATTTCTCAGGCATGCTGGTTTGGTTTCCTCACAATGTTTTCCTTCACCGAATTGAGTGATAATTATACAATACGCACATGTATGAATCCGTAAAATCAGAAATGGGTGTCTTGGGTTTAAACGAACGAATAACAAACAACAAACGAACAAACAAACGAACAAACAAAAACGAACAACAAAATTCAGTTATAACTTCTAAGTAATCAATTAAATTATAGAATACTAAATGCACCACGGATTTAGATATAAGCATAGTAAAAAGTTATAAAAATGACTTCGTCACGAATAATTGTGTCTGTGTTAGTTTCGATGTGTGATAGTATAATTGGTAGGTAGGTTATTACGATGGCACACGTTTATCATCGGATTTGTTTATCGTTCGATATACGATTAGTATCCAAAAATCGATAAATTATCAATTAAAGCTATAGCTGAACAACTGAAAACCGGTCCCTAATGGTCTCTTAGAAAATCTCTAACAAAATTAATAAATTAATGTGAACGTACGGTGTTTAAGGCCTCTTACTGCAAGGCACGTAAAATACATATAAACATCTCACACATTAGGTACTCATATTACCGAAGTCTGATCTGAGAATCTGAGTGGTGGCCGATGAGGAAGACGGATGACAGAAAATTCATATCACTGAGATGAAGATGCTACGCTTACGGCTTATCTGATGGAGTTTCGAAAATTATATGTCGGATCTGGTCATTAGTACAGACATAAAATGAATCGCAAGTGCGCTGGTGGTGACGTCATGCGACCTACTTACAAGTCTACCCACACCATATAGAAAGACGCTGCCTTCTATAGAGCCCTGATGTTCAACTCAAGGCGAAGAAGACATTCAATGTCTGTTGGCGACGAAGTTGAGACGTCTTGGAACTGTACCCGATTCATTATGCCCCGTTTTGTGTTAAGTTGTAATCTCAAGTAATTCGTAATTTTTACTAAAAACAGTGTATCTCACGCAGTGTGTTTTCACAGCACGAAACCCATCGTCTGCCCATATGATGTACAAGTGTAATCGAGTAAATCCTGACATATCCGACATATAGAAGACGGGAAAAGAGGAGGTAGGCCAACAAATCTGACTATGAACAATAAAGAATGACATTATAGTGAGCAACACAACAAAAGAGACAACCGACAATCATACGGTATGACGCAGAAGTAGGTACTAGGAGAGCTGATCCTAAATAAATTGGGATATTAGCCAGGAGAAAGAAGAAGAATACCCATATTACAGAAAATGTGGTAGTTACGTACTTTTAGAGATTAATAATATCAAATAAATGATATATTCGAAAGCAAGTTTTTGTTTTTTTTGTTACCATTTCACGCCTAAACCACTGAACCGATCATCCTGAAATACATACGTTGTCAGGTGTACAGAAACGGTCATACCTTGTTACCTACCTGTCATTCCGAAAAAAAGTAGTGTTCCCGGGAAAACAAGAATGTCGTTCTTATGTTAATAGACGGCGACACGTGTCTTTCGAATCATGATTGAATAATATTATTACAAGCAGAGTACAACCCGAATTGATTGTCAAATTCAAAATAACCGCCAGCGAAGCCGCGGGCATAAGCTAGTTTCCTATATTATTAAGTGACGTAACGTGGTGGTAATGGTGTCTTGGTGGTGCGACTGCTGAGCAAGAGGTTCTGGATTTGGCTCCCCGGTCGGGCAAAGTGTTATTGCATTTTTCCATCGGGAATTTCGCAGACCCGCGGAGTCTAAATATGTGCCTGGTTGATGGCAATAAGCTTGCCCCCTGGTACATACATGGAACTTAAATAAAACTAGCGAAATGGTGAACTATGGTGTACTTCTGCTAATCTTACGGGGAAATACAGGCGTGATGTTTTATTAATTTAATCGAAGAGCAAAATAAATTAGATCAAATCAAGGATCATGCGATGTGAGGGCTCAGTTTGAAGTTGTAATGTTATAGTAAAGCTAAACATTTCGAAAGTACTATATCCTAGTACTACATATTTCGTTGATGAACTAATGACGATCTAATCTTAAATGTTGCTCACTAGGCTTGTACGTATTGGTGACGCAAGCCATAACACGGGACTTTTATTTTGTTTACATGTTTTTAGATTTGCAAGTACGATAACAAATCAAAATTCGGCAAGTTAACCCAGCCATAAATTATGACAGGGGAGCAGATTAGCTTTTTTAAAGTGCTTGCCCAACTGTCAAAAGCATCTGTATTTTATGCAAATAAATGATTCTAGATCGACAAAAAGGATGAATGCACGGCATTTGCACATGGATGAGATGAAAAATCTAAGGAGGTGTGGTGTTACACGAAAGGATAAAATAAGAAATGAGTACCTAAGAAGAAGTCTGAAAGTGGTGTGTCATGCGGAGGAATGAGGAAAATGTCGAAAGGAAAGTTTAAGTATGAATGTGGATGAGTATAAGAGTAGACGAATATCATAGAAACGATGGATGGACAATGTGGTGACACTTGGAGGAGGCCTATGTCCAGCGGCGGAAATCTTTCGGCTGAAATGATGATGATGATGGATGGACTGTGTAAAGGATGATATGGCAAGAAATGAGGTGTCTGATAAGATGACGAGTTAAAGAGAAGTATGGAAGAAGAAGACATGCTGCGCCGACCTCAAATCAATTGGGATAAGGGCAGGAGAATGGTGAAATGATTCTTGACCACTGGTGTCTAGAAAACTGGCACTGAATCAGTCTTTCTTTTTTTTATAAACGTTGCTGGTATCGTGGGTGCGTTTACAAACATTTAAAATCACAAACAGCCAGACCCGGAACAAGTACCTGTAGGCCATACAAATATTTGTTCCGTGCGGGAATCGAATCCGTGACACGCAGTGCAGCAGCCACTGCCCTTACCGTGCTGCCACTATACTCATACAGTTGATCCCCGCGAATAGCGGTTGGCGCAAGGTACGCGAATCCCTTCATTCTTTCCAAAACGTTGAGTATTTCTACAACGACATTCTACAAATTGACATAAGCTTACAGAAACTTTCGCCAGTCCATCATTTAAGACTTTCCCATTATCGTTTTGGCTAATGGACTGGCATGTTTACTTAAACCTCTTGTACTGAGAAGCTACCATAACACCTAGTTTGATACCATTGATAAGCCGTTGGTCCCGGCTGTCAATTGTAGGTTTTCGACAGTCGTTAAGTAGTCAGTGGCCTGAAAGTCTGCCAACCTTAGTCTTACTAAGGGGTATCGTATTACCCAGTACTAAGTAGTGGAGGTCAGATAGGCAGTCGCTCCATTTAAAATACTGGTATTCAGGTGCATTCGGTTAGACTGGAAGCCGACCCCAACAGAGTTGGGAAAAAGCTAGGCAGATGATGACAGGCCTCATGGAAGCTACACAGCGAAGGACAGAGTGTTATGACTCCATAATATTCTGTCCTCGAACTTCCGCAGCAAGTCTGTGCTACCACATAGTGTGTAGCCACATTGTAGATCGTCAGTCAGTCTAACGACGGGCTCACCACTCTACGTTGTCCTATACGCGGTCCACTTCAGGGTTCGTTTACGACTAACTTTTGTTTGTTACCCAGCTTCACCATCATCAGCCTGCAACAGTCCACTGCTGGACATAGGCCTCTTCAATAGCATGCCAACTAACTGACGTGAGTGACGTCACGGATGTCAAACAGCCATAAGCTCTTTGTGTTCTTCGTCTCGCGAATAAATAAAAATACCAGTCGATTTCGCATAAGTTTAATAAATAAATACTTCTGTCGGTGCAATTTACAAGTAACATTGTTATCTAGTGTTTATGTGCTGTGTAAATATTAAAAAACTTTAAAAAACTTTATAGTGAACCCCAGCAAGTACATAAGTACCCGAAACCCACAGTTTATAAACGTTAATTATTTGGGGAACGAAAAATCAACCTGTGACTCAACGTCGGTTTGTGCGGTCCTATACTCCGCTGCTGTGCTCAACCTAGGGTGTTCGTCTGAACAAAACACACCGTAGATAACTGCCATAAACGTGTTTCTGTACATAGCGCCATCTGTTGCCTGATCAGTGTACTACCTGGTGTGATCAATTTGGTAAGCAAACAAGCTTCAACACACCGTCCATGGCCAAGTGCGGTGCTTGTGGAAAGTTTCTGTCGTCGGCAGAGGCTGTTAACTGCAGCAAATGTCGGCACTGGTACCATAGAGGGTGCATAGCCATCCCGAATCCTGTACCGACCCCCTGGCACTGCCCTGAGTGCGAAAAGAATCGGGTGAGGGATAATCGGGCTGAAACACCGGTACGGTCGCGGGCACCAACACCAGCTCCACACGATGAAAGTCTAGTGATCCTAATGGACACCAGCCCCATAAATAGCACAGCACTAGATGCCACACAGGAGCTCAACCTGAACATATTCCGGGCTGAGCTAAGCAGTTTCAAGGAGGAATTTTTGAAGATCGTACGAGATGAGTTCTAGCAGCTACGTGATGATCTGTCGGAGCTAAGGTCCTCTCTAAAGCTTACTAATGATAGAATGAGTAACTTGGAGGAAAGAATGGCTGTAATGGAGACCAAAGTGGCTCAGCCCCAAGTGTCGCAATCGTCTGATGTGGACGATCTAATAAGCCGCTTAAGGAGCGACATAAATGACCGAGACAACGACTTGCTTTCAAATGATCTCCAAATCTCAAATATACCAGAGGTTAGTGGAGAAAATCCTACCCAGACTGCCATGTTGGCGGCGGCTAAGATTGGCATCAAAATAAAAGCACCCGATATTGTGAGCGCCGAGCGTTTCGGGGGCAGGCGCATCAACGCTACGCAGGTGACGGCGCCGGTGGAGACCCGCCCCCGCTTCCTCGTCGTGCGCCTCGCGCGCCGCGACCTACGGGACGAGCTGCTGGAGGGAGCACGAGTGCGTCGTGGCATGACCACAGTGAATCTCGATCTGCCCGGCCCTGCGACGCGCTTCTACGTCAACGAGCGCCTTACGAAGGTGAACCGGGACTTGTTTCGGAGCACGCGGGTAGTCGCCTCGGTTGGCAGTTCGTGTGGTCAAAACGTGGACGTATCCTCGCCCGGTACAAACCCGGTGATGCCACTTGCCACATCCGCTGTGAGGCTGACATACTGCGCACCTTCGACCCACCCGCGCCACCGGGAACCAGTGCAGATAGGGCACTTTAGAGGAGCTGTCTTGTTTGTTTTTGTCTATTTTGCTTCTCCAATTGCTTGTAATTTTTTCCTACTTAAAGTAATTAATTATATTGCTGCAGTCATGCGGACTTTAAAAGTAAGTTTATTAAAAGTAAGTGACAGCCTGTCGAAAGTAATATTAATAACTTTGTTTTCACACTATAAGCAATGTTTTGTATTGGCAGGTGTGTGTCTCGCGGCGCACCTCAGTGAACTAAGTGTAATCCAGTTTTATAACACTATACATATTTACCTACACCTACTCATCACAAAACTTATATTCCATTTTCCAAACCTTTCAGTTATATACCACTGTTTAAAATCTATGTTACATCTAATATTATACACTATTTACATATTTACAATTCTACTTAGACAACTACTAAATCAAATTACGATTGAATGTGCACTCATGATAATATTCATTTTGTTAAATGACGGAATTTATTATAACTAATATAATGGCGACTAAAGGAGAAAGTATTTTAAAGTTGGATTTCTTAACGCTGGGTCATTTAGGTACAGGTCATAATGACTTGGTTGTGGTGTACTTGACAGTCATTGCTTTGATATTATGGCCATTAACGAAACTTGGCTCCGGCCGGACGAGGAGGGGCGCGCTCCGGTAGTGCCCGGCTATCGTCTGCGCCACACGCCGCGACCAGCGAGTGTTCGCGCGGGCCGTGGTGGGGGCGTCGGGTTTTATGTGCGGCGGAGACTGAGCGCGCGTACTTGGACTAGTGCGGTCGATCCCAGGTTCGAATCGGTCGAACAAATGTGGTTAACACTCTCATTGAACGGCAAAAAAATTGCTATAGGAACAGCGTACCGACCGCTATGGTTAAATCTTGTCCTCTTCCTCGATGCCGTAACGGATTTTATTAGTTCTTTAGGAAACTGCGACCACTATATTCTTCTTGGCGACTTCAATGTCGATATGCAAGACACAAACGGGATATAAACGAAAAATATCAATGAATTTCTTAATTGTCTTAATCTGACACAACTGGTCACAAGCCCTACTCACTACACAGCATCCAGTGAAACACTCATCGATCTACTACGTACTGACTTGAGAGCAAGGTACACAGCGGTAGAATCTTTCGGTTCACTCAACGGCCATTCCATTGTAGTAAGTGAATTTAATATTAAGCGTGATAAATTCAAACCGTTCATGGTAAAATATCGGCCTCTTAAAAGTGTATGCACGGAAACATTTAACATAGACTTATTGCCATTAAACACTGGGATTATTTCATCGCTCGACACCGTTAATGATATGGTACATGTCTTTAACACCCTTGTAACTTCCTTGTTTGATGTTCACGCACCTATCAAATCATACACAGTAAAGGAAACATCGTATCCTTGGATTACAGACACAATCAAACTTATGATGCGTTTACGTGACGAAGCACTAAATACTTATAGGAAAACGAAGTCAGATTCAAAACAGAAATACTATAAAGACTTAAAGCATTTAGTGACTAGTTCTCTGTACAATGAAAAGACTGCGTATTTCAAACATAACATTAATACTAACATAAAAAACCCCAAATTGCTCTGGAAAAATCTGAAATCCACATTATTACCTTTTAAATCTAGACAAGACCTTCCGTCGCATTTTACAGATCCTGACCTAATTAATAGAATTTTTTTGATTGGTCCCGGCAACCCCGTAGCAAGCCCATCGCTTATGAATTACTATGACAATCATAGCCACGGTGAGGCAATTTTTACAATCGCTCCAGTCGACCAGAACAATGTCTCACGCACTATCGCTAGTCTCAAAAGTAACGCCGAAGGCTACGACAAAATTAATCTGGACATGATTATTATGACTTTGCCGTACACGTTAAATGTTTTGACGGACATAATAAACCGCTCCATCGTGACGTCAACATTCCCTGACCAATGGAAAATTGCCTCCATTAGGCCCTTGCCAAAAAATTCAAACCCAATAGCCTTAAAAGATTTACGTCCTATTAGTATATTATTACCATGAATATCCAAACTATTAGAGAAAATCGTCAGTCGTCAACTTACGCTGTTTCTAGAAGAAAATAACATTTTATCTGATCTACAACCAGGGTTTAGGAAACAGCGCAGTACATCTACTGCTTTACTGGATGTTACTGACAACATATTATCTGCCCAGGATAAGGGAATGTGCACTATACTGGTTTTACTGGATTTTTCCAGGGCATTTGACGCTATAAATATCTCATTATTATTGTCAAAGTTAAAACATTACGGTTTCGACCCAGACGCTATACAATGGTTCCGTAGCTACTTAAGTAATAGGGAACAATTAGTTGACCTTCGTTTAAGTGACGGCACTACTCTTAGATCGGTACCTGTTCCCGTAGTGAGAGGAGTTCCGCAGGGTTCTATTTTGGGTCCCATTCTCTTTATTTTGTACTGCGCAGACATAATAAGGTGCCTCCAGAGATACCATATATATGCCGAAGATGTACAACTGTATATTTTCTTCAGACCAGACGAGTATGACAGCGCCATTAAATACCTTAAAGAAGATCTTCAACGAATCGCTGTTTGGTCTGAGGAAAATTGCCTGTCGCTGAATCCTACCAAAACTAAATATATTGTATTTGGCACAAGACAGCAGCTGGCCCGACTGCCTTTGACTTTTGGCTTGAAACTAATGGGCGAATAAATTGAGAGAGTGTATGAGGCGCAAAATGTAGGTCTTGCGATGGACAAAGCCCTTCGTTTTGAGAACCACATAGCAGACTCTGTCAGAAACTGTTTTTATAGCCTGAAGGTTTTATATAAAATGAGGTCTTACTTATCGGAATCACTACGGGAACAGCTTGTGGAAACCTTGGTACTATCTAGGTTAAACTACGCCGACACAGTGTACGGCCCGCGCCTATTAGTTCGTACAGATCGACTCATTTAAAGAGTACAAAACGCGTGCGCGCGGTTTTGTTACAATATTCCTCGGCGAAGTCACGTAACACCTTTTCTAAACAAGCATTTCTCACTAAAAATGAAATCAAGACAAAAACTACACTTGGCGTGCCTCCTGTTCGGTGTGGTTAAATATAAAAAACCGGACTACTTATACAATAAACGAAGTTGGTTAACTAGTAGGCGCGAATGTGGGAGAAGGCAATGCTCTCAACAACTCTCAACTCAATCTCATAACACAGCAGCTTTCAGGGGTAGCTTTCGCTATGCGGCTTCCAAAATCTGGAATAACCTGCCACCACCGATAAGAATGATCAGCACAATAGACACATTCAGAAGACGTTTACGGCAGTATCTAATGGAATCGCAACGGAAGTTGGATATGGTCGCACTGAATGTCTCAATTATATGATATACAAATAACCCTACCTGCCTATCTAATTAGCTTGATCACGGTACAATATCCGACTAATGCTGCACAAAAGTATAAATAGCTGATTTATACAATTATTCTGCTCATGCTCACGTTCGGCTCGCTTAGGATTAGGCCACTTGTGTCCTCAGCTGGAGGGTGGTGTCGTGACATCCGCGACGCCGCAGCGACACATCGCACTTTTGTGAGACCTGCGGTATGCAAAATAGCACACTAAATAATCGCCTATTATATATATATATTTTTTTAACCTCCACAAAGTATGCATTGCAGCAACGCATGCGCATGTTCTTATCTATTGTGCCTGGCCCACTTGTATGCGACAGGAACAAACGGCGTCGGGGTGGCTCCTTTCACCCATCCTTTGCACTCATATCTGGCAAGTAACTGATCCCGAGTGTGATCGGTAGCTCTGTCTTGAGACTTGACATCTGTAAATCCAAAAACCAATAAAAGAAATTACAAAGGCGTCTTTTCATCTTACATATACAGCACTTTTTATGTCATTTTGTTTTTTTAAACTAGCTTACCTTATTATAATTTATGCTCTTCGTGTATCTACATTTGTATATTTTTGCACCATTTTCCGTCGGAAATGTAATATTTTACCGTACTTATGTACCCACACAATTGCCATCGCATCTGCAAATTTTTCCGTTTACTTCTTACAATTTTTTATTATTAGTCCATCGCGTTCGGTTGCCTGCAGCGTATTGAGCAACGAAGTGCACGGTGTACCTACGTATTTTTATTTGCTATTAATCCTATACACAGATTAGTTCTATTTAAGTAACTATTCATGCATACCTACACATACCTAATTAGAAACAAAACTGTTTTATGTCCGTCACATCACCATCTCAGGTTCGGTTGAAAACCAGCGTCGGGCACTAGCTGCTCGGCAGTTTGCTGAACTGGGCCTATTTGGCGCAGCCGTGAGACGCACAATATTGTCTTTTTTTTATTTTTTGTTTAGTGTTAACTTTTTAATTGTGTAAATTTAAGTTATTTTTATTTGTTTGTTGTGTGTACTTGTGGCATGTGCCAAATAAATATGTTTTCTTTCTTTCTTCTTTCTTTCTAACTCGATTCTCGGCAATTTTCATCCAGTTGCTACCGCCCACTCTGTACAGATCGTCGCTCCACCGAGCCTCAGCGCGTCCCTTACGCTTCGCGGAACACTCAAGAACACTTCTACACCAACGGCCATCGGTTCTACGGTTAATATGGTCGGCCCAGTGTCACTTCAACTTACTTATTCTGTGAGCTCTATCACCTCGTTTCGGATGCGATCCCTCAGAGAGACTCCAAGCATAGCCCGCTCCATAGCTCACTGAGCGACCTTGAATTTATGGACCAATCGTACCGGTACCCAGCTTACTGATACACTAACTGTTCATTCCACGGTGGTCCCGTGAAATCTCATGCAGAGACTCAACATAAGAAAAATTACACTATGTCAGGCTCAGCCTGATGTTGCTGAATACTAGTATTTTACATAGACCGACTGCCTATGACTGCCACCACCCAGTTTTTCCAGTTAGTGAGTAATCTAATATTCGTGAGTAAGACTAGTCGTTGACCACACCGATAATAAAATTAAAAATAAAACAAAAGTATAATAAAAAACATGGTTTAATTTTCACTTCAACAATAATTATGTACATTAACAACATAGCTTAAATCTAAAACAATCAAATGGTCCGTAGGGCCAGAGACATCGTCAGTAGAACGGGAAACGGAGTGTTTGCCAAAGTCGCGCATCCCCTGGCTGCCCGAATGAGGCGATCGGAATTTTCCGTGCCCCAAGCTATGTTGCTGCGGGCCGAAGCGATAGCATTGACGACAGAAGAGAACTGTGGTATGTCTGGCTGTGATGTGCAAAGCCAACCCTCGTACTGCAAGGAAGAAGTAACAGGCAGTTAGTTTTGGAAAAACAACATAAAAAACATCACGTTTTCCCTCCTCGTGTATTAAATTGTAATAAGTCGGAGTGAGTAGTGGTGGCTCTCGAGTTGAAAAACGTGGTTGGACACGGAAACAATTACTTCTTTAACCTTTATTATCTCACTGCTGAGCAAAGGTCTCCCCTATTTTTTCTCCTTTCCACTTTTTCCTGTGCGTGGCAGTCTCCGGCCAGTCTCCCACAAAAGCATCTAGGCCATCACGCCAGCGTTTTCTAGGCCTTACTTGTGGTTTTTCATATTTGGTCGCTGACATTAATACCCAAGACGCTCCACTCCATCTAACCTAACTAACTTACCTACCGCCCTTTGGTGAACCTCAGTTTGGGCTTTTGTGATTCAGCCAGAGATTACTTTGTGTAAATTATTTTATCAGACAAAACATCGTCAGGAATCCAGCTTGTCCTGGGACCAAAAAATCGGAGACAAAAAGATTACAGCCCACTTTCTCTCACTGAGAGGAAGTCTATGTTCCATATCTTTGTCTATGTGTAATGGGAACACTATTGTTAGATAATTATAATACGTTTGCCCCTTATTACATGGGACTTAAATATAACTGGCGAAATGTGGGTGTACTATTAGGTACACCTCTGCCTAACCCTTCGGGGATTGCAGGAGTGATGTTATGTTATCTATTGCTAACTTACACAAAAGTTTTTTTCAGGCATGCTGCTTAGAGAAATACGAAGTGGTAGAAACCAACAATAATATTGAGTCACACTCATAAGCTTAAGGATCTATGACGTATTAGTAATATTATTAATCTGTGGTAATATCCTGATTGCCTTTCTCGATAACGATTCTAAACCGGAATCATAATAATGAGATCATAAAAGTAGGTACTATTGGACTTAACGTGTTAAAATAATCGTGCTATCTATCGAATACCAGCTATAGCAAATGATATTTTATCTGTGAAGAATCTTACCAAAAGTTAGTTAGCCTAATCATTGAATAATTTAATAATCGGTAGTCTATAAATGTTTAGGTAACTATTTGATAAATAAAATTTATTTGCTTGTCTACGTTTTTAAGAGATTCAATGAAAGCAACAACATCAAACTGTTATTCTTATAGTCATAATTAAAAATAACATGATCTTTACATTTTTGCATTGCTACCAGAATAAATACTAGTTCGTTATCATTATTATCATCATCATCATCATCATTTCAGCCGAAAGACGTCCACTGCTGGACATATGCCTCCCCCAAGTGTCACCACATTGACCGGTCCCGTGCGTCTCGCATCCAGCGGATGCCTGCAACGTTTACCAGGTCATGGATCCACCTAGTGGGAGGCCTTCAAACGTAAAGTCTCTTGGTTCTCTTGCGGATGCCTCATTTCTGATTTGATCACGCAAGGAAACTCCGAGTAAAGCTCTCTCCCAACATTAGTTTAATGTTGTATAATATTCACCCACATTTTACATGTTTTTCTTTTATTCAGCCCGTACTGTTTCACTGCTGGGTTCCTCCCACGAACGCTTTTCTAGTTAAAGTCCCATGTACTAAGACGCGAGCCTATTGTCATCAACCAGACCCAAATCCTGACTCCAGCATGTCTTAGAACCAAAGTCCGAAGACATAAATGACTTCTACCAACACGCACTGGGCCCGTGTGGTGGACTGTTCCTTACAAGGAGGCCTTTGATCCAACAGTGGACACTTGACTGATTATACTCATGCTTATACTAACATCAACCAATCCTGGCTCGTCCAAGTACGAAGCTATGTTAGATAGTGCGCTGTGCACCGGTTGGGGAGGAGAGTCTTCAACGTACCTGGATTAGGAATAATAACAACATTTAACATGGGAATCAATACCAAACAAAATATCAAGCCTGAAACCTAAGTGAGCAGAAGTGGAGTCATCACGTAATTCCTCCTAACGAGTAAAGGGTGTAAAAAGATGCTTAACGAACCCGAAAGGCGCTTGTTCATCCCGTCATTGCGATCATTTTTGTCTTCTGGACCATACCTGGGAACCCTCTAGTTACGGAGATATTTGAGGCCAAAGTTCCAAGTTTTTTTTTTAAATAGTAGTTTTTAAGGTTATAAATTTACTTTAATTACCTCCATGACCTGTTTACTATTCAAAGCATCCATCAGCACAATGTTTTAAGTGAGTTACATTGAGTTTTACCATAAAACGTGATGTTTCACCTCAAAAAAAAAATCGTTTCCTAGCAATAATTTTTGCGTAGGGTTTCTTATTTTGATCTATATAATGCTTGGTTGACGACTTCGTGAAGGGTCTGTTTGTTGTCACTATTTTTAAATAATGGTCAAATCTTTTGTCTTTAATCGTATACGTACAAGTATAGACTCAAGAAAGTCTAATATTTTATAGGGACCCAATAACCACCAGAACTACTTTAAACACCAGCCAGTACTCAGATTTGAAGAATATAAGCAAACATGTATTACCCGTTTTCACTAACTGCGCTATCGAGTTTTCAAAGCTCGGCTTAGAGCATTTTTTTATATAGCGGGTTCGCAATTTTTAAAAAGGTAGTTTAATGTAGCTTATTCCACAAATCCCCCCTGAAAGACCCTCTTAGGGGGGAAAAGTGGAATCTAAAAAAAAGTCTATTATTTTCCCCTGATAATCCCCCTTTGGGAGGAAAGCTGCAATCGGTAAAAAAATTTATTCCACAGTCCCCCCCGGAAATTCCCCCCTTATTATAAGATTCCAGTTTCCGCCCCTAGGGGGGGAAACTGGAATCTTATTCAGGCTTATTCCATAATTCCCCCCAGAGAGAATCCCCTTCAGGAGGGAAAACTGGACCCTAATGTAAAAAAATCCAGAAAGTCGCCTTTTCATTTTAGCGTATCTCTATTACATCATAAATACTTACTCCCTTCTGATCGCAACGATGTTGTTTTTAACAAATTCCACGACAGTTTTGACGTTGCACTTGTTACCGAGCAGAGCATAGTTGAAAGAGTTGAGCTTGTCGTGGGACCTAACTTCTTTTGTTAGGGTCAGCTCTAAGTATCTGGAACAGAATAGAACACAATTTCAATTGATACTTGCTCTTTAGAAACAAAATGATAGTCAGCTGCATCTGTTTAGTTTACCTAGGGATAATGCAGACTGACAGTACCGAGTAGATAACCATTTTTAAACTTAACCAATAAGCATTTATCATCCTCATACAAGGAGGAGCTTGTGACTAAATAATTACAGCCATTCGGGTCGATCTTTAGTTTAAACCGCGCTTGCCTAGGTTGGTTTGTAGATGGGTGACCATCCATTATATACCGAATTTTCTCCGTGCCTCAAAAAGCCGTTGGTCCGAGCTGTCAATTGTTTGGCTCACCCCCTTTTACATGGACTTCAATATAACTGGCGAAATGTGTGTGTACGATTAGGTATACACACATTTCGCCGTTTCGTACGTCTGCCCAACCCTTCGGGGCTTTAAGGCGTGATGTTATGTTATGTGTGAGAACTGACTGCCAGATCAAAAGGTCATAATGTACTGATGACTACAAAAGGCGTCCTTTTGGGTGCTGTAATTCTGGGCGGCAGAGGTCCGAAACAAAATTAAATGGCGTTGAGGTGACAATATGGCTTTAAAAATCGGTGCACAACAATGCTTATTATTTTGTAATATTTCGATTTTGAATAAAATGATGGGTTTTTACGTGATGCGCGTACAAAGGAACAGAAAAACCGAAAAAAATACAATTTTACACTCTGTTATTTATTTCTCGCACCATCCAGTGATTATTTTTCAAAAATCTGTAATGTACAGACACGGAAAGTCTACTTTTTTATTATATGTTATGTATATTAGATGATATTATATAGATAGATATAGAAGATGCGTTTCTAGTTTAAGCTTTGATTTGGCCGATTTTTTGTAAGTATTGCTGTGTTGTTCACATCTTCTTTACCAGTCTGTATAGATAAGTGAAGGCTGTCCGTTTCACTTACTTTTTTTTTGCTTTTTTAGCTGTAAGTCTTCTTTAGTTCTTAAATAAATGTTACCTGGTCAACAAAGCAGGATCCTTCGCAGCGCCCATTCCTCGTAACATTTCTAGCTTGTCATTGGCGTAGTTCGACTCTCTGAATCGTTTGAGTAAGAAGTCAAAGTCGGTTACATCTCCTTCCCTCATAGCAGTTACATACACGTTGCGACGTACACGGGCATTGATCCTGTAATAATAAGAATTTTTGAAGTCGCTAGGTTCACTGATGTTTTTTAGGGTTCCGCACCTTAACGTACCCTTATAGGATCACTTTGTTGTCCATCTGTCTGTCTGTACTGTCTGTCTGGCAAGACCTTTTTTCTCGGGAACGCGTAGAACTATTTTGACTGTCTGTCACGTACTCCTAATTATTAAATAAATATTTTAGTCTTGATTTTTATTTTAAACCATCACACGGTATGGGCCACTTACAAACACATTAAACTTCTATTTTATGGCTTGACAGACTGACAACTTACCGTAATTAATAACGAAGTGTCCTTTCTTTCTTTGAATATTACATCACTTGGAAACGCATAAATTCTTTATTTAATGGGAAAGGGACTAGAGATAAAAAACTAACTGACAGGTCAAATGTAATATTTCAACAAATTCTTAAGAAACAGTAAAAAATTACCCGATTTCTAAGTGATTCTAACGCCACATCTGCTTACCATGTTTTGGGTTTGTTGAGCGTGTTCAGTGTATGGTGAGATATTAAAGGAAAAGTGACTTCAATAAATAAATGTCTTTAATTTAATTCCACAATACTTCGTTATTACTAACTACGTACTATGTATGAGTTACATTAGCTATTGTATTGTATTAAACTACATTTAATTCGAGGTGAGAGCCTGGGGATCCGTCACACAGGGTATCCTAGTATGGACACCAGTCTCTCACAAAGGAGCATATACTATGCATTTTGTTAAAATGTTATTCTTACAATTATATTTATTATAACTATGTGAACCTTTGTGAAGAGAGAAAATAAAGATATTGTATTGTATATATGTGCCGAGGCAGGGCGGAGTACTGTAAGCGACTGGCGAGCCGCCCGCTCGCGCTCCCGTATACCGTCAAGATTGCAACTCAGCAAATCGCGATTACTAAGCCGCCACATTACACCCAGGGGGGTGTCAATAATTTTTATATAAAAAAAAAAAAATAACTCTGCTCTATTTAAACACAGTAAAACTACATGCTTACATCACTATCACAGTACTCGGAAGTCTCTAAGCTTACAATTTTGCTTACGATAACATTATATGCCTGTCAGAATTCCAATAGTTGTATGCTGCCTATTGTTTTAAATCTGTTGCTAAAAATAGATCTTATATCTACACCTTATTATCTAACATGTTTGCGGTCTCCTCATTGCTTGAGCTCCGAGCCGACTTGAAAATATTGACATATGATATAATTTTAAGGGTAGTACCATAACCTCCGCTCTGCAATAATTAAATAACACCTCTAGGGTCGGCAGCATTTGTTATGGCAACGCCGTTCACTGAATAAAATACATATATTATAATTTTAGATACACAGAATACAAGTTACAAATTTTACATACACGTTTTTTCACTGAATTACTTTTGCACATTTCACGACGCCGCTTTTGCTAAACATATCCCGTGCCAGTTGCAGTAGGTGTCGGGTTATTCACTGTGGTGGGTTGTTCTGCCAGTATTAAAGGCACTTCTTTTCTTAACCAATTACTCGCGTGGCCTACGCAACCCCTCTTGATAGCGTAACATAATAGTATGCCCATTATTGCGGCGACGATAATGAGTACCATCCCGAAGTAGTTCAGTTTGCTTTCTAACTGCTGTCCTGCAACTACTTGAGCCTGTGCTGTGGCTACATACTCTTTATTGTGGTAATTGCCCATCTCGAGACTCCAACTCTAACTAGTTAGATAACCGCCGTGAAATGTACAAGAATTCCTATTAACATTCGATATGCTTACATTATTAGTCATGAGAGCAAAAATCGCACCGGTTGCTTGATTACTGCGTGTGGTTTTAGCCATAACGGTAGCAGTTTTTGTTCACTTGATTCTGTAGCCGCTTCACACTCATTATTAGTACAACTATTTTCTGATGGTTTTTCTTCATTAATGATATACGGTTTTAATCTGTCTATGGAAATGGTTGATTGACGATATTTGTAAGTAAAAGGTTTTCTTATCCCTACTAATTACTTTATAAGGGCCGTTATATGATGGGGTTCATCATCATCATCATCATTTCAGCCGAAAGACGTCCACTGCTGGACATAGGCCTCCTCCAAGAAGGGGGGTTTTGCCATAATCGCCACGCTTGGCAGGCGGGTTGGCGATCGCAGTATGGTTGTTATAAAACACAGAGAACGCTGCTGCCCATTCTCTGGTAAGTCCCTTAGTCGCCTCTTACGACACCCACGGGAAGATATGGGATGGTGCTATTCTTTACGTCCGGACACCATACAGAACAATGGGGTTAATGGACTTTTTACCATATCGTTTCTTATAAAAACATGAGAACACGTATTTAAGTCTTTGTGGATAAACATTTTTCGCGAATCGCTGTTCCCTCTTGACTGAGGTCGCATACTATTTATAATGTTTTGAAGTTTGCTTACGAACGTAGGTAAATGATCTACTTTTGTTTTCTCAATTTCGCAATAAAAATCGCCTGGTAAACGTAGTGTTTGTCCTAATACTAATTCCGCTGAACTTACGTTTTCGTCATTTTTACAAGCCGCATGAAGTCCCAACAATACTGTCGGTCATTCGACCCATGACCTATTATCCTGTAGCCTAGCCTTAATTGCAACCTTTAGTGAACGATGCATTCGTTCAATCATCCCGTTCGCCTGTGGGTGATACGCTGTTGTACGGGTCTTTTTATGCCTAGCATGTTTAGTAAACTTTTAAAAACTTCGCTCTCAAACTGTCTTCCCTGGTCACTCGTTAGTGTCAGGAGGTATCCGAACCTGCATATCCATAAGAGGGGTTGCAATATTCGTATATGGCTTTAGCTACTGTGTCCGCGGTAATGTCTTTAACTGGAATAGATTTAGGCCATCGCGTGAATCCATCTATCATGGTAACGCATTATCGATAGCCTTCTTGTGACGTGGGTAGAGGTCCGATAATATCTACACGTATGTGTTCGAATCTGTCTGTCAAAGGAAAACTACTTAATTTGGAAACTGTGTGCCGCTGTACCTTTACTTTTTGACAAAGAATGCAAGACCTAGCCCAACTGGTTATATCTTTGTTCATTTCTGGCCAAAAGAAACGTTTCGTTATCATTTTTCGTGTGGCCCTAATTCCGAGGTGGCTTATGTTATGTACTGTATCGAAAGCTAATATGCGGAATTCGTGTGGAAGATATGGTCTTACCTGTTTATCTGAAATGTTATAATAAATTGTTTTATTACACAACGGTGAATAAAGTTGTTTTATTACAATGTTTCCTCGTGATTCTGCTAACATACGCGCCATTTGATCGTCTGTTTCCTGCGCCCGTGCAACTTCCTCGAAATCGATAGACGTTGGGCAAACAACGGACTCTATCCGTGATAGCGCGTCAGCAACCGGGTTCTCGTTTCCTTTGACGTATCACGTATTGTATGTCGCTCGTGAATTCTCTGATGTACAATAACTGCCTTGTGCGTCGTGGGGTCTCACGATTGGTACCTATTTTAGAAAATGCATACGTTAATGGTTTGTGGTCAGTAAAAATAGTAATCTCTCGACCTTCAATCATGTTTCTAAAATGTACAATTGCTAAATAAACTGCCAATAGCTCTCGATCATAAGTGCTGTATTTTTGCTGGGCTTCCGATAGTCTCTTAGAGAAATAACCTAAAGGCTTCGTTTTTCCGGAGACTCCTTGTTGCAGCACTGCCCCCACGCATGTATTAGATGCGTCACACATTAGAGACAATCTGCCCTTGACTTCTAGATATGCCAGTGTAATGGCGCTTTGTAGGCTTGCCTTACACTGCTCGAAAGCCGCCGTGGCCTTATCGTCCCATGTTATTCTCGACTTATCCTTTTTCTTGGCCCCATTCAGGAACTTTTTTAGCTTGGACTGGAGTTCAGCCGCTTGCTTAATGTGTAATCTATAAAAATTAACCATTCCCAGAAATCGTTGCAACTGCTCGACGGTTTCCGGTCGCGGGTAACTTTGTATGGCCTCAACTTTGTCTTTCAAGGGTTTAATCCCTTCCGAGCTAACACTATAACCTAAAAATTATATTTCAGGCTTACCAAAACAACATTTTTTCAGATTGATGGTTATTCCAAACTGTTCGAATCTGCTAAAAACAAGTCTTAATTGTTTACGGAGTAATTCACCGTCAGTACTTGCAATGATTACGTCATTTATGTAACAAAATAGGTACGAGCAATCTCCTTTCCGTTCTCCATTTAAATACTCTAAACCCTGTAAGACTGTATTGTTCATAAACCTTTGAAATGTTTGCGCTGCATTACGTAAACCGAATGACATTCTAGGAAATTCGAACAGTCCAAACGGGGTAATGATAGCTGTTTTCTCTACATCCTGCGGTGTTACACAAATATTATGATATCTAAACGTGCAAAAGTTTTCTTACCTGCTAGTCCATAGGTGAAATCCTGTAGCCTTGGGAACAGGTACCTGTCCGGCTTCGTGATCGCGTTGAGTGCACGATAGTTGCCACAGGTTCTGATCTGGCCATCCTTTTTAGGCACGACGTGCAGCGCGCTCGCCTATGGACTCTTCGATGGCCTACATAAACCTAAATCCTGCATTAACCTGAATTCCTCTTGTACCATTTTATGTCTATGGAGTGGCAACGGCCTAGAGCGGGTGAATACAGGAGGGCCTTTAGTCTCAATATGATGATAAGTGTTATGGCTAGAAGGTTCTTTGTACGAAACTGGTTTGGTTATTTCTGAAAACTCTTCGAGCAAATCTTTATACGGGTTATCATGCTGAATACTAGATATGGAAAATTCGGAACATTTCACTACAGTTGCTTCTCTACTCAAATTAGTGAGACCGTCAATCAACCTTTTATTATGTAAGTCTACAACTAATTGGTGTGCCTTTAAAAAAATCTGCCCCTATGATTGGCTGTTTTACATCGCAAACTATAAATGACCATTTATTACTTCTACGTAAACCTAAATTTAATTCTATTGTAACTACACCATAGGTTTTAATTTTTGAATTATTTGCTGCGTAAAGTTTATACGTACACTCCTGTTTTTGCTTTGTTTTCACTTTACCCGCAGGTATCACTTTAGCACCCGTGTCCACAAGATACAAAATTCCTGTTTTGAAGTCTTGCACACAAAGCCGGTGGTTTCCCGCGGCACTATCATCCACCGACGCTGACTGCACCGCGTCTAGTTTTCCGTCTTCTGCTGCTTCTTGGCCCAATTACACGGTGATTCACACGTCCGCGCTTTGTTCTTATAGCGGTAATGATGTCTGCATAGCCAGTCGGGTGATTCTGGTGTACGCCGCGTCCGACTTTGGGATATAAAACGTTGCCATTGTCTACCTCCTGTGTTTCCTGCAGAGCTTCTATTTCGCTTCCTGATCTCATTTATTTCTCCACGTAATTCCTTAATCTCCATTGATAATTCCTTCAAATGATTGGCTACACTATCATTTGCGCTGGGTCCAGCTGTTGACGTACTTGGTGTTATGGATGCGATCTCACCGTTTCCCAAGGTTTCTAATATTCTATCCGCCTTCTTAGCCATATCCTCCGACTTGGTGTCTTCGCTCATTGCCAGCAGTTCGCGTACATTAGGTTTTAGCTTGTTTAACCACAGCCTCTTCAGCGGTTCTTCTGTCAGATTGCATTTCTTCGCTAACGTTGTCATTTTTCTGAGTAACTGCGACGGTTTTTGTGTTCTGAGGTCCATTTCATGCATTAATCTCTGAAATTGTTTATCTGCACTCTCTTCATAAACAGACAATAAACGCTTTTTCACCGTTTCGTATTTGCCTGTTTCCGGTGGAGCTTCAATAATGTCGGTTACTTGCTGTAAAACGTCTGTGGGCAACTTCGCGAGCACCATATCAAACTTTTGAGTGTCACCTTGTCTCTGTGGTGCCTAAATAATCGCCTCGAACTGGCAAAACCACGATCTTGGCAATTCTTTCCAAAATTCCGGAACACTCATTTGCACCGTAACCATCGCTATGTCCGCAGCTGTTGTTGGAACTGCCCCTGGAGGACCGGTTATCACTTGCGGGTTCATTTTGGTAAATGATATGCACGCGTTGCTTTATAACCCAGCTTTAGCACGTTGGGCCAGGCCACAACAGTGCGTTGCGGCGTCGCATCGCAAAAACAACATTGCACAGCTATGCGATGCGATGTCGCAACGCAAAAATTTCATCGGATACGACATCGTACGACAAGACGCTAACCGTCAGTTCAGTTTCTAGTGAGACATGGACCGCACTGCCCGTGTTCTACTTCTGCTTGCGTTAAGGCGTATTAAGAAAAAGAAACAGAAAAGAAAGTACTGGGTGCACCCATTACTGACAATTATGAATAAAGATGGAAACCACTTCAAAAGGAAATATGAGGCGCTAAAAGTGGACGAGGTTAAATTTTTCGATTACTTTAGGATGAGTGTAGTAAGTTTTGAAGAACTTCTTAGTTTGATAAAGCCTCATTTACAAAAGAAATACATATTTAGAAAACCCATCGAACCTCTGGAGATGCTGGGATTAACTGTAAGGTAAGAAAAAAATAAACTATTTTTACTATAATCATACTGTTTAATCATTTTCATAATTTAGTGTTATTCAAAACTCGTATTCCGATTGTGTGTCATTCGTCAAATTTGTTAGTTCCTCATCGAAATGAATTTGTTCTGGCTCATTTACATCATCATTCCTTGGCGTTTGTGGAGACGATTGCATAGGTGCCGGTGATGTTTCGCATCCGCTTTGGAAGGCACTGCGTTGAATGGATGTTTGATAGCCACTCTGCATAGGCATTTGAGCTGATTGGTAGCCACTCTGCATAGGCATTTGAGCTGATTGGTAGCCACTCTGCATAGACATTTGAGCTGTTTGATAGCCAGTCTGAACAGTTGTTTGTGAAGTTTGATAGTGGCTGGGATAGTATGATGGTTGGTGTAAATCACTTAATATCTGTAGGACACGACTTTGGAAAATTATTGTTTGATTATCATTCAATTTTTCCAATGATGGCAAAATTCCTTTAAAAAAAGATAAATGTCTACTTTCAGGTGTTTTTAAAGCAGCTATAATATTCTTCTCAAATTCGTCTTCGTCAATTTTTCTTTTACGCGATGCAGGCTGGTAACGTGGCATGACAGGTTGCTGGCTTTGTTGGGTTGAGGTGCTTGGTCTTATTTCTTCATCGTCAAGACTTGATGTTGTTTTATTTTGAGAATTCTTTTTCAGAAATAGGAGCTGGTCGTATAGATGATATTGTTTAATTTTTTTGGCCCCAGCTCCGGATTTACATTGCTCGTTTAATTTTTTTTCGTATTTTGTAAAATTATCCTTGATTCCTCTCCATTTCTTTATGACATCGTTACCTAAAAAAATATGACGAATAATGATTTATTTTGTTTTCTTTCAGGTACCTGGCGACGGAAAATACTTTTAAAGATATGCATTTCACATATTATCGTGGAAAATCTACAATAACAGGAATAATAAAATTTTTGTCGTATTGTATGGAACATTCTTAAAAGGTTGGAATTACCAAAAATTACAACAGAGCTGATGGAACAAATTGCTCAAGAGTATGAAAAAAAGACCAACTTTCCTAATTGTATAGGAGCGCTAGATGGAAAACACATTCGTATATTGAGCCCGGATCACAGTGGATCCCTATTTTTCAATTATAAAAATTATAATTCCATTGTTCTATTAGCACTTGTTGATACGAATTACAAATTTATATATGTCGATATAGGTGCATATGGTAAGGAATGTGACTCCACTGTTTTTCAGAACTCAAATCTATACGACTTATTAAAAAAAGGTCAATTATCTATACCTCCGCCAAAACCGTTACCTGGCTTTCAAAAAGAAATTCCTTTTGTCTTCGTGGCGGATGAAGGATTACCACTGACAAATAATATAATGCGCCCATATTCTGGGAAGTTTTATCGATAGAAAAACGAGTTTTTAATTATCGTTTGAGCCGAGCCAGACGATATGTTGAGAGCGCTTTTGGCATACTCGCAAATAAATGGCGCATATTTCATCGACCCATTAATGTTTCTTACGATTTCACAATAGACATTATAAAAGCATGCTGTGTATTACACAACTTTGTATTGAATCGAGATGGCGCACAAACGTTTGAAGAAATGATTATTGACGATTCTTTGCAAATTTTACACGAAACAACACATGAAAGTAGAACAGGAGCTAACATAATCAGAAACGAATTTTGTAATTATTTTAATAGTAACACTGGAGGTCTTAGTTGGCAGTTAACAAAAATATAAATGTTTATAAGTACTTACCGAGTTTTGTTTTTTCAACACTATTTAACTCCTCAAAATTTGAATATAAACTTGTACACACTTCCCTCCATGCTTCTGTTTTTAAAAATTTGTCTTTGAATTGTGATATAGTTTTGTCCCAAAGGACGGGACGTTCGTAAATTAAAGATATCAGGTGGTCGACATCGTACTGCGCCATATCGCTTAAAAAACACGTGCAGGTCGTTCAAAGTATGGACACCGACTAAACGGCAAAGCGTTGTCGCATCGCAGATTTGTACGTTGCGGCAGCGCATCGGAAATTTCCACGATGCGTTGTGCGGCGTCGTTGATTTTTGCGATGCGACGCCGCAACGCACTGTTGTGGCCTGGCCCGTTGCGTTTTACTTTGCACCACGCGGTTTGTATGCCTCGTGCACTTATTGAGTCGCCTACTCAATTGTCACAAAAATACCAAATCTTGAAATCGTCGAAAGGTCACCAGTGTTGAGCGTGTTCAGTGTATGGTGAGATATTAAAGGAAAAGTGACTTCAATAAAATAAATGTCTTTAATTTGATTCCACAATACTTCGTATTACTAACGGTGTACTGTAAGCGACTGGCGAGGCGTCCTCTCACGCTCCCGTATTCCGTCAAGATTGCAACTCAGTAAATCGTGATTACTAAGCCGCCACAGGTTTAACACGGCCCGGACTCTTAAAAACAATTGAGACGTTGGCACAAAAAGAGCAATAAACCAATTCTGTAAAATTATGGGACCAGACCCAAGCGTGGCGGTTTTTAGAGGCTGGGGCCGGGGAAAGCTTGGTGGATTCAGGACAGTTGAGCTTCGATGGTTTGAGAGGTCGGACGCAAGGGTCTGAGTAGTGAGTGAGTGAGTTCGAGACGAGAAAGAACACAGCAGAGAAGGCGGGCTTCGGCAGAGGCGAGACTGGTAATCGGTGCAGCATGTTGTAAGTGGGTTGTACTCTTGTACGCTTCTAGGACCTACTTGGTAAGTGTTAACTTTAATTTACCTTTTAACGTGGAGGAATAATAGTATGAAGATCTTTGCGGACCTTTCATAATGTAATTCTCGTAGGATAATTTGTATAGTATTTTATAGGTTGGCGGTACAACAGGGGGAGGTGTTAATAATCATTTATTTCAGCATGACGGAGCGGCGGCATTATATCATCACAATGTATACTATTATAAAAATTATGTACATTATTATCTACTATTATATACATATTATCTCATGAGTTATGTGTCCCATCTCCTAATCCGACCCTTGGCACATATTCGTCAGATCTGCGTTTGGTTATAGGGAACGGAGACCGCCTTCCGCTACACTGTACACACATTTCATGTATACGACATGTTCACTATACACTAACACACCCGACTATTGACGAATGTTGACTTTTATCTGACCCACCACAAATGGAAGGCAGAACCGTAATATTCGCAGTCCAATTAGAATAAACGATATTATTCAGTGGTGTAAGCAGCACCGTAATATATTAGGATTGATTAAAACAAATTA
Organism: Noctua fimbriata; assembly: GCA_905163415.1. Taxonomy (NCBI): domain Eukaryota; kingdom Metazoa; phylum Arthropoda; class Insecta; order Lepidoptera; family Noctuidae; genus Noctua; species Noctua fimbriata. The sequence continues at coordinate 17,194,534 of LR990927.1, read as the reverse complement.
TATTGCTCAGCAATATAATGCTGACTTGTACTAGTAGTACAAATCAACCAAACGCTGCTGATGAATACTGCTTCCTGTAAAGGTCTAGCTCAGAAACATTGCGTAGAGATTGTTGGCGCACATTTCAGGGAGCGGGGGTAGGTTTCACCAAGTATCCTAAACTGAATGGATAGCTACGTTCTTAGGAACGCTAGGGACTGTGTTTCGTTAAAACAAACCCCGGCTGCCACAGGCCTAATACTGAATCGACACTATTTAGCGAGACACGCAACCACGACATGGGGCAGAGTAAAGAAATGTGAAGTGACGATGGAATAACCACTTCGGCGTCCACCAATAACAATCGCAATATGTTCTGCTACAGACCGAGTCTACGGTACGCTTTTGCAAACTGTGTTATAATATAGTAATTGGGGTAATCTGCCTTAAGGGTGTTATTAACGTGGGTACGCGTATAAGTAGAAATACTAGAAACCTGTCTTCCTCAATGGCAGTGGCCTCACAACCCACTGCCTTAGGATTGGGAAAGACATTTAGATAGAGCTTAGGGAACGTGACCTGTTAGAGTTCGTAGCAGTGTCCTCAGTAGGGCTATGCACTTAGGTCTAACAGTACACGTACGCCGGACAAACGTTGTAAAACGGTTCCATGTTGTAACATGGAATCGTTTGCGTTTGCTAATCGGCATCTAGTATTTTGGAATCAAACAAATTAACGTAACGAATAAATAAATAAATTCTTAAGCGCAAGCGTAACGTTTCCTTTATCAAACGTTCATCATATATATATCTCTTGCTCTATATTAATGATCTGCCACGTCAAATTTCTAATCCAATGATATTGTTTGCTGATGATAGCTCAGCAATAATTAATTGTATTAATAAAGAGCAATACGAAATAGATATTAATAACGTTTTAAAATCAATAATCAACTGGCTCAATCATAATAATTTGTTAATAAATATAGAGAAAACTAAGGTTATGCATTTTTACCAACGTATACACCCCGAAGACTTAAATTTAAACTACAATAGTCAAACAGTCGACAAAGCAAGTATAGCCAAATTTTTTGGAATTTTAATTGATAGCCAACTTACATGGAAACCACAAGCTGAAGCTTTTTGCAAAAAAATAGGTTCATCAGCGTACGTTCTGTATAACCTTTCCAGAAAGGTAAACATCAACACTATACTGGTTGCTTACCATGGCTTAGTGGTGCCGAATTTAAGGTTTGGTGTCATATTTTGGGGCAATTGTTGTGAACGAGAAAATATCTTTAAAGCCCAAAAACGCTGCTTAAGAGCAATGTTTAAATTAAAAGTTACAGATAGCTGCAAAACTTTATTCATTCATAATAAACTACTTACTTTTCCCTGTCTTTACATATTAGAGCTTTCTATTTTTGTTAAAAGTAATAGTAACTTATTCCCGGCTGTAAAGGACACAACACACCGAAATACAACTATCAGGTCTCAGTATAAATAAAAGTTATGTACCGGTGCTCACAAAACATCTTTATTAAAAAAAGTGTTTTAGGTATGGCGCCTATAATCTATAATAAGGTTCCAAATAGTATCAAGGAGCAGCCTTTGAGAATTTTTAAAAAACAGCTTTCATCTTTACTTACAAAAATGTTATTATTCTGTATCAGATTTCTTAACAGATAAAATATAGCTGTATTATTAGTTTTATTTTCATTTTTATTGTTACTTTACTTTTATTTTGATTTATTGTTAGAAAATAATTTGTTGATTTGTTGTGAGCTTCTAAATTGAAGTTGTATAATTGTTTATAATTTGAATTTTTGCACGCCAAATGGTAGAATGTACCAGGAACAAATATTTACTAATGTAACAACTCATGTATGTACATGAGTTGTTTGTTTTACATTCAATGCAAATAAATTATTTCTATTCTATTCTATTCTATTCTATTTGCGCCCTCTTGTCTTATTAGCTTCATACTTAATTATCGATGATGAAAAAGTTAAAAAAAAATGTACTTCAGGTGAAAGCGCCAGGATAACCCGCGAAATTAAACGCGAAATGCGAAATAAAACTGGCCTGCAAACCAAAGGAATTTTGTGGGATACCTTGGCGAAAAGTTTAGGCCAAAATCGTTGTAGTTAATTGTTGGCCTGGCCATGTTTAAAGATGCAAATGGTGACGTCAAAATGCGAATCGTCAACGAAGAATATGACAACGTCAAAAAAAGTTAAACATCACGTATAGTATAACCACTTTAAGTGTTCAAGATGGCGTTGCTTGTCAAGAAAATTTGCATCGATATGTCAAACTTGGTAAATTTATGTTAGTTCTGTATTTTCCCGCCTGGACAGATAAGATGATGGAAGCGAAAGGTACATGATTTGATTAGAACACTCACGGAACGTTATTATCTTTCAGGGCAACCCAACGGTCCCAGGAATCCTGGTTACACTGTTTATGGCCAAGAGTGCACGCAAAGTGCAAGATGGACTGTCTGGCCATAGTTGTGGTGGGGGTCTCACCCGCAGTAGGCTGGAAACCTAGGGTGGTGATGGCATGTTCCATCAGACCTAGGATGATTTCCTGGAATACGAGAAGCGTTGGTGAAAAGTTGAAAAGAAAAATGTTAAACATGTACTATACAGTGTGGAAGGGACACCGACGCCCGAAAAAAATCTGCTGTTCTCTACATAACAATACCACAAGGTAAAAATGTATGGAACAGCTTTTTTTTCAAATTATCGATGTGGAGAGGTAATGTACTGACTGTAACCGTCAGTGCGTCGGTGTCCCTTCCACCCTGTATAATAAAAGTCCTATAAACAGGTATTCTCTCGTGTATAGTCGACCTCGTGTCTAAATGTGGTTTTATATCTGGCCAACTAAAGATTCATTAAATTACATAAACGCTATATGATTGAACATAGCTTCTACGTCATAAAATGACAATAATTTTTCTTTTAATTTTCTAGAAATCATTGTTTGAAAGTGGTAATTACCTGGTAGAGATGGCGCTAGACGCATTGTATAGCTCTGTCTCTTTCCCACACTGGAATAACTCCTGTTTTAAGACGTCATAATAACCCCCCAGGTCTTTAATTTTAAATTCATTCGAACATAGTACTTTTACTCCGCGCGTTCGTGCTAAGCCCACAGACAAAACGTGACTATGAAAATAAAATGTCACTTACATCAAACTCTTGGTGCTCAGGTAAATGTCTCAACCTGTTTCTGAACCAAGTGAAGCCACTGATAGCGGGGTCCCACACATGGAAGTTGGTTTCTTTGTCCAAAAATCTTAAGATGTCGAATCCGAAGGCGAATTCCATTCTTCCAGATCTCATCAGAGCAAACACGTCGTCTACTATCTGGAATAACAATAGAAACATTATAAACTTGGGCTGGTTCTAAAAAAAACAGTCTTATTTAATCTTAGCAAGGGGAAAGGAAGGATAAAAACGAATAAAGGGGTTTGAATTTAATGGCCGGCCTAACTTCCGCCTTTTTTTTCAAAGTTGCGGCCGTACATAAAACTTATACAAATCGATAGCTCGAATAGTATCAATACAAACCGGTTTTGTATAAGACAAAACGTTCTAAGTGTCACCTTTCCGAGATATGAGCTCATCACTGATATTGTGACTGTTCGTAAATTACCCTAGGCTGATAAAATTTTCGTTTTTCCTAATTCATGTACATATTAGTATTGAAGTCGGCTCCAACCGAAGGTGGAGAGGCCGTGCTCCGCCATCCGCACGGCCTTATAAGACTCGTCCCAGACTGGTCATCTTCCTACCGACTTCAAACCAACTGACCTCCAGCCCTGTCCTGACTTTAGAAGCTAGGGGACAGGGAGGGGTACTAGGTGAAGTTAATATTGGGGGATTCACAGTTAAGACAAATACATGAATAATATCGAATCTTAAAACTAAATTAATAATAAGGTATGAAACTAATGAGACAAGAGGGCGCAAGGATATAATATATAATGAAATGTTTTGTAAAGGAAACGTTACGCTTGCGCTTAAGAATTTATTTATTTATTCCTTACGATAATTTGTTTGATTCCAAAATACTAGATGCCGATTAGCAAACGCAAACGATTCCATGTTACAACATGGAACCGTTTTACAACGTTTGTCCGGCGTACGTGTACCGTTAGACCTAAGTGCATAGCCCTACTGTGGACACTGCTACGAACTCTTACAGGTCACGTTCCCTAAGCTCTATCTACATGTCTTTCCCAATCCTAAGGCAGTGGGTTGTGAGGCCACTGACATTGAGGAAGACAGGTTTCTAATATTTCTACTTAAACGCGTACCCACGTTAATAACACCCTTAAGGCAGATTACCCCAATTACTATATTATAACACAGTTTGCACAAGCGTACCGTAGACTCGGTCTGTAGCAGAACATATTGCGATTGTTATTGGTGGACGCCGAAGTGGTTATTCCATCGTCACTTCACATTTCTTTACTCTGCCCCATGTCGTGGTTGCGTGTCTCGCTAAATAGTGTCGATTCAGTATTAGGCCTGTGGCAGCCGGGGTTTGTTTTAACGAAACACAGTCCCTAGCGTTCCTAAGAACGTAGCTATCCATTCAGTTTAGGATACTTGGTGAAACCTACCCCCGCTCCCTGAAATGTGCGCCAACAATCTCTACGCAATGTTTCTGAGCTAGACCTTTACAGGAAGCAGTATTCATCAGCAGCGTTTGGTTGATTTGTACTACTAGTACAAGTCAGCATTATATTGCTGAGCAATATAATTTGTTTTAATCAATCCTTGTATATTACGGTGCTGCTTACACCACTGAATAATATAGTTTATTCTAATTGGAATGCGAATATTATGGTTCTGCCTTTCATTTGTGGTGAGTCAGATCAAAGTCAATAGTCAATAGTCAGGTGTGTTTTTGTTTAGTGTACATGTCATATGCATGAAATGTGTGTGCAGTGTAGCGAAGGCGGTCCCCGTTCCCTATAACCAAACGCAGATGGTGAATATGTGCCAAGGGTTGGAATAGGAGGTGGAACACATAACACATGAGATGATAGTATACATTGTGATGATATAATACCGTTGTTCCGTCATGCTGAAATAAATGATTATTAACACCTTTAGCAGTAGAGCAGGGGACTGCTCTACTGCTAAACTACTAATTATAAAATACTATACAAATTACCCTACGAGAATTACATTATGAAAGGTCCGCAAAGATCTTCATACTATTATTCATCCACGTTTAAAGGTAACACTCACCAAGTAGGTCCTCGAAGCGTACTAAAGTACCACCCACTTACAATATGCTGCACCGATTGCCAGTCTCGTCTCTTGCCGAAGCCCACCTTTTCTGCTGTCTCCTTTCTCGTCTCGAACTCACTCACCAACTACTCTTATTACTAATACTTATATTTAACTTATCGCAATACTCGCTCGCTCGCTCGCTTATCGCTTTTGCTTAATCGCTCAATTACGACAGTCTTCTGGGACATGTCTATCTTGGTACCAAGATTCCGCTATCTACACGAACCTAACCTAGGACGTCCTAGCGTTTTAACCGTTTTTAGACCGACTCCCTGACTTAGCTCCACTCCACGTAAGGACTCTTCCGCGATTTCAAATCAACTGCCCGCGTCCAGCCATTTTTCTCCCGGCTCCAGCCTCCAAAACCCACCACGCTTCCCATACTGGGTCGGTTCCCATACTTTTTACAGAATTGGTTTATTGCTCTTTTTGTGCAAACGTCTCAATTGTTTTTAAGAGTCCGACCGTGTTAAACACAAAACATGGTAAGCAGATGTCGCATTAGAATGACTTAGAAATCGGGTAATTTTTAACTGTTTCTTAGGAATTTGTTGAAATATTACATTTGACCTGTCAGTTAGTCGTCCCTTTCCCATTAAACAAAGCGACTGCTATCAACCTTACCTGTGCTCTGTTCAAGTGGTGAATTTTGTCTGGTTCATTGTGCAGAGTTTTCATAATCAACGTCCAAGTTTTGTGATCGTAATCTACCCTGTAGTGGCCTGAAATTAATTCAAAACTTCTTTAATTAACTATCATTATTTAATGGCTAAACGTATAATTAATTATCTCTTCGGTGAAGGAAAACATCGTGAGGAAGCCAGCATGCCTTAGAGATACTTCTTGACGGCATGTAAAGAGAAGTCAGAGGCTCATGGGTGGCATAAAAACTCTGACACCAGGTTAGACACTAAAAAAAAAAACCTAAAAATAACCTGAAAGACAGTTTCAAACATTTAAGATTTATTAACGAAATTGTGTACTGTTTTAAAAGCGACACTAAACGTAGGCCAAAACTATATTTTAAATATTGCTTCTTACGACAATACACAGCTGGCCTTGAGGTTGAAAATGTTGAAATTAATAAAAACAAAAAAAAAAAAAACACCGAATGACCCCACCCTATTGATAAATATATCAATAGGGTCACATCACTACTAGAGGTATCGCAGATATAATTATGTATGTTGCCATCCACAAAGCTAAAATTTCTCATCTTCAAATACCGAAATAACCACAACTTCTGGCGGGACATATACGTAACGATGGTAGAGTCGCCGCGGGATAGTTCTTAAGCAAAAAGCTCTACGTACTAATTTTGTTTAGCCAATATTATCCCTCTGTTGGGCAAAGGCCTCAACCAATTCCTTTCAGGAGCTCTTTACCACAGTCACCTCCAACCAGCCCTCGGTACTAATGGGATTGTACCACTAACTCTCAAAGCAATATATTTAACTGTAATGTCACTTCAGTGTGAGAAAGAGATGGCGCTATGCAAGACGTCTAGCTCCGTCTCTTTCCAACGAGAATGAGTTGAAGACAATAAAAAATTGATGGCAGTCCACCAGAACTGCCATAAATTTTTATTTTTAACCGACTTCCAAAAAGAGGAGTTTATCAAGTCGACTGAATTTTTTGTGTGTATGTTCAGCGATATCTTTGCCAATTGTGAACCGATTTTGATGTTTTTTTTTGTTTGGAAGAATATTTTTTCGCGGTGGTCCCATTTAAATTTGGTGAAGATCTGATGCTGATCTTTGGAGATTTGCAATGGAACTCTTCAATAATAGGCAGCAAATCTGTCGCGATGGCTCCAATCGCTTGGATGTTCATTGTTTACACAACATCATAACATAACATCACGCTTGAATGCTCTGAGATGAGTACAGTCTACAGTTTACCCACATTACAACAGTTAGGTATGTTAAGTTCTATTTCATTGGGAATAAGCCTATTACCATGACATGTATTGTTAACGGTTCACTAATGTTTCACCAAAACACTTTTGACAATTTTTAACCGACTTAAAAAGAAAGGAGGAGTTTCTATGTTCGACTGTATGTATTTATTTTCATGTACCTATGTTCATCGCTTTCTCCACCAATTGTAGACCGATTTTCATAATTCTTTTTTTATTCGAAAGCCTATACTAATGAGGTAGTTCTATTGTCACCAAATCAGATTCTGATGATGGAATCCCAGGGAAATCGAGGGCAACCCTCAAATTTTATAGGCACATATAATGTTTTTCATAATTATATTCTCTTTCGCAATTCAGATATTTGTGCTTTGTAATCATCATCTCATGTTGCTGAGCTGATAATGGAAGGTATAAGTCAGGATCAGATGATGGAATCCCAGTAAAATTAAGGGCAACCCTCAAATTTTTTTATTTGGGCATTGTTTGTAACAGTATACTTTTCATGTGGTCCCATGGTCATCAGGTCAGGATCTAATGAAGGGATCCTGGAGAAATCGAGGGGACTCTCCAAATTTTTTATTATCGATATCTTCGACAATTGTGAACCTATTTCGACATTTTTTTTTTAATTTGGAAGTATATTATTCCACGGTGATCCCGTTTAAATTTGGTGAAGCTGATCTTAGGAGTTATACAATGGAACTCTTCAATAGTAGACAGTAAATCTGTCGTGATTGCTGCAGTCGCTTGGGTGTTTATTGTTTACACAATATCATAACATAACATAACGGCTGTATGCTCTGAGGGGTAGCCAGATTGTGACAGTTAGGTATATTAACTTCCATTTGATTTCCATGAAATGTATTGTTGACAATGTAAAATAAATGTATGGCAAATATTTGTATAGGATATTACAACTAAAAATGGAAAAATAAAAAATCTTTTTTGCAAAAACTAAAACCGACTTCAAAAACAAAGAAACTTTTCTTTGTTTGATTTAACTTTTTTGTCACCGACTTCTGAAGCTAAAGTTATTTTTCACTTTTCTGTGTTTTTGGAGTCAGTTTTATTTTTTGCAAAAAAGATTTTCTTCAAGACGAGTTGGTACTCGTCCTCTATTACCAAATACTTATGAGCCACATACCTTGTTGCAGGGTATTGAAAATCACCCACTCTTCGCCGGCAACCTTAGAGATAGTCATACTTGCTCCAGTCATCATGGTAAGGGGTTTTAAATTGTCAAAGTTAGAGGTACTCTTCGTGTAATAACTGATGGGTATGGGGTATACCTCTCCATCGGGTTTGTTGTTCGGGTTCAGGTAAAAGCGTTCCTAAAATTTGAACATATATATTTAAATTGGTTTTGTATAGCTTGATTGGCCGTCGTTTGTACAGACGCCATCACATCAAGTTAGATATTAGATCTCCTAGAAAGAAATTTTACAGATTGAAGTAGCTTGATGTGGTGGCATCTATACATTGAGCTTGCTGTTTGGGGGTATCAACGTTCGGCGTTGATAACTGGAATAATAGGTACCAAAGGTTGCTCATCTTTTGTTTATCTATTAAACACTGTTATTTATATAATGACATGTCTAATTAGATGGTATTTATCAATTGGTGAAATATTTGAACTTCTAATTTGTTACGTTGTACAACAAAAGTCTCTCTATTAATCTGTCCGTCTTGTGTTTATTATCTGGAAAAAAATTGTTACAGCCTTATCTATGCAACTCAGAACAAACCTGTTTAAGTGTTATTTCCCCAGTCTCATGATTAATATCAACAATTAGAATAGGATATCCTGGATTGTTGACCCAAACTTTGTAATATTCTTCAAAACTGAAGTCTTGGTAGGCAGTCAAACTTTGGTCTTCTTCAATGGCTTGGGTCATGGCTTCCAAAAGATCTTCTTGATCAGTAGGCTCGTAGCGACTGCAAAACAAATTAGAATTAGTAATAATGCTGTTTGCGATAAATCTGCGATGTTGGCGATAAGTCTGCGAGGTTTAAATGGGACTGCGCGGGACACATTTCCAGGATGGGCCATCATCGTCACACAGTGGGTGCCTGAAGACGGTCGTCGTCACCGACACCGGTCCAACAAACGCTGGCGCGACGATTTAGACGCGTTTCTGACTGATTGGCCAGAGAGGGCAAAACACCGAGAGAGTTGGAATGGAATGGAGGAGGCCTTTGCCCAGCAGTGAGACAGAATAGGCTAAAAAATAAACGTTTTGTGTTTGTATAGTTAATTGCCACTTAACTCCTAATGCAACTCGTTTTTATTCTTATGTTATCACTCGTATTTGAGAATGTTGGTTAACTAGTACTTGATGACTATGTAAGCCTAATTTACAAAAGTAGACATTGTTAACGGTTCTTAATATATATTGTATGTATATCTACAGAAGCTGTTGGTAAACCTTTCATCATCAGCGTCATTTCAGCCAAAAGACGCCCACTGCTGGACATAGGCCTCCCCCAAGTGTCGCGACATTATCCAGTCCCGTGCGACTCGCAACCAGCGGATCCCTGCAACCTTTACCAGGTCATCGGTCCACCTAGTGGGAGGCCTTCTGTGGTAAACCTTTGGTAAAAAATAACTTAAGAAGAATTAAGATTAAGTACATCATCAGGGTAGGATGCGTAATTTCCCTGAGGCTGAATTAATGCCTAAATATTATTGCACTGTCGCAATTTAAACTTTCGACGCTGAGTCGAGGGTTGAAATTTCTACAGAGCGCTTTTAAATATGCAGGCAAACTTTTGTACACCTAGTGTAATTGAAAATTGATATAATTTTCGTGTATTCAGAAGCAAGTTTTAACAATTTTATATACTACAGAAGTTCATTATGTCTTTTATGAACGTGGACGAAGCAAAAGAAGTATGTAAGGATCGTATTAGGCGGCGTTCTGTTGTTTCTGTCTACCCCCATGGAAAAAAGCGCGAATTTATGTATATATGAATGTTTAGTTACTCAGTACGAAATGAATATAAATTCAGCATACTCACTTGTTCTGAAGAAAGAATTTGCAAGACTTTTGGAAGGTGTTCAATCCCATGATGTTCGCGGTCATTCTGATGAAACAAGCGGCTTTCGAGTAGCTGATTGTACCAAAATGGCCGGTGACCTGAGCTGGGGTGTTCACCTCATGGTTCAAAGGAACCGTGCTGGGAGTTGAGTCGAAGGCCAAGGAGGTCTGTAGGTAGCCGGTGTTGAAGTGGTCGCTATACCCGTACTGAGGGAACATCTAGAAATCAAGAAGGGTAGGTAAGTTTCGTTGATGTTTTAAATTTCATTACAACTAATGTTTATTTTCTTTAAGAGTAAGAGACACCTAAAGATACCCAAATATTACTGTGTTGTTGGAGTTTCAACTGTCACCGTTGAAAATCTATCAGTGCGTTTTTATTTGGGAGATCTCCAAAAGATATATTTAAAAGATACATAAAAAATCAGTCACAATAGTATTTGTTGGTTTCAAAAGCTTGATAACCATCCAATCCCTTTTTTCCGACTTACATGGCTGTTTAAATAAAAGTACGCAGTTGTATCTTCAACAAACGGGTTCGCACTGAAAGTTAAAATTCCACAACGTACTTTCATTTTAGCTTCCAGTTAGACATCGCCCAGTATTACTGAAAAACGCTATAAGATTCAAATTATATGTCTTTACAAAACTCACAGCATTAGTTGCAATATAACCGAAGTAGCTGGCATAGCCTTCGTTGATCCAGGTGTTGCTCCACCAGTAGCAGGTGATTAGGTTACCGAACCACTTGTGAGCGAGCTCATGAGACACCAAGGTTCCCGCGAAGTGCTCGATTGACATTATCGTCTCAGCTTCATCTAGGATCAGGTACAGCTCCCTGAAAAAGGAACCAAAATAGAAGGTATTAAACAAGAAAACTGACTTGGTGTTTGTTATTTGCATTCAGCTGCCATCCATGGAGTTATCATTAACACTAGAAACGGGATATTTACCATGTTTACTGTTGGTTTTGAGTTCCCGATATTAATAATGAAATGTGAATGGTATGATGATGTGTGTGTGATGTGGTGTGTGTGTGTATGATGTGTTAATGATAATGTTAGTGACCATGGCAGTTTAAAAAACTATATGCATGGAGTTTCTTGCTCAAAACTTTGCCGTGACATGGCGCTAGCTTTGTGGCCTTGTCCCCAATTTTACGCGTATCATTCATGATAGCATCAGCTTTAAGAAGTGTCAAACACACAACGCTCTCTCGTGGCAAAGCTTCCAGCATACAACGTCATAGATCATATTAATCTACATGGCATAGTTGAAAAAATCGCCTATATAGAGCGTCATCTTTGTCACTTTCGCCAGTGTTACCAACTTTTACTATAACTAATGTGCCATTGCCCTTTTTAATTTTATCAAAATAATCATGTTATATGTCTGTTCCTAGTCATATCTCAGTCTGTAAAATTTACGTTTTTCCTAAAGCACGTTAATAATCATGGGAACTAGGTGAATAATTTTCCCATCCATTACGCAAAATACGCGCTTTGGACGTGGAATTGCGGACACCAGCCCGTTATATAATACAATCATGATAATATTGGTGGTCTGGTTTCCCCCGATAGTAATCGGAGAAAACAGTTTAAGTTGAAAAAGTTGAAGCTTGTCACCACATTGTAAATCTACAAAGCGGTGATTAAGTCTAATTAATTCTAATTGAGCTTTTATAGGCACTTTGATAACACGATTATTTATTTATTTAATACTTTAAGAACACAAAATGTACAGAGGTGGACTTTATACTTTTATTCTCTACTAGTCAATTATTATTACTATCTCCTTTATTCATTTTAAAAACTTATTTAACATATTTTCAAATATTTGTTAAAAAAAACCCATATAAAAAAACATTAAAAAATATAACAAATAGTGGTCCGCCGGTAGCGGGAGCAGGGTCCAAGCTACCGGTGGTTAGGGCTCCAGAGACAAGAACCTCCTCACAATACGAGCCGTATCGAGGAGTACTGCCTTCTGAATCAGGCCCTTGATCCAACCGCCTAAGGAGGGTCTCGAAAGATAGTCGTCGAGGCTCTTGGCTATAAGGCCATTGGCCGTCACGACGATCGGTACAATGACAGCCGAGTTCAAATTCCATATGTCGACAACCTCGTGTGAATATAATACAATATTTTATTTGTTTCTCTTTCTCAGCTTTCACGAGATTCTCGTCAAGCGGGATGGCAACATCGACTATCATTACGCGACGCGCTGATCGGTCTATCACTACAATGTCAGGCTTATTGGCGACAATAGTCCTGTCAGTAATGATAGACCGACTACAGTACAGCGTGACATGGTCTTTCTCGAGAACTGGGTCGGGCACATACTTGTAGTACGGTACCTCAGATTCCACAAGTTTATATTTCAAGGCAAGTTGCTGGTGAATAATCCTGACTACTTGGTTGTGCCTATGCAAGTACTCGCCGTTAGCCAGACGAGAACAACCAGAAATAATACGTCTGATGGACTTACCCGGACGGTGGCATGCCCGACACACGTCAACCGTCCCGTCCTTCATAATATATTTTCGGTAGTTGTTCGTCAACATAACTTCGTCCATAATCGCGTAGACAAAACCTTCAGTTTCTCCAAAGATGTCGCCGAAACGTAACCAGGACACGGACGCTAGAAAATCTACATCGGGCCTATGAAGAGCCCGGTAGAAGCGCCCGTGAAGCTCCTTGCCTTGCGGTCATCGGTAGTAAGTACCACAGGTTTGTGCCAGTTCTCTTTAGCCATGGACAGCGGGGTGAGTCCCTTGTCCACTGCGACCACATCTCGGTGCATACCCACCTCGGTTTTTAAAAAATATTCTCTGAGACTGCACATCTCGCGGTTGTGAAGGGATTTCGTGTTTAAAAACCCTCGACCCCCGCACTTCCGCAAGATGTACAGTCTCAGAGAATATTTTTTAAAAACCGAGGTGGCCTCATCACCGATGATCGTGGGTGATGCATCCGGTTTGCGGTCAGCATTGTACGAACTCTCCTATCCAGGGCATCGAGTTCGGTCTGAGACCATTTGAGTACGCCGAAAGAGTACATTTAAACCGGCATGATCCAACCGTTGAAGGCGCGAAAGAAGGCTATTTCATACCTTGTTCAGGCGTCCAAAGAAGAAGCTCCTTCAACTATTGCTTCATGTCAGTTACGTTAATGCCTAGCGCTTCCATCATCATCATCATTTCATCCGAAAGACGTCCACTGCTGGACATAGGCCTCCCCCAAGAGTCACCACATTGACCGGTCCCGTGCGACTCGCATCCAGCGGATCCCTGCAACCTTCACCAGGTCATCGGTCCACCTAGTGGGAGGCCTTGCAACGCAGCGTCTTCCGGTTCGCGGTCGCCACTCCAGAACTTTTCGGCCCCATCGTCCATCCGTTCTGCGAGCAATGTGGCCTGCCCACTGCCACTTCAGCTAACCTAGCGCTTCCGACATACCCAAATACTTATAGCTTTCGGATGAGGAGAGGGATCTCAGGTGTATGGAATCCGCGAGCTGAATTCCCTCGGATTCCATAATCTCCCCTCGCTTTACATACATGACTGCACATTTGTCCACACCAAATTCCATCCTGATGGCGCTACTAAAAGTTTCAGTTACTTTCAGTAGCTCCATCAGTCGCAATTTTTTGGGGGCAAAGAGTTTCAAATCATCCATGTAAAGAAGGTGAGATATGACCTGACCACCTCTCCTCAACCAGTAGCCTAGACCTGAATCCTCCAGCAACGTGCTCAGAGGATTCAGGGCTAGACAGAACCAAAGTGGGCTCAGACTGTCGCCCTGGAATATTCCCCGTTTAATCCATACAGGCTCATTGTTCCCCTGGATCTGTCGACATCCTGGATATCGAAGGACCGTCCTCCATTGCCCCATACACGACTCAAGGAAGACGCGTAGAGTTGCATCTATCTTGTACAACTCCAGCACCCTCATGAGCCATGTATGTGGCACCGAGTCATAGGCCTTCTTGTAATCTATCCAACATGTCGACAGTTCCTTGCGGGATCGACGAACCTGTTGGCTAATGGCCATGTCGATGAGGAGTAGCTCCTTAGTACCGCGGGACGCATTCCTACATCCATTTTGAGAGGCAGACATAATGGAGTTTTTGTCAATGTGTGTATTAATTTACACTCTCAAAATGGATGTAAGAAGTTTATAGACCGTAGACACGTGATTGGTCTATAATTCTTGGGTTCCACGGGACTACCTGACTTATGGAGCAGGTGGGTAACGCCTGTTGTTAAAAACTGCGGTAAGGACCCAGACTCTACGGATGACTGGAATTGGGATGCCAGGCAAGTGTGTGAACTGCAAATTTTGCAGTCCGTCCGGTCCCGGTGATTTCCAATTCGGTAACGGACAAACTGCTCTGGCTACATCTAGTGGTGTTATAAAAATTTGCTCCATTTCTGGGATAGGTTCACACACTCGCTCGACATCACGCATCCAGTCAGCCTCAGTATGACAGACGGGCACCGACCAGATGCTGCGCCAGAAAGAACTCGTGGCGGCATCATCTGGGCGGCACACGTCTGTCATATTTTGCTCGGGTCGCTCCCAAGCTCTGTATACCCACCTCTCATCGCTCTGGAACATGCGATTCTGGGAGTACTGATCAACCCGCCGCTTATACCGTCGAATACGGTTTGCCCATGCATAAACTTTCTGCTTCAGGAAGTCGATGCGCTCTGTGACACGAGACATGTATTCTTGAGGACTGATTCCAGTCCCCGAGAATGCGCGCTTCACAAAGCGCATCACACGTGGCCGTGTATTGCTCTCCCTGAAGCAGAGCAGTTTGCCAATGAGTACCCTGGCCCCGTCGATGCGGCGCTAGATCCTGCGCTGCCAGGCTGGTACGGCTGGTTTTGGTCGAGTAGCTACGTCACAATTTGGGAACTTCACATTAGCTAAACGACATGCCGCAACAGCCCCACAGTACAGGATCGAGTGTGTATCAACGAGATTCTCGCTACTCTCGAATATATTCTTGAGTTGCGAGTCCAAGGTACACACCAGCGCCCTATTTTTATTATGCAATCGGGGTATGTAATCGGGGTCTAAGTTCGGTAGGAGTGGTACGATATTCACGAAGCGCATCTTCCAGAGCGCTACTCAATCGTTCATTGCACTGGCTACTTACCATAGTTACCCTATCATCTTCCTCTACAACAGCTGAGTTGGACCGCGGCGAGGTTGCTTCGTTAACTGACGCTTGCACCGCGGTTTGTGCCGGAGTTAAGACGATACGGTTGCTCAGTACCTCTGAGCGCAGCCTATCAAGTGCGGAGTCGTCCAACATGTGATTGCGTTGGATAACCCGCACCTGATCCGACAATTATTATTATTATTTATTTGCATCACACACAACGATCCATACTTGATTTAGTAAGTAAACTTATAAATAATGTTAGTTTCAAAATAATCAGAGATAATACACACCACACAGTAATATTATAACTATGTTGTACCCAAAATAAAATTAGGGGTGGGGGTGGAGGTTAATGGGTTATGCTATTAACATTAGCTGAAAATAAAGTAATGCTTTGGGTAATGCTATTAGTATTAGCTAAAAATAAAATTTTGTTACTAACCTGTAGCTAACCATACCCCAATTCTCAGTACCAGCCGAAGCCCAATCAGGAGACAAAACATGATCATTCATCAAATTAGGATGCAATTCCTCATAGGGGATTTCAAAGTAATTCTCAAAGAATTCTGTCATCTTGACTGCAAGCTCCAAAGCATGGTTTGCAAGGCCAACCGTGTTGGACCTACCGATGATCCTAATAGGAGGGTTGAAGGTCGTGTCTTCAGCAAGGACTGTGAATGTCTCACTGACGAGGAAAGTTACGAGGTACGATGACATTTTGGGTGTGGCCGCGAAGTCGGTGCGGATGCGATTGTTTTCCAAACTGAAAAACAAGATTAGAATGATGAAAATTAAAGATCATTTCAAGATAAGCAATATCCATTATTGTTTAAAATTATCTAGACTAAAAACTTTGACATAACATAAAAAAGACCATATACAGGAAAAGTTTTTTTCCTCTACCGATATTTTGACAGAAGAAACTTTTGAAAATTTAAAAAAATACGTATTTTTTAATTTCATATGTTTTAGTAATAAAAAATAAAGTTATCGTTTACGAAAGTTGTCTATTTTGAAACTGATGTTATGGTCACTCACGGCGCGGGCGCGCGTAGCGCGCAGGCAGTTGGTTGTACCTACGTAATCAGCTGTGCGATACGGTGCGGCGTAGGTTACTGACCTCTTATTTTATTAGGTTCGACTAGATTTTATCTCTTAATTTGTAATTCCAATTTTTCCTTCATACTTTCATGGGCTTAGGACCATCGTAATGCTAAAAATAAAGCTTAAATAAAAGGCACAACTTTCAAATTAGCTATTAAATTTAAATTGAAACAACGTTATTTATTATTCATACTTTAACCTGTCTGCATTACGGCGTATTGTGCGTGAGTTGGAGTCCTAAATTGTCCATGATCAAGCAGCCTTTGATTGGCGGCTAAAATTGTTCTAACGTTTGGAACCACGGGGTTACGTATTCCTTGAGCTCGCATACGAGGAATGCTCTCGTTCGCGTACATTATTCGAGCTGCACGTAAACTTTCACCACTCAAAATGTACACTCGAATCATTTCGTAATATTCGCGATTACTGAATTCCGACATTGCAATAGGGGTGCGCGGGCGTCACACGATTTCACACGAACAAGTTATTACGTAACGGGCGCGCGCTTGCGTGGAATGAGTCAGACTGGTCGGCGCCGGGCGACCGCCGGCCTCCCCGCCCTCCCGCGAGGGGTTGCACCCCGCTACATCCCCGGCGCGTGCGCCTGTGTGCGCCGCGCAGTTTCATTGCAAGATTACTACGAAAATATGTCCATGTTTTACTCATTTTACATCGGATAAAAATTAAAAAAAAAGTATTGAACAATTAATGGGAATGTGTTCTATTACTGAACCACCAAAAAAAATATAATTACTGGAAAAAAACTTTTCCTGTATATCCGCATCGCTGTATCTTAAGTACACATTTCACCATGTTTAAGTCCTATGTAATAGGAGACAAGCCTATTACCATCAACCCGGCACAAATACAATCACACGTTGCTTGACCTGGAAATCGAAGGACCTAGTGCGCTCAAGCGCTTGCGACCTCTGTTCACAGGACTGGTCTTATTTCACAAAGTCAACATTATCAACAAAATAATACATACTGCTTGTTCAAAACATCAACCTTAGTGTTTGAGAATGTGCCAGTGTAAGCAGAAGGCCTGCTTATGCTTAGCTTGAAAACAGCCTTGAAGATAGGCTCGTCCCAGCAGGGGAACGCTTGCCTAGTATTATAAGGCTGGAAGTGGGTGGTGGCGTAAATCCTGCAAACAATTTTAAAACTTAAGAATCAAGATCGAGAAAAGGGTTCATAAGTTTTGTTTTCTTGTTATTCCATATCATCACGCCAGTAAACCCAGAAGGGTTAGGCAGAGGTGTACCTAATAGCACACCCACATTTTGCCAGTTATGTTTGTCCCATGTAATAGGGGGCGAACCTATTACCATCAACCGCACAAGTTCAGACTCCGTGGCTGCTACTGAGAAATTCCTGATGCAAAACTTAATAACACTTTGCCCGATCTGGGAGTCGAACCCAGGATGACCTCATGCTATTGCTATATTTCTTGTTATGGTGCTGAATATTTTATCGATGAAGGTAATCAGCTACGGAGAAAATCGATGAATGATTAAAAAAAAAATACTTTGGTTTAATTAATAAATCAACATTTTGCCATATTGTCAGTTCACGTCTTCCAGATGTAAATAAACAAAACCTTCGCAATTTCAAACCAATTCTAATTAATTGAACAAGAGGAACATCATCATCTCAGCCGTAAAGTCCACTTCTGGACATAGGCCTCCCCCAAGAAGGGGGGTTTTGCCATAATCGCCACGCTTGGCAGGCGGGTTGGCGATCGCAGTATGGTTGTTGTAGAATCAGAGAACGCTGCTGCCCATTCTCTGGTAAGTCCCTTAGTCGCCTCTTACGATACCCACGGGAAGATATGGGATGGTGCTATTCTTTACGTCCGGACACCATACAGAACAGAGAACAACAGAGAGGAACATGGAACTGTTCTAAAAACTGTATGTATGAATAAATCAAATTCATCAATTCTCATAATCTAATCCTAACTACACAGATTCAAAAACATCGGACTTACCTTTCCTGTCCATCGCTATCAGTGTACCACCCACGCCAAATACCTCTGTTCATAGGACCCTCATTCATACTACTCCAGTACTCAATATACAAAGTATAATTGACGTTAGCTGTCAAAGGATCAGCGAGATTGACTTTCAAGAAATGGTACAGTTCTTCAGTTTCATATTCCGTCTCCGCATCTAGAGCAACTGAATCGCCTGTCACATCTACCACAGTAACTGATTTTATTTCGTCGATGTTTGAGTGGAGGACTATTTGTTTTACGTTATCTTCTTTAGCCTGTAAGTAAACAAGATCGTCAGAATCTAAAATAATAACTCTAAGTCTAAGCAAGATCATCATTCTCTTGCCCTTGTCCCAATTCATTTGGGTTCGGCGCAGCACGTCTTTTTCTTCGATACTTCTCTATTACTAGTCATCTCATCAGACTCTTAATGTAAGCAAGATGTAATATATTTTTGTAGCATTAACATTTTGTGCGTAATTAACACTTATTTCAATTTTTTAAAACAATATTCTGTGACCTCTGACGAACCTACATTCTTATAAATTTCTACACAATTACGACTTTATCTCTGCCCGTTAAATAGTTCATTTAACAAAATATGTACATACCTTTGACGACAACATAATCATCAACAAACAAAAATAACATTTTACGGAATCATATCATTATTAACCTTCAACGTTCTATCTCCTCAGACACCAGGATCTCATTACGGTGAAAAGGTAAAGCTTATATTAAGATTAAACTCGTACCTTAATAACAATGCTGGCCCTGCCATCATAACTGAAGGGTCTTACGGTATTCTCATCAAAGTATAGATCGAGATCAATATCGTACTGCAAAGGAATCACGTTCTCGGGCAATCTGTAAACTGCCTCATTATCCCCTTCCAAAGACTGGAACTCACTGTTCAAAGGTATAGGGTTGTCGCCAGTTGCAAGCGCCAAGAGAGCTAGGCTCAAGGCTAAGATTAATACTTTGGACATTTCTGCAAGATCACATTAATCAAAAAGGTAAAGAATAACACTGGGAATAAAACAACACAACGATTTGCTGCCAATTGAGAAATAAGAAATACATATAATAAAAACAAAATAATATTAAGACTAACCTGATATCAAGAATGTCCTTTACACAATGACGATTGATTAAGATTAAGTAACTGGTCAGCCGAAAGCGATGAATGATGAAATGATATCATCAGTCACAGATAAGTGATCCCCATGTCGGTACAATATGGCGTTAATACAGGTTGATACGATGGTAAAAATTTTGGCTATAAAGTATTAAGCACAATAATAAATTCTTCTTGACAGCATTTAGCATTTGCAGGCTTATTATGTGCAATGAATTTGCCCCCAACTATGAAATAACTAGCATAGAAAATGGTTTGTTATCATGAGTACAATCACGTGTTTAAGTATCGGTCACTAATTACCAGTCACCCTATATAAGTATACTTCTTCTTATTATAAGGCGCAATGACTATAGTCTCGTCATAGCATACCTATCGTCTCGGTACGCCCCATTAAATAATTTTCGACTTTCACGCGACGATCACCACCACTTTTTGCGTATATAGAAGTTTATTTAGGTATCAATATAATTATGTTTTACATACCCCTCAAAGGATCGTCGTTATCAGTCTAACTAGAATTTGTATCTAGCTTCTTACTAGAAACATGTTAATACGTTATCACAAAGTAATTTAGTAATCTCTGTAATTTCAAGGTTGATTAGAAATGACAGATTGTTTGATCAAACAATCCATCATTTCTAATCAACCTTGAAATTTTCATTTTTGCACTCCAAGTACATTATGACCTTGGGTACTTTCCAGGAGGTCCAAATCTATGTGTAACCAACAACTAAAAAATAAAGTTGTTTCCGTCATAAGTTTTCATGAGTGGAAAATGTACCTACACAACTGTAGATAAATAAAAAGCATACAAAAAAAGTTATAGCGCCACCTATGACGCAGATGAAAAACTAAAATCCGAACGAAATTCCTGTATCGCGCTATTAGAGCTCTCCACTAAATAGGTATATAACTTACAGAAGAAACTGACAACAACTTTGTTTGTGTCTGGTGGACTTCTGGCAACCAGACAAAAACACCTCCCTTATCAACGAAATAATGAGGAACACTACTGCTGGAGGTCCTGGGTTCGATTCCCAAGTCGGGTAAAGTGTCATTGAGTTTTTCCATTAGGAATAAGTTGGAAGTTAAAGTTTGTGCCCCGGTGATGGCAACAGGCTCGCCCTTTATAATATGAAACTTTTAACATGCTAGAATTGATAAGTCTTAATCATTTTATGTGTAGAGCTCGAGGAAAAATAATAACAGCCGTTGGTGTCAATCTTAAAGGTAAAGCAGTGCTTGCTTAGGTTGGTATGTGAATGGATGACCATCCATTACCTACCGTTTCCTCTTTGACAGCACGATATGCCTTTGGTCTGGCCTGTCGTTTGTAGATGTTTGACAGTCGTTACAGTCTTATCAAGGGGTATCGTGTTAACCCAGAAACTTGGTCGTAGAGGTCAGATTGGCAGTCACTCCTTGTAACAAGTACTACCGTTACTGTTGTACAGCTGTATGCTGTTAAATTGGGAACCAATTTCAACATAGTTTAGAAAATTATGATAACTTCACGTCTTACATAATCTTAAATGACTTAACCGATTTTAATGAAACTTTGTGCGCATAAACAGGATACATAAGTCTAAAAACTTTTCGAAATGTCTTTTAAAAAAAAAGATAATTGGAAGTTTCTGTTTCTATGGAAAATCGTTCTAATTTAGCTGTGACACTATTTTTTGAAAATGTTCTCTGTCAAGTTTTTAGACTATGCCCGTTTTTGTACGCCTCACAAAGTATATGCAAAATTTCAGGATGATCGGTTCAGTAGTTAAGGCGTAAAAAGGTAACAAACAAACAAACTTTCTTTCGCATTTATAATATTAGTTACTATTGCTTGGGGTCGGCGTAGTGAGCTTTTTTCTTCCATTCTCCCCTGCCAGCCGTCACGCTATTTTTTAGCACAGAAGAGGTTATTAACAACTAGATTTGCCCACGGCTTAACTTCCATTAGGGTCCGAAATTATCCCACAGAACGTTTTTAATAGCCTATACCAGTTGAAGATAAAGTGGCTTTCCATTAGTGGAAGAATTTTCGGAATCGGATCATTAATCCGAAGATTACCCCCTTTACCAAAAGTATAATCTTTATAATATTAAGAATAAGAATCAATTCTTAATGTTACTTTGCCTACTGACTGCTCATCGAGACACACCATTCAGAATAATTATGAATAGAAAGACTGCCATCGGAGCACAATAGGTTGTGGTTTGACATTGTTCTTTGTTATAAGATAACCCCAGAACGAAAAATGATTTAGAAAACTTTATTATGTGATTTGTGTTGTTAATCAATAGGCAACAATTTAATTTAGAATTAAAGAACAGTTTTAGTATACTAGATGTCAATACCGTCGATGTACAAGAACAATTTAATAATATTGTTAATAGTGTAAAAATCGCTAGTAGGAAAATCAAAACATTACCAAACAAACTCAAAAAACTATCATCAGATACCATACTCCTTATAGATGAAAGACAAACTCAAAGCGCAAATAAGACGAACCCTCAATACAAAAATAAAAATAGAGAAGTCAAACGCAATATTAGAAAAGATATTATGTCATATAACACCAAACCGATCCAAATAGCTCTAGAAAAGAACCGTTCATTAAAAATAGCCAAACAAGGCACCATTAATGGCAAACAGTGGATAAATTGTCTTAAGGACAACAACCGCCAAAAACATCGAAGTAGAGACAAGGTTTTACAAATCTGCACTAACAACTACAAATTACTATATTCAAACCGCCAACCCCCAGTTCCCAGCATAAATTATTCTTGCCCAGATACCATCCCCCCGATTACTGGTTTTGAAGTACACACCTCACTTAGTAATATGAAGTATAACAGGGTACCAGGTGAGGATGGTATAAGTACCGAGATTTTGAAAATAGGCGAACCTACTCTTCTCCTTGTAATAACAAATCTTTTCAATTCTATTTTAAAAACAGGTATATTCCCTTATGGTTTCTGCCAATTCAATATAATACTGTTACATAAAAAAGTAGATAAGTCGGACCTAAACAACTATCGACCGATAAGTCTTATATCCCATCTGTCTAAGGCCTTCATCAAAGTCATAGACCAGCGTATCTCACCTCAGTTGGACAAACATCAACCTCCTCAACAAGCTGGCTCCCGATCAGGCCTCTCCACTACTGAGCATCTGCATGCAATTAACCAAATAATTGAAAAATATAAAGAGTTCAATATGCCGATGTATCTTGCCTTTATAGACTATTCAAATGCCTTCGATAGTTTGACGCACAATGCAATATTTGACGCTCTGAACGACCGAGAGATCAATCCCACTCGATCGATCACACAATTGTACCATCATTCTCCATAGAAAAAGGTGTAAAGCAAGGAGACACGCTTTCACCCAAGCTTTTTAATAGTGCGCTTGAAGAAGTTTTTAAAAAGCTTACGGCCAGCTGGGAGAGAAGCAGCATTGAAATTGGTGGGGTGCGGTTAACAAACCTTTGCTTCGCTGACGACATTGTCGTATGTATTCTCTTCCACGGCGGCAGAACTGGAGCTTATGTTAAACCAGCTCAGTGACGCAAGCCTCGAGGTTGGACTCGTAACCTCGTAGGAGATGGCGGGACGAGCTGGACCAAACTGACGACCAGTGGTCCACATTGGCCCTGGATCGAAAAATTTGAAAGTCATGGGGAGAGGCCTTTGCCCAGCAGTGGGATGACGCAGGCTAACAGTATCAGTATCAGTTGTTAATTTAGTTTATTATTGTAAGCCATCGGAATATTATCTATTATTCTCGTATTTACAGCGATCGATGATATAGTTTCCTCTGTATAGTATTAGTTTATAGGTAACTAAGAATAATGAATAAAAATAAAAGTAATATTGATTTACAAAAATATTTTATTATATATATTTTTTTATTACAATCATTATCATTAAAAATTGTTGAAAACTATTTCCTAGAATGTTTGTCAAAACACAACTTTCTTAAAAAATAAGGTTAAATTATTTAATTTCTTCTTAAAATTAAATAAATTAACGGAATAATTGTAGGAACATTGCTGCTATGAAGAGGACTGAAGAAGCAAGGATAGTAGAAGAAGCTCCCCTAGTTATAGTGAATTCGAAGAGTTCAAGAGCAGCATCACTACCCCAGTCCAAATTGGCCATAGCTGATTCAACTACTGCAACACCAGCGTTGAACGAAGAAACAGGTAAAAAAGCTTGAGTAGTATACACCCAGTCCTGGAACTGAAAACAGAAAAAAAAACCAACAAAAAAAGGAAGACGGCGCGGCGCGAACATCAAAACTGAAGCCACCGTTTTATCTATGTGTGACGGAGGGTTGCTATTTGTTAAAGTTTTTCCCTACAATTTGGGGAATAATATTGTATGGGTAGGATAATATAGTACGAGTAAGATATTGGTGAGTATGGTGTTTGATTCAGTATTAATTGGAAATCTAAAATATTAAATCGATAAAAAAATAAAACAGGAATATAATTACTCGAATTAAGAAATCATATTTAAAATTATTTAATTTAATGGGAAATTTGAAATCATATAATGGCAAATTTATGTTACTGGTTTTGTTCGTTGAGGTTTTGTGTTCATAGTTACAAAATTCATAGTTAATTAATTAAAACACATGTTTTTCAAGTACTTACAAGTGAAAAGTGATTCCGTGAGACTTTAAGTGACTGGCTATTGTTTTTAGAAGTTTCCACTACACAGGAAGTCATAATTCTATTTTTTAAATCAATGTTATCCAGATGACTTGAGACGTAATAGGAGCAATGAGCATGGTTTTAGTGTAGGTGTGTGCGTGAGCGTGTAGATTTACTTGCAGGAGCATGGTTTTTTGGCTTCACTTTTGATGTTCGCGGCGCGCCGTCTTCCTTTTTTTGTTGATCTGAGCTTAAATCTAAAAATTCTGAAGGTACGAAGGTATTTTCATTCATTCTTAGTGTATTTTTTTTCTGTTGAAACTTCACTTAAGAAAGCACACCTAAGCAATACTTACTTCCTGGATAACTTCAAAGTGATTCGAATGTGCAGCAAAGGCGTTGACGCAAAGATTGAGTCGAGCTTCACCTCCATATCTGTCAAAGAAAATGAAATTGTGAATATCATAACACAATAATTTATTTCCATTAAAACAATTAACTTTTTTAACAGTAGTAAGCATAATCAGAGGTTATAACGTTCACAGGCCTCCTCTCCATGGGAGAGAAATGACTAGACATAATAGACCCCGTGCGCCCAGTGCAGGTTGATGAATGTTATGTCATGTCTTCATATTTTTACGTTACGTTACGTTAATGGAGAGATTACGTTTTGAGAACAGAGGTGATAAAATAGATGAATTGATACTTAAGTT
Organism: Noctua fimbriata; assembly: GCA_905163415.1. Taxonomy (NCBI): domain Eukaryota; kingdom Metazoa; phylum Arthropoda; class Insecta; order Lepidoptera; family Noctuidae; genus Noctua; species Noctua fimbriata. Next base: position 17,169,495 of record LR990927.1, on the reverse strand, counting down.
TTAAAATTGAATGTACATATTTTGTTAAATGAACTATTTAACGGGCAGATATAAAGTCGTAATTGTGTAGAAGTTTATAAGAATGTAGGTTCGTCAGAGGTCACAAAATATTGTACTTGAGCCAGGTGTCAGCGTGTCGGCGCAACGACTGTCGGATCAGGTGCGTGTCATCCAGCATAACCATATGTTGGATGACACCGTACTTGATCGACTACGTTCCGAATCACGGAGTAACCTAGTTACGCCTGCTTCACCAATGATCGCGGTGCAGTTGCAAAATGTTACCATTGCTTCGCCGCGGTCCGACCGCGGTGGTGAAGGGGATGATGATGAAGTTATATCCGTGAGTACGCAGTGCAACGCTCAATTGAGGAGCGCTTTGGAGAGTGCATTCCGGGAGTATCGTTCCACACCGCCTGAACTTAGGCCACGTCTACCTCGTTTGCCTTTGCACAAGAAAAACAAGGCACTGGTGTGTGCTCTAGATTCGCAGCTGTCAAACTGCTTTGACACCAGCAAAGACCTCGCCGATACCCGCTCAATATTGTACTGTGGAGCTGTAGCGGCATGTCGTGTAGCTCACGTCAAATTTCCCAACAACGACAGAGCTACACGACCAAAATTAATCTGCTTCAGGGAGGGCAATACTCGACCTAGAGTGATGCGCTTTGTGAGGCGGGCGTTCTCGGGAACTGATGTTAGTTTTCGTGACTACTTGGCCCGTGACACAGAGCGTATCTACTTCCTGAAGCAGAAAATCTGTGCATGGGCAAGCCGCATTCGTTGGTACAAGAGGCGAGTGGAACGATACACTCAGAATCGCACATTCCAAAGCGATGAAAGGTGGATATATAGGGCTTGGGAGCGACCGGACCAAGGTGTGACTGACACGCGTCTACCGGATGATGACGCCATGTGTTCGTTCTGGCGCAAAATCTGGTCGGTGCCTGTCAGTCATACTGAGGCTGACTGGATGCGTGATGTCGAAGGAGTGTGTGAACCTATCCCAGAAATGGAGCCAATTTTGATTACACCTTTAGATATAGCCAGAGCAGTTCGTCCGTTACCGAACTGGAAGTCAATTTGGTGTGGACAAATGTGCAGTCATGCATGTGAAGCGAGGAGAGATTATGGAATCCGTGGGAACTCAACTCTCGGATTCCATACACCTTAGATCCCTCTCCTCAACAGAAACCTACAAGTATTTGGGTCTGTCGGAAGCATTAGGTATCAATACTGCTGACATGAAACAATCGTTGAGGGAGCGCTTCTTTGACCGCCTGAATAAGGTACTAAATAGTCTTTTGTCAGGCGGAAACAAGGTGCGCGCCTTCAACGGTTGGGTCATGCCAGTTTTGCTGTATTCTTTTGGCATACTCAAATGGACTCAGACGGAACTTGATGCCCTGGATAGGAGGGTCCGTGCACTGCTGACCGCAAATCGAATGCATCACCCACGGTTGTCGGTGATGAGACTGTATATCCCGTGGAAGTGTGGGGGTCGTGGCTTCTTAAATGCTAAGACCCTGCACAACCGTGAGGTATGCAGTCTCATGGAATACTTCCTAGAAGCCGACGTGGGGATGCACCGAAATGTGGTCTCAGTGGAAAAGGGCCTCACCCCGCTCTCCCTGGCTAACGAGAACTGGCGCAAACCTAGTGTATTAGACACTAATGAGCGCAAGGAGGTATGGCAGGGCAAGGAGCTTCACGGACGCTTTTACCGGGCCCTACATGGGCCTGATGTAGACTTCTTAGCGTTCGTATCTTGGCTGCGCTTCGGTGACCTATTCGGGGAAACCGAAGGTTTTGTCTGTGCAATAATGGACGAAGTTATGATGACGAATAACTACCGGAAATACATTGTGAAGGATGGCACGGTTGACATATGTCGGGCATGCCACCGTCCGGGAGAATCGATCCGACACATTATTTCTGGGTGTTCTCGTCTGGCTAACGAAGAGTACTTGCATAGACACAACCTCGTTGCCAGGATTATCCACCAGCAACTTGCTTTGAAGTACAACCTTGTGGAATCAGAAGTGCTATACTATAAGTATGTGCCCGACCCAGTTCTCGATGATGGTAATATCACGTTGTATTGGGATCGATCTATCACCACTGACAGGACTATTGTTGCCAATAAACCTGACATTGTGGTGATAGATCGATTGGAGCGTCGCGCAATGATTGTTGATATAACGGTTCCGCATGACGAGAACCTCGTGAAAGCAGAGAAAGATAAACAATTCAAATATCTAGATGTGGCTCGCGAGGTTGTCGGCATCTGGCACGTGAGTACAGCAGTCATTGTGCCGATATTTGTGTCGGCCAATGGCTTAATAGCCAACAGCCTCGACCAACATCTGAGGAAGCTCTCGCTTGGCAGCTGGATCAAGGGCTTGATACAGAAAGCAATACTTCTGGACACGGCGCGTATCGTTAGGAGGTTCCTCTCTCAAGAGCCCTGACCACCGGTAGCTCGGACCCTGTTCACGATGCCGGTGGGCTACTATTTTTTATATATATATATTTTTTTTTTATGTCACTTTATATAGAAATATTTAAAAATGTAAATTATATGTTTAGAATATGAATAAAGGAAATAAATAATAATAATAAAAATATTTTATTCGTTCCACAATATTAATCTTACTTGTTACCTTATTTCTACAGTGACATATAGGACTAATAGCATTACCCAAAGCATTACTCTATTTTCAGCTAATGTTAATAGCAGAACCCATTGACTAGTAGATAATGCAATTGGCATAAAGTCCGCCTCTGTACATTTTGTCTTCTTAAAGTATTAAATAAATAAATAATCGATTAGAATTAATTAGACTTAATCACCGCTTTGTAGACATACAATGTGGTGACAAGCTTCAAGTTTTTCAACTTACACTGTTTTCTCCGATTACAATCGGGGGAAACCAGACCTTAATACCAATATTATCATGATTGTATTATATAACGGGCTGGTGTCCGCAATTCCACGTCCAAAGCGCGTATTTTGCGTAATGGATGGGAAAATCATTCACCTAGTTCCCATGATTATTAACGTGCTTTAGGAAAAACGTAATTTTTTCAGACTGGGATATGACTAGGGACAGTCATATTATGACATGACAATTTTGATAATATTAAAAAGGGCAATGGCACATTCGTTGTAGTAAAAGACGCTCCATATAAGCGATTTTTTCAACTATGCCATGTAGATTAATATGATCTATGACGTTGTATGCTGGAAGCTACGAGAGAGCGTTGTGTGTTTGACACTTCTCAAAGCTGATGCTATCATGAATGATACGCGAAAAATTGGGGACAAGGCCACAAGGCTAGCGCCATGTCACGGCAAAGTTTTAAGCAAAAAACTCCATGCATATAGGTTTTTAAACTGCCGGTCACTAACATTATCATTAACCCATCATACACACACACATCACATCACACACACATCATCACATCATTCACACAGCATTATTAATATCGGGAACAGTAAACATGGTAAATATCCCGTTTCTAGTGTTAATGATAACCCCATGAAAGGCAGCTGAATGGTAATAACAAACACCAAGTCAGTTTTATTGCCTATTCTAATACCTCCTATTTTTGGTTCGTTTTTCAGCGAGATGTATCTGATCCTAGATGAAGCTGAGACGATCATGTCAATCGAGCACTTCGCGGGAACCTTGGTGTCTCATGAGCTCGCTCACAAGTGGTTCGGTAACCTAATCACCTGCTACTGGTGGAGCAACACCTGGATCAACGAAGGCTATGCCAGCTACTTCGGTTTTATTGCAACTAATGCTGTGAGTTTTGTAAAGACATATAATTTGAATCTTATAGCGTTTTTCAGTAATACTAGGCGATGTCTGACTGGAAGCTAAAATGAAAGTACGTTGTGGAATTTTAACTTTCAGTGCGAACCCGTTTGTTGAAGGTACAACTGCGTACTTTTATTTAAACAGCCATGTAAGTCGGAAAAAAGGGATTGGATGGTTATCAAGCTTTTGAAACCAACAAATACTATTATGACTGATTTTTTATGTATCTTTTAAAGCGCGATACAGGAATTTGATTTAGTTTTTCATCTGCGTCATAGATGGCGCTATATTTTTTTTTTGTATGCTTTTTATTTATCTACAGTTGTGTAGGTACATTTTCCACTCAAATGTGGGTGAGCGTTCATGAAAACTTATGACGGAAACAACTTTATTTTTTAGTTGGTGGTTACACATAGATTTGACCTCCTGGAAAGTACCCAAGGTCATAATGTACTTGGAGTGCAAAAATGAAAATTTCAAGGTTGATTAGAAATGATGGATTGTTTGATCAAACAATCTGTCATTTCTAATCAACCTTGAAATTACAGAGATTACTAAATTACTTTGTGATAACGTATTAACATGTTTCTAGTAAGAAGCTAGACACAAATTCTAGTTAGACTGATAACGACGATCCTTTGAGGGGTATGTAAAACATAATTATATTGATACCTAAATAAACTTCTATATACGCAAAAAGTGGTGGTGATCGTCGCGTGAAAGTCGAAAATTATTTAATGGGGCGTACCGAGACGATAGGTATGCTATGACGAGACTATAGTCATTGCGCCTTATAATAAGAAGAAGTATACTTATATAGGGTGACTGGTAATTAGTGACCGATACTTAATCACGTGATTGTACTCATGATAACAAACAATTTTCCCCAAGAATCATTTTTCTTAAACCTCATTCACTTTAATCACAATAACACGGCATACGTCACGTGGCAGCCGGCCTGTGGCGCGGGCGCCGCTTATGCAGCGGGCTTGCGAGCCGCGCGGGTGCTCTGCCTACCCACTGTAACACAGTACCACAGTAATGAGACAGAACGGCGTCACGCGGCTATAACAGCTGATAGGTCAAAGGCGCGCATGCGCGAATTTCATACGGCTGTTGTATTATTGTGATTAAAATGAACGAGTATAAAAAAATGTTTCTTTACAAAAGTTGTTTATTATCATGAGTACAATCACGTATTTAAGTTTCGATCACTAATTACCAGTCACCCTATATGCGATTAAGATAAAACTAGTGTTTTTCCGAAAAACCGACCAGCCAACGTGGGGTTGTTGTTGCTAAATCCACGTCGTACCGATAAAGAATAAAGAAGTCATACTAGGAAATGTATGCTCTTCAGTTGTCTTCGTGTATCTGAAAGAAACCATCTAAATTTTGTACTGTTTTGTAGAGTTACATCATCTAATATCCATTATTTTTAGAATTTCAGTCTTTACTTAATGAATTAACCATAGTAATACATACAAAATAAGCAAATACTTGCAGGGTTGTAACAGCTCGATAATAAATCTGATCAACACTTTTGTATTTCTCGAAGTCTGTACTTGTCGTGGGAGATCTATACAAAACGTATCAAGATAATACTAGTAAGTACCTTATTACAATTTGTAGATCAATTAAAATCAATTTTACTATTTATAAAAATGCTAACCTTTGCGAGGATGGATGAACGACAAACTACTTAATGAATTTGGCACACAGTTTATAACCTGGATAAACATAGGATGCTTTTTATCCCAGTAATAAGACCTCGTGGGACAACTGCCGAAGTCTATGCGGGCCAAGGCGGGAGTATAAGCTAGTTATTTCATAGTTGGGGGCAAATTCATTGCACATAATAAGCCTGCGAATGCTAATTGCTAACAAGAAGAATTTATTATGGTCCTTAATACTTTTTAGCCAAAATTTTTACCATCTTATCAACCTGTATTAACGCCATATTGTACCGCTATGGGGATCACTTATTAGTGACTGATGATATCATTTCATCATTCATCGCTTTCGGCTGACCAATTACTTAATCACAATCGGCATTGTGTAAAGGACATTCTTGATATTAGGTTACTTTCATTATTATTTTATTTTTATTATATGTATTTCTTACTTCTCAATTGGCAGCAAATCGTTGTGTTATTTTATTCCCAGTGTTATTCTTTACCTTTTTGATTAATATAATCCTGTTTTTCTTTGCAGAAATGTCCAAACTATTAATCTTAGCCTTGCGCCTAACTCTCTTGGCGCTTGCAACTGGCGACAACCCTATACCTTTGAACAGTGAGCTCCAGTCTTTGGCAGGGGATAATGAGGCAGTTTACAGATTGCCCGAGAACGTGATTCCTTTGCAGTACGATATTGATCTCGATCTATACTTTGATGAGAATACCGTAAGACCCTTCAGTTATGATGGCAGGGTCAGCATTGTTATTAAGGTACGAGTTTAATCTTAATATAAGCTTTACCTTTTCACCGTAATGAGATCCTGGTGTCTGAGGAGATGGAACGTTGAAGTTTGATTATGTTATGATTGCGTAAAATGTTTTTTTTGTTTGCTGATGATTATGTTGTCGTCAAAGTGATGTACATATTTTGTTACATGAACTATTTAACAGGCAGAGATAAAGTCGTAATTGTGTAGAAGTTTATATGAATGTAGGTTCGTCAGAGGTCACAAAATATTGTTTTAAAAAACGAAATAAGTGTAGCTGCACGAGAATTATGGGTATCTTAAGTTAATTACGCACAAAATGTTGATACTACAAAAATATATTACGTCTTGCTTACATTAAGAGTCTGATGAGATGATTAGTAATAGAGAAGTATGGAAGAAAAAGACATGCTGCGCCGACCCCAAATGAACAAGGGCAAGAGAATGATGATCTTGCTTAGATTAAGAGTTATTATTTTAGATTCTGACGATCTTGTTTACTTACAGGCTAGAGAAGATAACGTAGAACAAATAGTCCTCCACTCAAACATCGACGAAATAAAGTCAGTTACTGTGGTAGATGTGACAGGCGATTCAGTTGCTCTAGATGCGGAGACGGAATATGAAACTGAAGAACTGTACCATTTCTTGAAAGTCAATCTCGCTGAACCTTTGACAGCTAACGTCAATTATACTTTGTATATTGAGTACTGGAGTACTATGAATGAGGGTCCTATGAACAGAGGTATTTGGCGTGGGTGGTACACTGATAGCGATGGACAGGAAAGGTAAGTCCGATGTTTTTGAATCTGTGTAGCTAGAATTAGCTTTTGAGAATTATTGATGAATTTGATTTATTCATACATATAGTTTTTAGAACAGTTCCATGTTCCTCTTGTTCATTAAACTAGAATTGGTTTGAAATTGCGAAGGTGTTGTTTATTTACATCTGGAAGACGTGAACTGACAATATGGCAAAATGTTGCTTTATAAATTAAACCAAAGTATTTTGTTTTTAATCATTTAACTATTTTTATCGATTCTCTCCGTAGCTGATTACCTTCATCGATAAAATATTCAGCACCATAACAAGAAATATAGCAATAGCATGAGGTCATCCTGGGTTCGATTCCCAGATCGGGCAAAGTGTTATTAAGTTTTGCATCAGGAATTTCTCAGTAGCAGCCACGGAGTCTGAATTTGTGCGGTTGATGGAAATAGGTTCGCCCCCTATTACATGGGACTTAAACCTAACTGGCAAAATATGGGTGTGCTGTTAGGTACACCTAGATTTTTATTTATTGGTTTTGTGTTTTGTTTTATACTAAATTATAAGCGCATACATGATTATTGTGATACTCAAATAGGGAGTCGAAACTGTCTCGCCTAATACAGATTGCTGCGCAATCTAGCTAGGAGAGCAGCGATTCACCCAGCAATTGGTTGTACCTACAACAAGTAATTATTCTGGGATTACTGGCGTGATGATATGTAATAACAAGAAAACAAAACTTATGAACTCTTTGCTCGATCTTGATACTTAAGTTTTAAAATTGTTTGCAGGATTTACGCCACTACCCAGTTCCAGCCTTACCACGCTAGACAAGCGTTCCCCTGCTGGGACGAGCCTGTCTTCAAGGCTGTTTTCAAGCTGAGCATAAGCAGGCCTTCTACTTACACTGGCACATTCTCAAACACTAAGGTTGATGTTTTGAACAAGCAGTATGTATTATTTTGTTGATAATGTTGATTTTGCTCTTTGTGATACAAGACCAGTCGTGTGAATAGAGGTCGCAAGCGCTTGAGCGCACGAGGTCCTGGCTTCGATTTCGAGGTCAGGCAACGAAATAAATTGTATTTGTGCCCGGTTGATGGTAATAGGCTTGTCTCCTATTACATAGGACTTAAACATAATAGGTGAAATGTGTTCTTAAGTTACAGCTATGCGGATATATATGGTCTGATTTTATGTTATGTGAAAGCTTTTTTTAGTCTAGTTATTTTTAAACACTAATGGATATTGCTTTTGAAATGATCTTTAATTTTCATCATTCTTATCTTGTTTTTCAGTTTGGAAAACAATCGCATCCGCACCGACTTCGCGGCCACACCCAAAATGTCATCGTACCTCGTAACTTTCCTCGTCAGTGAGACATTCACAGTCCTTGCTGAAGACACGACCTTCAACCCTCCTATTAGGATCATCGGTAGATCCAACACGGTTGGCCTTGCAAACCATGCTTTGGAGCTTGCAGTCAAGATGACAGAATTCTTTGGCAATTACTTTGAAATCCCCTATGAGGAATTGCATCCTAATTTGATGAATGATCATGTTTCGTCTCCTGATTCGTCTTCGGCTGGTATGGAGAATTGGGGTATGGTTAGCTACAGGTTAGTAACAAAATTATATTTTCATCTATTACTAATAGCATTACCCAAAGCATTACTTTATTTTCAGCTAATGTTAATAGCATAACCCATTGACTAGTAGAGAATACAATTGGCATAAAATCCGCCTCCGTACATATTGTGTTCTTAAAGTATTAAATAAATAAATAATCGTGTTATCAAAGTGCCTATAAAAGCTCAATTAGAATTAATTAGACTTAATCACCGCTCTGTAGACATACAATGTGGTGACAAGCTTCAACTTTTTCAACTTCACTGTTTTCTCCGATTACTATCGGGGGAAACCAGACCTTAATACCAATATTATCATGATTGTATTGAAGTGGCTGTGCGTGTATGATGGGTGAACGCTATCTTGGCCACTTACTGTGCGAGCACTAGCAAGCTGGTAAGCAGGTAGGTAGGTACTTGTCGGGGTGCAGACGATCGATAGTAAAAGGCGAACAAGCTTAATATTGTGAACTTTATAATTTAGGCGAAAGAACAAAGGGCTGCGGGACTGTTCGAAAGAGATACCGCGGCCCTGGAACACAAAGGGCAAAGAAGGAACATGGATGGGTTTTAGTCAGTACAAGTCTGACACTCCCTTCCGCTCCGCCCAGAGCGGGGGGGGGTCATTTGATGATTTCCCATCCTAAAAAAAAAAAAAAAAAAAGGCGAATGAACAAGCGTATAAGCGGCGAACAAGCAGAAATGAGTATCAGTCCCATCAAGACACAAATATTTATACTACCAAAAAACAAACCACATAGCCGTACCGGCACTCGTGCGGGCTGGTTGTGTTTTTTTGTCGCGTTGCGTCTAATTACTACCCCCATTTCGCGAAAAGTTGTTTACGTATTGCAGTGACACGTGCGACAGGTGTGCGCCGGATCTACCGGCTGCGTGTGCCTTACACGATCGCGCCATGAATGATGATGTAATAGTTTCAATGCGCCGTGATACACCCGTATTCAGTAATGATGTACAGAGCTTATTGAGTGATTCTTCGGACATGGATGCTATTGATGACGACGGTAAAAATAGAAAGGAGCAGTCAAGAATGGAAAAGAGGGAAAGAGAGGACAGTACTGAAGACGAAGAGGGTTGGTTTCACAATGTTCCCGATGTTGGAGGTTAGGCCATGTGCGGAAAATGTGCCCCTCGAAAAACGTGGTTTGCCCGAAGTGTGGTGGGCATCATGAGAATTGTGATACTTTAATGTTTTCATGTGTCAACTGCAAAGGTAACCACATATCGCTCAGCAGGTCTTGTCCGGATTACAAGAAAGAAAGAAGATTAAGAGAAATTATGCCTGAATTTTGATGTACATATAGAAAAGCCGTTGAATGTTATGTGCCCCCCGAACAACCCGCTCCCTCCGATACTAGGGTCCGCCCTCAAGATCCGGTAGCCCAAATAAATCGTTTCTCTTCTATACCTCCCGAAGACGGCTATTTACAAACCCGAAGTCCTACCTTTGCCGAAATAGTTCAAACAAAGGCCACAGTCCACAAGGTACAGACCCCTACCACGGCTAGTAGGAACAAGGATACTCCAAAGCCTCCGAAAAATAAAAAGAGCCCACTCAAAGAAGACTGGATGTTCTGGACTGCAGATGCAGACGAAGGAGACGTTTCATTACCTGTTGATGAAGAAGGTTAAGATGAATGTCCTTCTTTCAAAGAGCTGTGGGCAAGAATAAAGGAGATTATCTACCTCAAAAAAACAGGTTTAATTTTTAAGATAAGGTGTGTCTTCCAGTTGTGCTTAGAATGGTTAACCCTAGTGTCAGTGAGTTTTGTTTCAGAGTGGCTGTGGGTAAAAGCATTGTTTAACTTTTTTATTCCTTGTAATGGCTAACAAATCACTTAAATTAAATATCTTGCAGTGGAATGCCCAAAGTATTAAACCAAAGTTCGTTTCAGGAACTTTTATGTTTGTAAAAAGTACATATTGCTGCCCTTAGTGAGACGTGGCTTGAACCAGAAAGTAATTTAAAAGTTAGTGGTTTTGATGTTTATCGTGCGGACCGGGATGACTCATACGGTGGTGTAGCTATAATACACAAATCTGTTAAGTCGCAGCTGCGACGCGTTACCGTCAATAATAACGGTATTGAGGTAGTGTGCGTGCAAGTATTTAATTGTAGCCCGTTTGAGAATATTGTTTCTGTTTATTGTCCATCGAGAATTGTAACCACTCAGCAGGACTGGGATAGTCTGTTTTCATTATGGCCATCCAGAACGTTAATTCTTGGTGACTTTAATGCCCATCACGCCAGTTGGTCCTATAAAACTGACCGCAGAGGCAGTCTTATTCACGACTCACTAATGGACAACAACTTTGTTTCTTTGATCGATGGAACACATACACGAGTTCGTTTAGTTGATAACAACCTACAATAATCTTCCCCAGATATTTCACTAGTTTCTATAGACATTGCGTTAAACTTTAATTGGAACGTTTTAAATGAAAATCTAGGCAGCGACCATTTAATTATTAAACTTTCAACATTGTGTACGTCATGCCTTCCTACAGTTATTAAAAGGAATTTTGGAAAAGCAGACTGGACTTCATATAAAAAATATCTGGAGGAAAAATGTCAAAATTGATGTCTACCGAATGACCCACAAAAAGCGTACGATTCATTTTTAGATATTCTGAATGACGGTGCTAATAAATTCATTCCGATTTTTAAATTTAATCAAAACACTACTTCAAATTTCACTCCGAAACCATACTGGACTGCCGAACTGTCACAAGCTGTGGCTCATCGTAGGTTAGCTTTATCCAAATTTAGACGTAATCCCACACCCCAAAACCTGGATACTCTTAATGATAAGATAAATACATCTCAAAGGTTAATCCGACAGGCTAGAGGGATGAACTTTAAAATTATTTGTTCATCAGTTGATCACACTACATCGTCTAGTGAAATGTGGCGCAAAATGAGATGCTTGAAAGGTTACCGTTCGCCTAGACATTTTGTGGACGCTCAAAGTGCCACAAATCTTTTAAATTCCTTAGCACCCGATTATGTATCCCCATCGACCCCTATCGTTCACCATAATAACCCTACACTAGAATGTGAGATCTCTATTCAGGAGCTATATAAATGTATCAAATCTAAGGATACATCTCCTGGATACGACGACATATCTTATTCTATGATTAAGAATTTACCTGATATAGGTAAATCTGTATTACTTTCTTTACTTAACTACTTTTTTAGTCACAGTTTTGTTCCCGATCAGTGGCGCGACATTTGTATTGTACTTATTCCAAAACCTGGTCGTGACCCTATTAACGTTTCTTCACTCCGTCCTATATCATTACTGTCGTGCATATGCAAAATTTTCCATTATGTTCTATACCGAAGATTGGAATGGTTTTTTGAAAAAAGTAACACGTTTTCTGTGAACACAGTTGGCTTCCGTAGGGGTAGATCGTGTTTAGACGGGTTAAGCTGCCTAATCACCACAATTCAAACTGGTTTTTCCGAGTGTTGTTCCACTATGGATTGTTTTTTAGATATAGATAATGCGTAAAATAATGTCAATAATTTTGTTTTAATTAATATTTTAGATAGTTATAAAGTTGGGGCCCGTATCTGTAGATATCTTTGGAACTTTCTCCATAGAAGAGTACTCAAAATCCTTATTCGTAGCCGTATTGACTTCGGTAGCTTTTTACTGGACAATAGCGCCGACACCCATTTAACTAAACTGGACAGATTGCAAAACATTTGCTTGCGGTTAATTGGTGGGTTTATCAAAAGCACTCCGATCCACGTGATGGAATCAGAATTATTATTGCCTCCTCTTTTTATTCGCCGCCGATATTTAGCTGGTAAATTTTATTTAAAATCTAAGTGTTACTGTTTTCCTTTAATAGATTTACTAGATAAACTACATGGTCTTTGTTACAATAATACTTATTGGAGAAATAAGAAAAAGCCACTGTTAGTTTTGTCTCACAATGTTCTAAACCAGGAACATAATATGTACTGTAGCAATAAAATTGGCATGTTTTCCATGGACACTTGGGTCAGCAATATGGACTTATCAGATATTGTAAAGCCTAGTCTAGATTCAGTAGACAAACCTAAGCATTGTTATAATATACATAATCTTAGAACAATATGTTGTACATCTCTGAATACACAGTACTCTGGGTTTTACTGTATGTACACGGACGGTTCTAGACACGAGAATTACTGTGGCGCAGCTTTTTTCGATTCACAAATAGGTGGTTCTTTTAAATGCAAAATTTTATCTAAAGTTTCAATAATGCATTTAGAGCTAATTGCTATAGCTGAAGCTTTGGCTTATGTCGAATCTTTGGACGGTGATCGATTTGTCATTTTCACTGACTCAAAAAGTGCTCTTCTCCATCTGATAAGATGCACGAGTACTTCACCTTTTATGGGGCTTCCACTGGCATACAATATATTAAGAAATATTACTGATTTTGTTGCCAAACGTAAAATAATTGTATTGCAGTGGATTCCATCTCACGTTGGACTGGAGGGAAATGAGATGGTTGACCGTTTGGCAAATGAAGCAGGGTCTGATGGAGAAATGTATACTTGTTATCCTTGGCATACTGAACTCCTACCCTTGGTTAGAGACAGATGTATTCAATCATGGTCAGAATACTTTGATAAAAGGTCTTTGACTAGGGGTATCTGGTACAGAACGATTCAGCCATCTCTTCCACGAGTGCTTTGGTTCAGCGAGGGCAGGATGAGCAGGCAAGAAGTTGTGACGGCTTTGAGACTCCGATCCGGTCACGTACCGCTCAATAGCTTCGCATTTATGATGCGCAAAGTAGATTCACCAAATTGTGCTATCTGTGGAGTCATTGAAGATGTGCATCATGTCCTGGCGGAGTGTGCGCGTGTGGGAGTCCAAAGGCGTCAAGCTTTTGTCAATACTTTTAATATAGGCTTCTATAATAGCGTTCTCGCCTCACCATTGTCCGACGAGGCTAGAACACTTAATTATATAATTATTATGGTTATAAGGTTGCGGGTAGGCTAGTTTAGTATAGGTACACATTATATGTAATTTAATTGTATGCAATCATCGGGGTGACATATTCTTTATAGAAAAAACCCCGTAAATAAATAAAGATTTAAAAAAAAAGTAAACAAACTACGTCACTGTCGTCGTGAACGGCCTCCGTGTGTGCGTCAACATCCGAGACAAAAGAAGCGCAGGTGCCGGTCGTCCGAGTGTGCGCCTCGCTACGCACACCTAGTTGAAATCCTTACCACAGAGGCGGGGCTTAAAAGGTGGCGTGATTTTTGGTGCTGCGTTCTAGTGTGCGAGTTGACTTGTCTACTCGCCACAGTATTATATAACGGGCTGGTGTCCGCAATTCCACGTCCAAAGCGCGTATTTTACGTAATGGATGGGAAAATCACTCACCCTAGTTCCCATGATTATTAACATGCTTTAGGAAAAACTTAAATTTTACAGACTGGAATAATGGGTAGCACTGGCGAAAGTGACAAAGATGACGCTCCATAAAGGCGAACTATGAAAATATGCCATGTAGATTAATATGATCTATGACGTTGTATGCTGGAAGCTTTGCTACGAGAGAGCGTTGTGTGTTTGACACTTCTCAAAGCTGATGCTATCATGAATTATACGCGTAAAATTGGGGACAAGGCCACAAGGCTACAAAGGCAGCAAAGTTTTGAGCAAGAAACTCCATGCATATAAGTTATTAAACTGTCATACACACATACATACACATCACATCACACACACATCATCACATCATTCACACTTCATTATTAATATCGGGAACTCAAAACCAACAGTGCACATGGTAAATATCCCGTTTCTAGTGTTAATGATAACTCCATGGATGGCAGCTGCATGCAAATAACAAACACCAAGTCAGTTTTCTTGTTTAATACCTTCTACTTTGGTTCCTTTTTCAGGGAGCTGTACCTGATCCTAGATGAAGCTGAGACGATCATGTCAATCGAGCACTTCGCGGGAACCCTGGTGTCTCATGAGCTCGCTCACAAGTGGTTCGGTAACCTAATCACCTGCTACTGGTGGAGCAACACCTGGATCAACGAAGGCTATGCCAGCTACTTCGATTTTATTGCAACTAATGCTGTGAGTTTTGTAAAGACACATAATTTGAATCTTATAGCGTTTTTCAGTAATACTAGGCGATGTCTGACTGGAAGCTAAAATGAAAGTACGTTGTTTAATTTTAACTTTCAGTGCGAACCCGTTTGTTGAAGATACAACTGCGTACTTTTATTTAAACAGCCATGTAAGTCGGAAAAAAGGGATTGGATGGTTATCAAGCTTTTGAAACCAAGAAATACTATTGTGACTGATTTTTTATGTATCTTTTAAATATATCTTTTGGAGATCTCCCAAATAAAAACGCACTGATAGATTTTCAACGGTGGCAGTTGAAACTCCAACAAAACAGTAATATTTGGATAACTTTAGGTGACTCTTACTGTTAAAGAAAATAAACATTAGTTGTAATGAAATGTAAAACATCAACGAAACTTACCTACCCTTCTTGATTTCTAGATGTTCCCTCAGTACGGGTATAGCGACCACTTCAACACCGACTACCTACATTCCTCCTTGGCCTTCGACTCAACTCCCAGCACGGTTCCTTTGAACTATGAGGTCAACACCCCAGCTCAGATCACCGGCCATTTTGGTACAATCAGCTATTCGAAAGCCGCTTGTTTTATCAGAATGACCGCGAACATCATGGGATTGAACACTTTCCAAAAGTCTTGCAAATACTTTCTTCAGAACAAGTGAGTATGCTGAATTTATAATCATTTCGAACTGAGTAACTAAACATATACATACATAAATTCGCGCTTTTTTCCATGGGGGTAGACAGAAACAACAGAACGCCGCCTAATACGATCCTTACATACTCCTTCTGCTTCGTCCACGTTCATAAAAGACATAATTAACTTCTGTAGTATATAAAATTCTTAAAACTTGCTTCTGAATACACGAAAATTATGCCAATTTTCAATTACACTAGGTGTACAAAAGATTGCCTACATATTTAAAAGCGCTCTGTTGAAATTTCAACGCTCGACTCAGCGTCGAAAGTTGAAATTGCGACAGTGCAATAATATTTAGGCATTAATTTAGCCTCAGGGAAAATGCACATCCTACCTTGATGATGTACCTGATCTTAATTAGTTATTTTTTAACAAAGGTTTACCACAGAAGGCCTAACACTAGGTGGACCGATGACCTGGTAAAGGTTGCCGGGATCCGCTGGTTGCGAGTCGCACGAGACCGGTTAATGTGGCGACACTTGGGGGAGGCCTATGTCCA